>OX155904.1:1550284-2150284 GCA_944588485.1 Phosphuga atrata
AAAACGGTGATAATAACTGTCAAAACTGTGATAATAACTATCAAAATGGTGATAATATCTGTCAAAACGGTGATAATAACTGTCAAAACTGTGATAATAACTATCAAAATGGTGATAATATCTGTCAAAACGGTGATAATAACTGTCAAAACTGTGATAATAACTATCAAAACTGTGATAATAACTATCAAAATGGTGATAATATCTGTCAAAACGGTGATAATAACTGTCAAAACTGTGATAATAACTATCAAAATGGTGATAATATCTGTCAAAACGGTGATAATAACTGTCAAAACTGTGATAATAACTATCAAAACTGTGATAATAACTATCAAAATGGTGATAATATCTGTCAAAACGGTGATAATAACTGTCAAAACTGTGATAATAACTATCAAAACTGTGATAATAACTATCAAAATGGTGATAATATCAGTCAAAACGGTGATAATAACTGTCAAAACTGTGATAATAACTATCAAAACTGTGATAATAACTATCAAAATGGTGATAATATCTGTCAAAACGGTGATAATAACTGTCAAAACTGTGATAATAACTGTCAAAATGGTGATAATATCTGTCAAAACGGTGATAATAACTGTCAAAACTGTGATAATAACTGTCAAAACTGTGATAATAACTATCAAAATGGTGATAATATCTGTCTAAACGGTGATAATAACTGTCAAAACGGTGATAATAACTATCAAAATGGTGATAATATCTGTCAAAACGGTGATAATAACTGTCAAAACTGTGATAATAACTATCAAAACTGTGATAATAACTATCAAAATGGTGATAATATCTGTCTAAACGGTGATAATAACTGTCAAAACTGTAATAATAATTATCAAAATGGTGATAATATCTGTCAAAACGGTGATAATAACTGTCAAAACTGTGATAATAACGCCTACTCAATGAAAATTGTGTGCGCCTACTCAAATATCAAAATAACGCCCACTCAATGAAAAAAGTTATTATCACAGTGTGATAATAACTATCAAAATGATCATAATATCTGTCAAAACAGTAATAATAACTGTCAAAACTGTGATGATAATTAACAAAATGGTGATAATATCTGTCAAAACGCTAATAATAACAGTCAAAACTGTGATAATAGCTATCGAAATGGTGATAATATATGTCAAACGGTGATAATAACTGTCAAAACTGAGATAATAACGCCTACTCAATGAAAAAAGTTGTTATCAAAGTGTGATAATAACTGTCAAAACGGTGATAATATCTGTGAAAACCGTGATAATAACTGTCAAAACGGTGGTAATAACTATCAAAATGGTGATAATATCTGTCAAAACGGTGATAATAACGGTCAAAACTGTGATAATAACTGTCAAAATAGTGATATCTGTCAAAACGGTGATAATAACTATCAAAACTGTAATAAAAACTGCCAATATGGTGATAATATCTGTCAAAACGGTGATAATAACTGTCAAAACTGTAATAATAACTATTAAAATGGTGATAATATCTGTCATAACAATAATAATAACTGTCAAAACTGTGATAATAACTATCTATATAATAACTATATAACTGTCAAATCTGACAATAATTATCACAATTGTGGCAAGAAATATCAAAACTGTGATAATAACTGTCAAAACTGTGATAATAACTATCAAAATTGTGATAATATCTGTCAAAACGGTGATAATATCTGTCAAAACGGTGATAACTATCAGAATGGTGATAATATCTGTCAAAACGGTGATAATAACTGTCAAAACGGTGATAACTATCAAAATGGTAATAATATCTGTCAAAACGGTGATAATAACTGTCAAAACGGTGATAATAACTATCAAAATGGTGATAATATCTGTCAAAACGGTGATAATAACTGTCAAAACTGTAATAATAACTGTCAAAATGGTGATAATATCTGTCAAAACGGTGATAATAACTGTCAAAACTGTGATAATAACTGTCAAAACGGTGCTAATAATTGTTAAACAGAAAATTACAACAAAAAAATATTGACAAAATAAAGTTGACAAACAATTTGTCAGAAATTGTAAAATCTGACAATAATTATTACAATTATGACCAGAAATATCAAACTGTGATAATAACTGTCAAAATGGTGATAATATCTGTCAAAACAATGATAATAGCCTTCAAAACTGTGACAATAACTGTCAAAATAGTGATATCTGTCAAAACGGTGATAATAACTGTCAAATCTGTGATAAAAACTGCCAAAATGGTGATAATATCTGTAATAACAATAATAATAACTGTCAAAACTGTGATAATAACTTTCTATATAATAACTATATAACTGTCAAATCTGACAATAATTATCACAATTGTGGCAAGAAATATCAAAACTGTGATAATAACTGTCAAAACTGTGATAATAACTATCAAAATTGTGATAATATTTGTCAAAACGGTGATAATATCTGTCAGAACGGTGATAACTATCAAAATTGTGATAATATCTGTCAAAACGGTGATAATAACTGTCAAAACGGTGATAACTATCAAAATGGTGATAATAACTATAATAACGGTGATAATAACTTTTAAAACGGTGATAATAACTATCAAAATGGTGGTAATATCTGTCAAAACGGTGATAATAACTGTCAAAACGGTGATAACTATCAAAATGGTGATAATATCTGTCAAAACGGTGATAATAACTGTCTATACTGTGATAATAGCTATCAAAATGGTGATAATATCTGTCAAAACGGCGGTCATAACTGTCAAAACTGTGATAATAATTATCGAAATGGTGATAATGTCTGTAAAAACGGTGATAATAACTGTCAAAACTGTGATAATAACTGTCAAAACGGTGCTAATAATTGTTAAACAGAAAATTACAACAAAAAAATATTGACAAAATTAAGTTGACAAACAATTTGTCAGAAACTGTCAAATCTGACAATAATTATCACAATTGCGGCCAGAAATATCAAACTGTGATATTAACTGACAAAATAGTAATATCTGTCAAAACGGTGATAATAACTGTCAAAACTGTGATAGTAACTGTCAAAACGGTGCTAATAATTGTTAAACAGGAAATTGCAAGAAAAAATATTAACAAAATAAAGTTGTCAAACAATTTGTCAGAAACTGTCAAATCTGACAATAATTATCACAATTGCGGGCAGAAATATCAAACTGTGATATTAACTGACAAAATAGTAATATCTGTCAAAACGGTGATAATAACTGTCAAAACAGTGATAGTAACTGTCAAAACGGTGCTAATAATTGTTAAACAGGAAATTGCAAGAAAAAATATTAACAATATAAAGTTGTCAAACAATTTGTCAGAAACTGTCAAATCTGACAATAATTATCGCAATTGTGGCAAGAAATATCAAAACTGTGATAATAACTGCCAAAACTGTGATAATAACTATAAAAATTGTGATAATATCTGTCAAAACGGTGATAATAACCGTCAAAACGGTGATAATAACCATCAAAACGGTGATAATAACTATCAAAATTGTGATAACATCTGTCAAAACGGTGATAATAACTGTCAAAACGGTGATAATAACTATCAAAATGGTGATAATATCTGTCAAAACGGTGATAATAACCGTCAAAACGGTGATAATAACCATCAAAACGGTGATAATAACTATCAAAATTGTGATAACATCTGTCAAAACGGTGATAATAACTGTCAAAACGGTGACAATAACTATCAAAATTGTGATAATATCTGTCAAAACGGTGATAATAACTGTCAAAACGGTGACAATAACTATCAAAATGGTGATAATATCTGTCAAAACGGTGATAATAACTGTCAAAACTGTGATAATAACTGTCAAAACGGTGATAATAATTGTTAAATATAAAATTGCAACAAAAAAATATTGACAAAATAAAGTTGACAAACAATTTGTCAGAAACTGTCAAATCTGACAATAATTATTACAATTGTGACTAGAAATATCAAACTGTGATAATAATTGTCAAAATGGTGGTAATATCTGTCAAAACGGTGATAATAACTGTCAAAACTGTGATAATAACTATCAAAATGGTGATAATATCTGTCCAAACGGTGATAATAACTGTCAAAACTATGATAAAAACTGCCAAAATGGTGATAAAATCTGTCAAAACGCTGATAATAACTGTCAAAACGCTGATAATAACTGTCAAAATGGTGATAATATCTGTTAAAACGGTAATAGTAACTGACAAAACTGTGATAATAATTATCAAAATGGTGATAATATCTGTCAAAACGGTGATAATTACTGTAAAAACTGTGATAATAACTATGAAAATGATGATAATATCTGTCAAAACGGTGATAATAACTGTCAAAACTGTGATAACGATCAAAATGGTGCTAATATCTGTTAAAACGGTGATAGCTGTCAAAACTGATAATAATTGTTGATAGTTAATTGTCAAATTTGTTAATTACCTAAGATATCTTTCATTTCATCGTAATCCTTGTTGGAGACGATGGATTCCTTGAGTTCCCTGAAGAAGAGTTTGAGTGAGCCGGCGAGGACATCGGGATCGTTCTGATGATCCTGCAGGACTTTCAACTGATTGTTGTCGACTTTGATGCGGACGCTGTGAATGGTGGCGGTGTTGCCGGAGGTCCTGTAAATGCCCTCGCTGACGATGTTTTTGGGCAGCTCGATGAGGTCGATGACGCGCGTGATGAACTCGGGCACAGGATTCTTGGTGTTCTCGTAGAGCTGGACGAGGGTGTTGCCGAAGATGGTCTCGTTCTTGTAGATGCCGCGGACCTCGAGCTCGCTCTGCGTGACGCGGCGCCGCAGGAACAGCTGCAGGAAACTGCGCTGGTTCGACTGCCGCTCCGACTGCTTCGTCAACTTAAGCTCGCGCTGCTGCTCGTCCTGCAGCACGATGTTATCCTTCTCCGGTTCCCTTTGCGACCTCACATAAAAACAATCCATCAGTTCCTACAAACGACAACAAATTAAAGTTCCTGCTGAGTTTCGCCCAAAAATTTTTGTTTACTGTTCGCTTTTTTCCATTCTCTTGGATGAGAATCACTCGGGCGTCCGCTATTCGCAACTCGTCGCTTTTTGACAGTTTCCACGATTTTCCATTCAATGTCACCTTTGACAAGTTCGAAAAACTTTTTTCCCTTCAAAACACGGAAACGTTTAATTGGCAACATTGCAAAAAAAAAAAATTAATTTGACAGGTGACAGGTTGATAAGTTGACAGGCAGATAATAATTAGAATATTAAACATTAATTATAATATTAATTATTAATTAGTGATATAATTAGTGAATTATTAATACGAATATTAATTGGAATATGTCATATTTTTACGCTGTTTGTTGTTATATAAACTGTGATAAAAATAATCATTGTAAATGTTTCACAATTGTCATAATAATGAACTGTCATAACTAACGTCACAATTTTGAAAAACTGTCAGAATTGTCTTAATAATGAACTGTTACAACGAACGTCACAATTCTGAAAAAAACTGTCAGAATTGTCATAATAATGAACTGTCACAACGAACGTCACAATTCTCAAAAAATCTGTCACACGTGTCATAATAATGAACTGTCATAACTAAGGTCACAATTCTGAAAAAACTGTCAGAATCGTCATAATAATGAACTGTCACAACGAACGTCACAATTCTGAAAAAACTGTCAGAATTGTCATAATAATGAACTGTCACAACGAACGTCACAATTCTGAAAAAACTGTCAGAATTGTCATAATAATGAACTGTCACAACGAACGTCATAATTCTAAAAAAAACCTGTCAGAAGTGTCATAATAATGAACTATCATAACTAACGTCACAATTCTGAAAAAAACTATCAGAATTGACATAATAATGAACTGTCACAACGAACGTCACAATCCTCAAAAAATCTGTCACACGTGTCATAATAATGAATTGTCATAACTAACGTCACAATTCTGAAAAAACTGTCAGAATTGTAATAATAATGAACTGTCACAACGGACATCACAAAAAAAAATTGTCACAATTGTCATAATAATGAACTGCCTTTACTGACGTCACAATTCTAAAAAACTGTCAAAATTATCATAATAATGAAGTGTGATCACTGACGTCACAATTCTAAAAAAAACTGTCAGAATTTGTCATAATAATGAACTGTCTTTACTGACGTCACAATTCTAAAAAAAACTGTCACAATTGTCATAATATTGAACTGTCACAACGAACGTCACAATTCTCAAAAAATCTGTCACACGTGCCATAATAATGAACTGTCATAACTAACGTCACAATTCTGAAAAAACTGTCAGAATTGTCATAATATTGAACTGTCACAACGGACGTCACAAAAAAAAATTGTCACTATTGTCATAATAGTGAACTGCCTTTACTGACGTCACAATTCTAAAAAACTGTCAAAATTATCATAATAATGAATTGTGATCACTGACGTCACAATTCTAAAAAAAACTGTCTGAATTGTCATAATAATGAACTGTCTTTACTGACGTCACAATTCTAAAAATAACTGTCACAATTGTCATAATATTGAACTGTCACAACGAACGTCACAATTCTCAAAAAATCTGTCACACGTGCCATAATAATGAACTGTCATAACTAATGTCACAATTCTGAAAAAATTGTCAGAATTGTCATAATATTGAACTGTCACAACAAACGTCACAATTCTCAAAAAATCTGTCACACGTGCCATAATAATGAACTGTCATAACTAATGTCACAATTCTGAAAAAATTGTCAGAATTGTCATAATATTGAACTGTCACAACGGACTTCACAAAAAAAAAATTTGTCACAATTGTCAAAATAATGAACTGCCTTTACTGACGTCACAATTCTAAAAAACTGTCAAAATTATCATAGTAATGAATTGTGATCACTGACGTCACAATTCTAAAAAAAGCTGTCAGAATTGTCATAATAATGAACTGTTTTTACTGACGTCACAATTCTAAAAAAACTGTCACAATTGTCATAATATTGAACTGTCACAACAAACGTCACAATTCTCAAAAAATCTGTCACACGTGCCATAATAATGAACTGTCATAACTGACGTCACAAAAAAAAAATTTCACAATTGTCATAATAATGAACTGTCTTTACTGACGTCACAATTTAAAAAAACTGTCACAATTGTCATAGTAATGAATTGTGATCACTGACGTCACAATTCTGAAAAAAAACTGTAAGAATTGTCATAATAATGAACTGTCATAACTGACGTCACAATTATAAAAAAATCTGTCACAATTGTTATAATAATGAATTGTCATTACTTACGTGAAAATTCTGAAAAAGTGTCACAATTGTCTTGATTAGGGCTTCACACGAGATTCTCGTTTCTGATCTCGTCGTTGCTCGGGTTCAAATTTATGAAGAAAATGTTACGGCTGCCCGGAACGAGATCAGAAACGAGACTCTCGTGTGAAGCCCTAATTATGACAATGTGTGACAATTGTGTTTTTTCAGAATTGTCACGTCAGCCCTAGTCATAATAATAAACTGTCACAACGGACGTCACAATTCTCAAAAAATCTGTCACAATTGTCATAATAATGAATTGTCATCACTGACGTCAATTTTGAAAAAAACTGTCAGAATTGTCATAATAATGAACTATCACAACGGATGTCACAATGCTGAAAAAAACTGTAGCAATTGTCATAATAAAGAACTGTCATCACTGACGTCAAAATTCTGAAAAAACTGTTACAATTGTCACAATAATGAACTGTTTTTACTGACGTCACAATTATAAAAAACTGTCACAATTGTCATAATAATGAATTATCATCACTGACGTCACAATTCTGAAAAAAATCTATCAGAATTGTCATAAAACAGTCACAGTACAAAAAACTGTCACAATTGTCATAATAATAAACTGTCTTTACTGACGTCACAATTCTAAAAAAAACTGTCAAAATTATTATAATAATGAATTGTGATCACTGACGTCACAATTCTGAAAAAAAAAATGTTAGAATTGTCATAATAATAACCTATCACAACTGATGTCACAATTCTAAAAAAAAAACTGTCGCAATTTCCATAATAATGAACTGTCATCACTGACGTGAAAATTCTGAAAAAACTGTCACAATTGTCATAACTCATAATAATGAACTATTATCACTGACGTCACAATTCTGAAAAAAACTGTCACAATTGACATAATAATGAACTGTCACCACTAACGTCACAATTCTAAAAAAAACTGTCACAATTGTCATAACTCACAATAATGAACTGTCATCACTAACGTAACAATTCTGAAAAAAACTGTCACAATTGTCATAATAATGAACTGTCACCACTAACGTCACAATAGTAAAAAAAACTGTCACAATTATCATAACTCATAATAATGAATTGTCATCACTGACGTCACAATTATGAAAAAAGTGTCACAATAGTCATAATATTAAATTGTCACCACTGCCGTCACAATTCAAAAAAACTGTCATATTTGACGTAATAACGAAACAAAATGGTCGCGGATCCCCGGGTCGGATGCCCCCTTCAACTTGATTTTATCCGGCCCTCGTAACAATTTGCAAATACATCTTATGTCTATCTTAATATACACATTACTCACAAGATGATATTTGGTAAACCTAAGTCTACAGGCCGATTCTCATATACGCGACACGCAGCTACGCGACGTCACGCGACATCGCCGGTCAAATAACGATTACATTGTTATAAATGGGCACGTTCTAAATATGGCTATGCGACGTGCCCATTTAAAACAATGTAATCATTATTTGACAGGCGATATCGCACGACGTCGCGTAGCTGAGTGTCGCACATATGGGAATCGACGACGTGGATATCGTGTTTTACGTATTCTATACAATTCCTTGGGGATTCCGTTCTATTAAGGCCGATTGTCATATACGCGACACTCAGCTACGCGACGTCACGCGACATCGCCAGTCAAATGAACATTACATTGTTTTAAATGGGCACGTTCTCACTGTGGCTACGCAATAGCTACGCAACGTGCCCATTTAAAACAATGTAATCATTATTTGACAGGCGATATCGCACGACGTCGCGTAGCTGAGTGTCGCACATATGGAAATCGACGACGTGGATATCGCGTTTTACGTATTCTATACAATTCCTTGGGGATTCCGTTCTATTAAGGCCGATTCTCATATACGCGACACTCAGCTACGCGACGTCACGCGACATCGCTTGTCAAATAATGATTACATTGTTTTAAATGGGCACGTTCTCACTATGGCTACGCGACAGCTACGCGACGTGCCCATTTAAAACAATGTAATCATTATTTGACAGGCGATATCGCACGACGTCGCGTAGCAACGTATCGCGTATATGGGAATCGACGACGTGGATATCGTGTTTTACGTATTCTATACAATTCCTTGGGGATTCCGTTCTAATAAGGCCGATTCTCATATACGCGACACTCAGCTACGCGACGTCACGCGACATCGCTTGTCAAATAATGATTACATTGTATTAAATGGGCACGTCGCGTAGCTGTCTCGTAGCCATAGTGAGAACGTGCCCATTTAAAACAATGTAATCATTATTTGACAAGCGATGTCGCGTGACGTCGCGTAGCTGAGTGTCGCGTATATGAGAATCGGTCTTAATAGAACGGAATCCCCAAGGAATTGTATAGAATACGTAAAACACGATATCCACGTCGTCGATTTCCATATGTGCGACACTCAGCTACGCGACGTCGTACGATATCGCCTGTCAAATAATGATTACATTGTTTTAAATGGGCACGTTGCGTAGCTATTGCGTAGCCACAGTGAGAACGTGCCCATTTAAAACAATGTAATCTTCATTTGACAGGCGATGTCACTATGGCTACGCGACAGCTACGCGACGTGCCCATTTAAAAGAATGTTGTCATTATTTGATAGCCGATGTCGCACGAGTGTCGCGCATATAGAAATCGACCTTTAGTCAGAATTAATTTGACAACTGATTTAAAAACTGTCAGAAAATGAACTGTCAATATGACGTCACAATTCTAAAAAACTGCCATATTTGACGTAATAACGAAACAAAAGGGCCCGCGGGCCGGATACCCGCTTCAACTTGGCCACCCCACTTTTATCCGGCCCTCGTAACAATTTGCAAATCTTAGGTCTATCATAATATTCATATTACTCACAAGATGATCAATATTTGGTAAACTTAGCTCTAAAGCCCGATTCTCATATACGCGACGTCACGCGACGTCGCCCGTCAAATAACGATTACATTGTTATAAATGGGCACGTTCTCAATATGGCTAGGCGACGTGCCCATTTAAAACAATGTAATCGTTATTTGACAGGCGATGTCGCACGACGTCGCGTAGCTGAGTGTCGCACATATGGGAATCAACCACGTGGATATCGTGTTTTACGTATTCTATACAATTCCTTGGAGATTCCGTTCTATTAAGGCCGATTCTCATATACGCGACACTCAGCTACGCGACGTCACGCGACATCGCCCGTCAAATAATGATTACATTGTTTTTAATGGGCACGTTCTCACTATGGCTACGCTACCGCTACGCGAAGTGCCCATTTAAAACAATGTAATCATTATTTGACGGGCGATGTCGCGTGACGTCGCGTAGCTGAGTGTCGCGTATATGAGAATCGGCCTTAATAGAACGGAATCTCCAAATAATTGTATAGAATACGTAAATCACGATATCCACGTCTTCGATTCCCATATGTGCGACACTCAGCTACGCGACGTCACGCGACATCGCCCGTCAAATAATGATTACATTGTTTTTAATGGGCACGTTCTCACTATGGCTACGCTACCGCTACGCGAAGTGCCCATTTAAAACAATGTAATCATTATTTGACGGGCGATGTCGCGTGACGTCGCGTAGCTGAGTGTCGCACATATGGGAATCGAAGACGTGGATATCGTGATTTACGTATTCTATACAATTATTTGGAGATTCCGTTCTATTAAGGCCGATTCTCATATGCGCGACACTCAGTTACGCGACGTCACGCGATATCGCCCGTCAAATAATGATTGCATTGTTTTAAATGGGCACGTTCTCACTATGGCTACGCTACAGCTACGCGACGTGCCCATTTAAAACAATGTAATCATTATTTGCCGGGCGATGTCGCGTGACGTCGCGTAGCTGAGTGTCGCGTATATGAGAATCGGCCTTAATAGAACGGAATCTCCAAGGAATTGTATAGAATACGTAAAACACGATATCCATGTGGTTGATTCCCATATGCGGGACACTCAGCTACGCGACGTCACGCGATATCGCCCGTCAAATAATGATTGCATTGTTTTAAATGGGCACGTTCTCACTATGGCTACGCGACAGCTACGCGACGTGCCCATTTAAAACAATGTAATCATTATTTGACAGGCGATATCGCACGACGTCGCGTAGCAACGTATCGCGTATATGGGAATCGACGACGTGGATATCGTGTTTTACGTATTCTATACAATTCCTTGGGGATTCCGTTCTATTAAGGCCGATTCTCATATTCGCGACACTTAGCTACGCGACGTCACGCGACATCGCTTGTCAAATAATGATTACATTGTTTTAAATGGGCACGTTCTCACTATGGCTACGCGACAGCTACGCGACGTTTTAAAACAATGTTATCATTATTTGATAGCCGATGTCGCACGACGTCGCGTAGCTGAGTGTCGCGCATATAGAAATCGACCTTTAGTCAGAATTAATTTGACAACTGATTTAAAAACTGTCAGAAAATGAACTGTCAATATGCCACCTGTCAATTTATAAATTGTTGACTTACGTGTTAGTTTTGGGAGCGACGGTCTTGCGGTGCGGGAACGAATCGTCCGCCTGTTTGGGACTACCGACGCCGATATTCTGGTGACTCTGAAACAAACGGAAACCTCAATGAAACCCCGGCAAATTCGTGCCGATTTCTGTCTTCTATCGTTCAGACTCGAGCTGTGTCAATCGCCGAGCATTGTGGCACCGGCATCGCGACGACGTTCGGCGGGCAGCAGGAAACGCTGGAGAGATTACGCCGAAACCGCAGCGGATAACGCGACAACGCAAAGAAATCAACCGCGTGCAAACCGTGTTTTCAACGTCAATACAAAGTGTTTTCGTTGCCTGTTAATAGCCTTATCAGCAGGCGATAAGCAGGAAAAAATAAATCATTGGGAAATTGATAAGATTGCTTTCGGATAAACACTAAGTACATCATTGTAAGATTGATTAAAACACACAAAAATGTTAAAAGGTTTCACATATAAGACCAGACATGTTCAACAAGACCAGGCAAGATCAAACAAGACCAAACAAGACCAGACAAGACCAAACAATACCAGACAAGGCCAGACAAGATCAGACAAGACCAGAAAAGGCCAGGTAAGACCAAACAATACCAGATTAGGCCAAACAAGGTTCCAAGGCCAAGACAAGACGAAGCAAGACCAGACAAGACCAAATAATATTACCAGACTAGGCCAGACAAGATCAGACAAGTTCAAGCAAGATCAAACAAGACCAAAAAAGACCAGACAATACCAGACTAGGCCAGACAAAATCAGACAAGACCAGGCAAGACTAGACAAGACTAGACAAGATCAGATAAAAACCGACACAAACATTGTCAGATTTGACAAAACAATTATCACAAAACAAATATCTGTCATAAAAATAAAAAACTGATAAGATTTCGATGACTGGATGATAAAAACAACATCGCAATTTCGCAGGAATTTGTTTTACCTCTAAATGGTTTCGTTCTTCCTCGCAGTTGTAGCGAATGTCTTGCAGGAAGGAGACGCAGGAGCCGGGGATGTCGACTTTGTACTTGACGGCGGCAGATGGCGGAGGCTCGAGCTCCTGCACGGACTCCTCGACCATGACGGAGATGGGGCGGAGCTCGCCGTGTTTGACGTTTAAGTCGTCGCAGGATTTGAACTTCTGCGGGCTCTCCTGCGGCGGTTCCAGTAGATTTGTGTTGGACTTCCAGCGCTTTAGAAACCGCGAGACGAAGCCGAGTTTCTCGGGGAGCTCCGAAATCGTTTGCAGATCTTGCACGCCGTCGTAAGCTTTGATCAGCGTGTCCGTGGAGGCTTTACGGTGCTCGCTATAATCCATAGACAAGCGCTTCCTTCGCAAGATGACGTTAACGTCCTCATCCACGACGGCATTCACGATGGAATCCAACGATTTCCCCAACATTTTCGAACGGGTTAACGAAGCCTTGGGCTCCAACCTCCTGCTGCCTTTAACTCTAGGAATTTTGAACGCCCCAGCAGGCATTTCCTCGAATAATTTCCGCATCTCCTTCACTGACTTCTCACTTTTAACAACATCACAATCTTCTTCCTCAATTTCCTCCTCCATTTCGTCGCTTTTTTCTTCCGCTAATTTCCTGGTGACATCGTAGTTTTCGGTGGAATATCGCAGTTGGCCGAGCCAGTCGTACAAACTGGACACGATCATCGGGAGCGCGCGGAACGATAACTGCGATTCGCCTTTGTTTCTCCTCGAATGGAAAACAAAAAGGTTTTTATCGCTAAATATCCGTTATTTTTTTATAGCTGCATGTTATTATTATTGTTGCGTTTAATGTAGATAACGTCGGCGGGTTTCCTGCCGATTTCTGACTGCAGCGGCGGCACCGCAAAAACTATACGAACGCCAACGTCAACGTCTAATTTTCTTTTAATAAAATTTTCTAATAAATCATTGCTGGCCGTCGTGCACTCTCACTGATAAGGCTCTGGCGCGGTCGCCGAGAGATAAGTCCGCTTAATAATACCCAGACACTCCCAAAATTATTAGTCATGCCGAGTGCTCAATTTACGAACGCATTTAATTGCGTTCAATTGAACTCTGCTCCACCGAAGACACACTTAATGTACAGTACGAGACAAAAATCACAATTACAAACGCTAAACTGTCACTTCTGACAGGTGTCACTTTCAAGGTCAAGCTTATAATCTGTCAGATTTGACATTTAGTGTATGTAAGTACCGTACGAGACAAAAATGACAAATATAAACGTTCAAATTTCAAAGGTGTCATTGTGTCAAGGTAAATCACATAACAGTTTGAATTTAATGCCACGTTAGTTAAGGTTGAATTTTCGCGGAATAAATGTTTGGCATAATCACAATGACATTTCGCACACGTGAATTATTTAATAGTTGTCATATTTACAATAAAAAAATTATAAATAAATTGTCACAATTGATAACAAACGTTATTTAATAGACCTTTTCATTGCAGAATTTTTTTTATGTCGATTTACGCCATGTTTTCGGGCACTTTTTTAACGTAAAACCAGTGAAAATAACAAAATGTGTCCGAAACTTTCATATTCCCGTTTTTTTAAACATGGCGGAAGCGCATGCGCATAACTAACTTAAATATGGCGGATGCGCATGCGCATAATTCACCGTAAAAATGTCTATGTATAAAATTTGACAGCCTGTAAAAACAAACTCACACTAAAAAATAACAAATGTCAAAATTGAATGTCAGACGTTACAGTGCTGAGATTAATGTGATTAATGCAATCATTTACAAAATGTGCCCGAAACTTTCATATTCCCGCCTTTTAAATATGGCGGATGCGCCTGCGCATAATTCACCGTTAAAATGTCTATGTATAAAATTTGACAGCCTGTAAAAACAAACTCACACTAAAAAATAACAAATGTCAAAATTGAATGTCAGACGTGACAGTGCGGAGAATAATGTGATTATTGCAATCATTTACAAAATGTGCCCGAAACTTTCATATTCCCGCCTTATAAATATGGCGGATGCGCCTGCGCATAATTCACCGTAAAAATGTCTATATATTAAATTTGACACCCTGTAAAAACAAACTTACACTAGAAAATAACAAATGTCAAAATTGAATGTCAGACGTGACAGTGCTGAGAATATTGTAATTATTGCAATCATTAACAAAATGTGGCCGAAACTTTCATATTCCCGCCTTTGAAACAAGGCGGAAATTATTTAAAAAAAAAATATTTAATAGACCTTTTCTTAACTGAATTTTTGTCAATTTCCGCCATGTTTTCGGGCACTTTTTTTGACGTATAACCAGTGAAAATAACAAAATGTGCCCGAAACTTTCATATTGCCGCCTTTTAAACATGGCGATCGCGCATGTGCATAATTCACCGAAAAAAGGTCTATGTATTAAATTTGACAGCCTGTAAAAACAAAATTACACTAGAAAATAACAAATGTCAAAATTGAATGTCAGACGTGACAGTGTTGAGATTAATGTGATTAACCCCTTGATATACGAATAAAATGCGCGTTGACGTGTCCATATACATGTGATCTTATGACATATACATGACGTCTTAGAGACGTCATTGTGTGTTAAGGCGTTAATGCAATTATTAACAAAACTGTGCCCGATACTTTCATATTCCCGCCTTTGAAACAAGGCTGGCGCGCCTGCGTATAATTCACCGTAAAAATGTCTATGTATTAAATTTGACAGGCTGTAAAAACAAACTTACACTAAATAATAACAAATGTCAAAATTGAATGTCAGACGTGACAGTCCTGAGATTAGTGTGATAAATGAAATCATTAACAAAATGTGCCCGAAACATTCATATTCCCACCTTTGAAACATGGCGGACGCGCCTGCGCTTAACTAACCGTGAAAAGGTCTATTGTTTTATAATATAATGTCAGATTGACAAACATATTTTGACTACGAATTTCTAATTGGAAACAAATTTTTTTTTTTAAATATCAAGTTTGACAAGCCTTTATTTCGTAAAATTAGTTTCAGATAAGTTCTTGTCAAACTTTGACAGGACAGGTAAGAAAATGACAATTATAAACGATCAAACGGCATAAATAACTTCATTTGTTTTGTTCAATTCAATTTGCACAATTCGTTTGTGTAATATGTCATATCTGACATATATTGATATAATTTCTTTTCCGTTTAGTGAAAAGCTGATAGATGACATAAAAATATTTCGCGTTAGAATCTTAGTTGTGTATTGTCAAAATTTTACATATCAAATGACAACGTTTGTCAAAGTTTGACAAGCTCGAATATGTTTTGTATAACATATATCAACTGTCACTTCTGACAGGTGTCAGTTTCAAGGTCAAACTTATAATCCGTCAGATTTGACATTTAGGGTATGTAAGTACAGTACGAGGCAAAAATGACAAATACAAACGTTCACATGTCAAATTTAACAGGTGCCATTGTGTCAAGGTAAATCATATAACAGTTTAGATTTAATGCCGAGTTAGTTAAGGTTGAATTTTCGCGTAATAAAAGTTTGACATAATCACAATGACATTTCAAACACGTAATTTATTTAAGTCTTCATATTTGTAATTAAAAAATTATAAATAAATTGTCACAATTGATAACAAACGTTGTTTAATAGACTTTTCATAGTTGGATTTTTTTACGCGCATGCGTCAATTTCCGCCATGTTTTCGGGCACTTTTTTGTCGTATAACAAGTGAAAATAACAAACTACTCCCGAAACTTTCATATTCCCGGCTTTGAAACAAGACGGTCGAGCATGCGCTTAACCCCTTGACATACGAATAAAATGCGCGTTGACATGTCCATTTACATGTGATCTTATCAGATATACATGACGTCTTAGAGACGTCATTGTATATCAAGGTGTTAACTAACCGTAAAAAAGTCTATTGTTTTATAATATAATATCAGATTGACAGACATATTTTGACTACGACTTTCTAATTGAAAACAGAAACAATTTTAAAAAATGTCAAATTGACAAGCTTCCCTTTATTTATTTCGTAAAATTAGTTTCAGATAACTTCTTGTCAAACTTTGACAGGCCTGGTAAGAAAATGACAATTATAAACGATCAAATGCAAATTTCTTTTGCACAATTATTTTCTGAAATATGTCATATCTGACATTTATTGATATGGATGCTATTCCCTTTAGAGAAAACTTGACAGATGACGCCATAAAAATATTTCGCCAAAATTCGTTAGATCTTATTTGTGTTTTGCCAAAATTTGACAGATCAAATGACAACGTTTGTCAAAGTTTAACAAACTGAAATTGGAACACAGCTTGAATAATAGATATATTCAACCTTTTCGGAGCTCTATAACACAATTGAATCCTGAGGACAGTACGAGACAAAAATCACTATTAGAAACGCTAAACTGCCACTTCTGACAGGTGTCAGTTTCAAGGTCAAACTTATAATCTGTCAGATTTGACAGAAGACATTTAGTGTATGCAAGTACAGTTCGAGACAAAAATGACAAATATAAATGTTCAAATTTCAAAGGTGTCATTGTGTCAAGGTAAATCACATAACAGTTTGAATTTAATGCCACGTTAGTTAAGGTTGAATTTTCGCGGAATAAATGTTTGGCATAATCACAATGACATTTCGCACACGTGAATTATTTAATAGTTGTCATATTTACAATAAAAAAATTATAAATAAATTGTCACAATTGATAACAAACGTTGTTTAATAGACCTTTTCATTGCAGAATTTTTTTTATATCAATTTCCGCCATGTTTTCGGGCACTTTTTTAACGTAAAACCAGTGAAAATAACAAAATGTGTCCGAAACTTTCATATTCCCGTTTTTTTAAACATGGCGGAAGCGCATGCGCATAACTAACTTAAATATGGCGGATGCGCATGCGCATAATTCACCGTAAAAATGTCTATGTATAAAATTTGACAGCCTGTAAAAACAAACTCACACTAAAAAATAACAAATGTCAAAATTGAATGTCAGATGTGACAGTGCTGAAATTAATGTGATTTATGCAATCATTTACAAAATGTGCCCGAAACTTTCATATTCCCGCCTTTTAAATATGGCGGACGCGCATGAGCATAATTCACCGTAAAAATGTCTATGTATTAATTTTGACAGCCTGTAAAAACAAACTCACACTAAAAAATAACAAATGTCAAAATTAAATGTCAGATGTGACAGTGCTGAAATTAATGTGATTTATGCAATCATTTACAAAATGTGCCCGAAACTTTCATATTCCCGCCTTTTAAATATGGCGGATGCGCCTGCGCATAATTCACCGTTAAAATGTCTATGTATAAAATTTGACAGCCTGTAAAAACAAACTCACACTAAAAAATAGCAAATGTCAAAATTGAATGTCAGATGTGACAGTGCTGAAATTAATGTGATTTATGCAATCATTTACAAAATGTGCCCGAAACTTTCATATTCCCGCCTTTTAAATATGGCGGACGCGAATGCGCATAATTCACCGTAAAAATGTCTATATATTAAATTTGACAGCCTGTAAAAACAAACTCACACTAAAAAATAATAAATGTCAAAATTAAATGTCAGATGTGACAGTGCTGAAATTAATGTGATTTATGCAATCATTTACAAAATGTGCCCGAAACTTTCATATTCCCGCCTTTTAAATATGGCGGATGCGCCTGCGCATAATTCACTGTTAAAATGTCTATGTATAAAATTTGACAGCCTGTAAAAACAAACTCACACTAAAAAATAACAAATGTCAAAATTGAATGTCAGATGTGACAGTGCTGAAATTATTGTGATTTATGCAATCATTTACAAAATGTGCCCGAAACTTTCATATTCCCGCATTTTAAATATGGCGGATGCGCATGCGCATAATTCACCGTAAAAATGTCTATGTATAAAATTTGACAGCCTGTAAAAACAAACTCACACTAAAAAATAACAAATGTCAAAATTGAATGTCAGACGTGACAGTGCTGAGAATAATGTGATTATTGCAATCATTAACAAAATGTGGCCGAAACTTTCATATTCCCGCCTTTGAAACAAGGCGGAAATTATTTAAAAAAAAATATTTAATAGACCTTTTCTTAACTGAATTTTTGTCAATTTCCGCCATGTTTTCGGGCACTTTTTTTGACGTATAACCAGTGAAAATAACAAAATGTGCCCGAAACTTTCATATTGCCGCCTTTTAAACATGGCGGTCGCGCATGTGCATAATTCACCGTAAAAAGGTCTATGTATTAAATTTGACAGCCTGTAAAAACAAACTTACACTAGAAAATAACAAATGTCAAAATTGAATGTCAGACGTGACAGTGTTGACATTAATGTGATTAACCCCTTGATATACGAATAAAATGCGCGTTGACGTGTCCATATACATGTGATCTTATGACATATACATGACGTCTTAGAGACGTAATTGTATGTTAAGTCGTAAATGCAATTATTAACAAAACTGTGCCCGATACTTTCATATTCCCGCCTTTGAAACAAGGCTGGCGCGCCTGCGTATAATTCACCATAAAAATGTCTATGTATTAAATTTGACAGGCTGTAAAAACAAACTTACACTAAAAAAAAACAAATGTCAAAATTGAATGTCAGACGAGACAGTCCTGAGATTAGTGTGATAAATGAAATCATTAACAAAATGTGTCCGAAACATTCATATTCCCACCTTTGAAACATGGCGGACGCGCCTGCGCTTAACTAACCGTGAAAAGGTCTATTGTTTTATAATATAATGTCAGATTGACAAACATATTTTGACTACGAATTTCTAATTGGAAACAAAAATTTTTTTTTAAAATGTCAAGTTTGACATTGCCTTTATTTCGTAAAATTAGTTTCAGATAAGTTCTTGTCAAACTTTGACAGGACAGGTAAGAAAATGACAATTATAAACGATCAAACGGCATAAATAACTTCATTTGTTTTGTTCAATTCAATTTGCACAATTCTTTTGTGCAATATGTCATATCTGACATATATTGATATAATTTCTTTTCCGTTTAGTGAAAAGCTGATAGATGACATAAAAATATTTCGCGTTAGAATCTTAGTTGTGTTTTGTCAAAATTTTACATATCAAATGACAACGTTTGTCAAAGTTTGACAAGCTCGAATATGTTTTGTATAACATATATCAACTGTCACTTCTGACAGGTGTCAGTTTCAAGGTCAAACTTATAATCCGTCAGATTTGACATTTAGTGTATGTAAGTACAGTACGAGGCAAAAATGACAAATACAAACGTTCACATGTCAAATTTAACAGGTGCCATTGTGTCAAGGTAAATCATATAACAGTTTAGATTTAATGCCGAGTTAGTTAAGGTTGAATTTTCGTGTAATAAAAGTTTGACATAATCACAATGACATTTCAAACACGTAATTTATTTAAGTCTTCATATTTGTAATTAAAAAATTATAAATAAATTGTCACAATTGATAACAAACGTTGTTTAATAGACTTTTCATAGTTGGATTTTTTACGCGCATGCGTCAATTTCCGCCATGTTTTCGGGCACTTTTTTGTCGTATAACAAGTGAAAATAACAAACTACGCCCGAAACTTTCATATTCCCGGCTTTAAAACAAGGCGGTCGAGCATGCGCTTAACCCCTTGACATACGAATAAAATGCGCGTTGACATGTCCATTTACATGTGATCTTATCAGATATACATGACGTCTTAGAGACGTCATTGTATATCAAGGTGTTAACTAACCGTAAAAAAGTCTTGTTTTATAATATAATATCAGATTGACAGACATATTTTGACTACGACTTTCTAATTGAAAACAGAAACAATTTTAAAAAATGTCAAATTGACAAGCCTCCCTTTATTTATTTCGTAAAATTAGTTTCAGATAACTTCTTGTCAAACTTTGACAGGCTTGGTAAGAAAATGACAATTATAAACGATCAAATGCAAATTTCTTTTGCACAATTATTTTCTGAAATATGTCATATCTGACATTTATTGATATGATTGCTATTCCGTTTAGAGAAAACTTGACAGATGACTTAAAAATATTTCGCCAAAATTCGTTAGATCTTATTTGTGTTTTACCAAAATTTGACAGATCAAATAACAACGTTTGTCAAAGTTTAACAAGCTCAAATATGTTTTATATAGAATCTTATATTTTCTTTACTTCTATTGGCTGAATCTTGACCAAAATTTGACAGATCAAATGACAACGTGTGTCAAAGTTTGACAAGCTCAAATATGTTTTGTATAGAAGTACGAAACCTTTTCTTGGTTGAATTTTTTTTGTACGCATGTGTCAATTTCTGCCATGTTTTTTCGGACACTTTTTGACGTATAACCAGTGAAAATAACAAAATGTGCCCGAAACTTTTATATTCCCGCCTTCTAAACATGACGGACGCACATAGGCATAACAACCCGTAAAAAAGTCTATATATCAAATTTGACAGCCTGTAAAAACAAACTCACATTAAAAAATAAGAAATGTCAAAATTGAATGTTAGACGTGAAAGTGCTGAGATTAATGTGATTTGTCAAATATGACGGTTTGAATTTAAGACTTAAACAATTCTTCCATTTCCATTGTATAACATGTCTTAACCAGTGAAAATAACAGAATGTGCCCGAAACTTTCATATTCCCGAATTCTAAACATGGCGGACGCACATGCGAATAACTAACCGTAAAAAAGTCTATATAACAAATTTGACAGCTTGTTGAAATAAACTCACATTAAAAAGTAAGAAATGTCAAAAGTGATTTGTCAAATATGACATTTGATGGTTTTTGGTTTTGGTTTTGATGGTTTGAAATTAAGACTTGTCAATTCTTCCATTTCCATTGTTAAATATGTCAAATAATGTGACAAAAAATTCTGTCATGTGTCAAATATGACACTTATTCTATCCTATTGTTTTTTTTATTGTTTATGAAACATAAAACCGTTTGGGTTTGCACGCCCACATTGGAAAAATTTATCGCGTTTGGATAGGTCGGACACACAGGTCATCACATATTCACTCCCCCATTGGTCACCAGACATGCGGGCACAATAAACATTCAATCGCCATAAAAATAACCCCTAAGCTTTAAAAGCCACCACATGTCAAACTGATACTGTCAATAAATATGAAAACAACAAGAAATATATTACCCTTATAGAAAAGCGTTGAGAACCACTAAATGTCAAACTGACTGAACATTGTCAAATATGACTTCTCCGTGAAAAATGTCGAATCTGTCACACGCCCGAAAAAAAAACTTGTTGTTGTTTGTAATTTTGCCGGTGGACTTAATTAATGACAAATTGGTGCGAGCGTGTTCCTGCTGCCGCCCCCACCGCGGATAGCTCCCACTCGAAAAAATATTCTATTCTGCGACCGCCAGCGGCAATTGCGTAATCATCGCCGTCTTCCGTTTCCGTCGCAAACAAAGCAGAACGTCGAAAATGACAACAGCAGAAATGAGTTGTCGCAATCAAAATGACAAGCCATGACATCAAAAGTCATCATTGTTGTGTTGAGACAAAAAAAAAATGTTTTTGTTGCAATATATGTCAAATTTGAAATGCACAAAACTCACCAAAACTTGGAATAATATAATCTTTTATGTTAGAATGCAGGTATAAATCTGTCAAAAATGCATACCAATCTGTCAAAAATGTATTTCAATCTGTCAAAAATGGATTCCCATCTGTCAAAATTGTATCCCAATCTGTCAAAAATGTATCCCAATCTGTCAAACCTGTTCTGTCAAAAATAAATCCCAATCTGTCAAATTAGTGTGTCAAATTTGAAATGCACAAAATTTATCAACACTTGGAATAATATAATCTTTTATTTTAGAATGCAGGTATAAATCTGTCAAAAATGCATACCAATCTGTCAAAAATGTATCTCAATCTGTCAAAAATGGATCCCCATTTGTCAAAATTGTATCGCAATCTGTCAAAAATTTATCCCAATCTGTCAAAACTGTTCCGTCAAAAATAAATCCCAATCTGTCAAATTCGTATGTCAAATTTGAAATCTACAAAATTCATCAACACTTGGAATAATACAATCTTTTATTTTAGAATGCAGGTATAAATCTGTAAAAAATGCATAGCAGTCTGTCAGAAATGTATCTCAATCTGTCAAAAATGGATACCCATTTGTCAAAATTGTATCGCAATCTGTCAAAAATGTGTCCCAATCTGTCAAAAATAAATCCCAATTCGTCAAATTAGTATTTCGAATTTGAAATGCACAAAATTCATCAAAACTTGGAATAATATAATCTTTTATGTTAAAAAGCAAGTATATAACTGTCAAAAATACATACCAATCTGTCAAAAATGTTTCTCAATCTGTCAAAAATGGATCCCCATCTGTCAAAATTGTATCCCAATCTATCAAAAATAAATCCCAATTCTTCAAATTAGTATGTCAAATTTGAAATGGACAAAATTCATCAAAACATGGAATAATATAATCTTTTATGTTAGAATGCAGGTATAAATTTGTAAAAAATACATAGCTGTCTGTCAAAAATGTATCTCAATCTGTCAAAAATGGATCCCCATCTGTCAAAATTGTACCCGAATATGTCAAAAATGTATGCCAATCTGTCAAAACTGTTCTGTCAAAAATAAATCCCAATCTGTCAAATTAGTATGTCAAATTTGAAATGCACAAAATTCATTAAAACTTGGAATAATATAATCTTTTATGTTAGAATGCAGGTATAAATCTGTCAAAAATGCATTCCAATCTGTCAAAAATGTATCTCAATCTGTCAAAAATGGATCCCCATCTGTCAAAATTGTATCCGAATCTGTCAAAAATGTATCCCAATCTGTCAAAACTGTTCTGTCAAAAATAAATCCCAATCTGTTATAAATCTGTACATTTCAAATTTGACATACTAATTTGAAATGTACAAAATTCATCAACAATTGGAATAATATATTCTTTTATTTTAGAATGCAGGTATAAATCTGTCAAAAATGCACACCAATCTGTCAAAAATATATCTCAATCTGTCAAAAATGGATCCCCATCTGTCAAAATTGTATCCCAATCTGTCAAAAATGTATCTTAATCTGTCAAAAATGGATCTCCATTTGTCAAAATTGTATCGCAATCTGTCAAAAATTTATCCCAATCTGTCAAAACTGTTCTGTCAAAAATAAATCCCAATTCGTCAAATTAGTATGTCAAATTTGAAATGCACAAAATTCATCAAAACTCGGAATAATATAATTTTTTAAGTTAGAAGGCAGGTATAAATCTGTTAAAAATGCATAGCAATCTGTCAAAAATGTATCTCAATCTGTCAAAAATTGAAACCCCATCTGTCAAAATTGTATCCCAATCTGTCAAAAATG
Source organism: Phosphuga atrata (assembly GCA_944588485.1). NCBI lineage: Eukaryota > Metazoa > Arthropoda > Insecta > Coleoptera > Silphidae > Phosphuga > Phosphuga atrata. The sequence continues at coordinate 1,574,492 of OX155904.1, forward strand.
TATCTCAATCTGTCAAAACTATTCTGTCAAAAATAAATCCCAATCTGTCAAATTAGTATGTCAAATTTGGAATGCACAAAATTCATTAAAACTTGGAATAATATAATCTTTTATGTTAGAATGCAGGTATAAATCTGTCAAAAATGCATTCCAATCTGTCAAAAATGTATCTCAATCTGTCAAAAATTAATCCCCATCTGTCAAAATAGTATCCCAATCTGTCAAAAATGTATCCCAATCTGTCAAAAATAAATCCCAATCCGTCAAATTAGTATGTCAAATTTGAAATGCACAAAATTCATCAAAACTTGGAATAATATAATCTTTTATGTTAGAAAGCAGGTATATAACTGTCAAAAATACATACAAATCTGTCAAAAATGTATCTCAATCTGTCAAAAATGGATTCCCATCTGTCAAAATTGTATCCCAATCTGTCAAAAATAAATCCCAATTCGTCAAATTAGTATGTCGAATTTGAAATGCACAAAATTCATCAAAACTTGGAATAATATAATCTTTTATGTTAGAAAGCAGGTATATAACTGTCAAAAATACATACCAATCTGTCAAAAATGTATCTCAATCTGTCAAAAATGGATCCCCATCTGTCAAAATTGTATCCCAATCTGTCAAAAATAAATCCCAATTCGTCAAATTAGTATGTCAAATTTGAAATGCACAAAATTCATCAAAACTTGGAATAATATAATTTTTTAAGTTAGAATGCAGGTATAAATCTGTCAAAAATGCATACCAATCTGTCAAAAATGTATCTCAATCTGTCAAAAATGGATCCCCATCTGTCAAAATTGTATCCCAATCTGTCAAAAATGTACCTCAATCTGTCAAAAATGGATCCCCATTTGTCAAAATTGTATCCCAATCTGTCAAAAATGTATCTCAATCTGTCAAAATGGATCCCCATTTGTCAAAATTGTATCCCAATCTGTCAAAAATTTATCCCAATCTGTCAAAACTGTTCTGTCAAAAGTAAATCCCAATTCGTCAAATTAGTATGTCAAATTTGAAATGCACAAAATTCATCAAAACTTGGAATAATATAATCTTTTATGTTAGAATGTAGGTATAAATCTGTCAAAAATGCATTCCAATCTGTCAAAAATGTATCTCAATCTGTCAAAAATTAATCCCCATGTGTCAAAATAGTATCCCAATCTGTCAAAAATGTATCCCAATCTGTCAAAAATAAATCCCAATTCGTCAAATTAGTATGTCGAATTTGAAATGCACAAAATTCATCAAAACTTGGAAAAATATAATCTTTTATGTTAGAAAGCAGGTATATAACTGTCAAAAATACATACAAATCTGTCAAAAATGTATCTCAATCTGTCAAAAATGGATCCCCATCTGTCAAAATTGTATCCCAATCTGTCAAAAATAAATCCCAATTCGTCAAATTAGTATGTCAAATTTGAAATGCACAAAATTCATCAAAACTTGGAATAATATAATTTTTTAAGTTAGAATGCAGGTATAAATCTGTCAAAAATGCATACCAATCTGTCAAAAATGTATCTCAATCTGTCAAAAATGGATCCCCATCTGTCAAAATTGTATCCCAATCTGTCAAAAATGTACCTCAATCTGTCAAAAATGGATCCCCATTTGTCAAAATTGTATCCCAATCTGTCAAAAATGTATCTCAATCTGTCAAAATGGATCCCCATTTGTCAAAATTGTATCCCAATCTGTCAAAAATTTATCCCAATCTGTCAAAACTGTTCTGTCAAAAGTAAATCCCAATTCGTCAAATTAGTATGTCAAATTTGAAATGCACAAAATTCATCAAAACTTGGAATAATATAATCTTTTATGTTAGAATGTAGGTATAAATCTGTCAAAAATGCATTCCAATCTGTCAAAAATGTATCTCAATCTGTCAAAAATTAATCCCCATGTGTCAAAATAGTATCCCAATCTGTCAAAAATGTATCCCAATCTGTCAAAAATAAATCCCAATTCGTCAAATTAGTATGTCGAATTTGAAATGCACAAAATTCATCAAAACTTGGAAAAATATAATCTTTTATGTTAGAAAGCAGGTATATAACTGTCAAAAATACATACAAATCTGTCAAAAATGTATCTCAATCTGTCAAAAATGGATCCCCATCTGTCAAAATTGTATCCCAATCTGTCAAAAATAAATCCCAATTCGTCAAATTAGTATGTCAAATTTGAAATGCACAAAATTCATCATAACTTGGAATAATATAATCTTTTATGTTAGAATGCAGGTATAAATCTGTCAAAAATGCATACCAATCTGTCAAAAATGTATCTTAATCTATCAAAAATGGATCTCCATCTGTCAAAATTGTATCCCAATCTGTCAAAAATAAATCCCAATCTGTTAAAACAAGAACTCAATCTGTCAAAATTTGACAGTTAAAAACAAAGACAAAAAGGTTTAATCAGTTACAATACGTTTCCTGCTGTATGAAAAACGTTTTCTTCCGTATCAACAAACAAAGCTTGAGTCGGCAAACTTACGGCTAAAATGTTCCTGTCTTATAAATCATAATTGTTGTGTTGAGCATTCATCAAAACGTTGACAGTTTCTTGGAATATTATAATCTTTTATGTTAGAATGCAGGTATAAATCTGTCAAAAATGCATTCCAATCTGTCAAAAATGTATCTCAATCTGTCATAAATGTATCCCAATCTGTCAAAACTATTCTGTCAAAAATGTATCCCAATCTGTCAAAAATGTTCTGTCAAAAATGAATCCCAATCTGTCAAAACAAGATCTCAATCTGTCAAAATTTGACAGTTAAAAACAAAGACAAAATGGTTTAATCAGTCACAAAACGTTTCCTGCTATATGAAAAACGTTTCCTGTCGTATCAACAAATGAACCTTGAGCCGGAAAACGTATGGCTAAAATGTTCCTGTCGTATAAGTCATAATTATTGTGTTGAGCATTCATTAAAACTTTGACAGATGCTTGGAATAATATAAACTTTTAAGTTAGAATGCGGTGTATAAATCTGTCAAAAATGCATCACGATCTGTCAAAAATGTATCTCAATCTGTCAAAAATGAATCTCCATCTGTCAAAATCGTATCCCAATTTGTCAAAAATGTATCCCAATCTGTCAAAACTGTTCTGTCAAAAATGAATCCTAATCTGTCAAAATAAGATCTCAATCTGTCAAAATTGGACAGTTAAAAACAAAGACAAAACGGTTTAATCAGCTATAAAACATTTCCTGCTGTATGAAAAATGTTTCCTGGCGTAATCAAAAAGCGAGCCTTGAGGCGAAAAACTTACGGCTAAAGTGTTCCTGTCGTACTTGCCATCCACCTTTTTCCGCATCTGCGGGGACTCCTGCCGCTGCTTAATCTTCCCGGAGCTCTTCAACTCCTTGAGGACGTTATCGAAATTCGCTTCATTGTGGATGTCGGACAGACTGAAGCTCTTCCTCGCCTCGAGCTTCCGCGCCTCATCTACCTTCTGCCAAAAGAATTTCTGGAAGAACGTCTTGCTGCGTTTCAAGCCGCCCTTTTTTCCGTCCTCCCCCGACATCTCACCATACCACCGAGTTCTAGTTCTGCCGAAGGCGGCACGCGGACACTCTCACTGCGACGCACTCGACACCCGTTCGCATGGAATTATTTCAGATAACTCTCGAAAAATATACGTGGTTGCTCTCTATCTAAGTCGCGAGATAAGATTACTAAACAAATACATGGGAAAGAGAACGCGTTTTTTTTTCATTCAATTGTATTTAGATTTTTTTTTTTCCTGCGAATCTTCAGCGATATCAGGAAATAACGCCGTTTCGTCTCATCTCGTTTTCTGCCGCGTTGTTTTTCGTTCCTCCCGCAAGAATTTGCAGCGGATTGTTACCATTGTGTTTACTTATTTAAAGTTGCCTGAATTGCATACTTACACAGATAAAATACACTCTGTTTGATAAAATAGGTTCGTTATTCCACATGGTACTATCATTGGTCTTCTGTTATTTTTAGCTCACTGAATATACAAGACTAGACAATATTAGACAGACAAGACTAGACAGACAAGATTAAACAGACTAGATTGGACAGATAAGACTAGGCAATCAAGACTAGGCAGGCAAGACTAGATAGACAAGACTGTCCTCCTCGGTGGTATAGTTGACAACATACCCGCCTTTCAATGCGGGAGACCCGGGTTCGAATCCTGGTCGGGGAGGCGACAACTAGGGCGGTTTTCATTAACCGTCCGGGCTGCCCACCCTGAATTAATGCAATATATGCGATACCGGGGTGGCGCATACTAAAAGCCAAGGTGGAATAGTGGGGTTTGGTGAGATAGACAAGACTAGACAGACAAGACTAGACAGACAAGACTAGACAGACAAGACTAGACAGACAAGACTAGACAGACAAGACTAGACAGACAAGACTAGACAGACAAGACTAGACAGACAAGACTAGACAGACAAGACTAGACAGACAAGACTAGACAGACAAGACTAGACAGACAAGACTAGACAGACAAGACTAGACAGACAAGACTAGACAGACAAGACTAGACAGACAAGACTAGACAGACAAGACTAGACAGACAAGACTAGACAGACAAGACTAGACAGACAAGACTAGACAGACAAGACTAGACAGACAAGACTAGACAGACAAGACTAGACAGACAAGACTAGACAGACAAGACTAGACAGACAAGACTAGACAGACAAGACTAGACAGACAAGACTAGACAGACAAGACTAGACAGACAAGACTAGACAGACAAGACTAGACAGACAAGACTAGACAGACAAGACTAGACAGACAAGACTAGACAGACAAGACTAGACAGACAAGACTAGACAGACAAGACTAGACAGACAAGACTAGACAGACAAGACTAGACAGACAAGACTAGACAGACAAGACTAGACAGACAAGACTAGACAGACAAGACTAGACAGACAAGACTAGACAGACAAGACTAGACAGACAAGACTAGACAGACAAGACTAGACAGACAAGACTAGACAGACAAGACTAGACAGACAAGACTAGACAGACAAGACTAGACAGACAAGACTAGACAGACAAGACTAGACAGACAAGACTAGACAGACAAGACTAGACAGACAAGACTAGACAGACAAGACTAGACAGACAAGACTAGACAGACAAGACTAGACAGACAAGACTAGACAGACAAGACTAGACAGACAAGACTAGACAGACAAGACTAGACAGACAAGACTAGACAGACAAGACTAGACAGACAAGACTAGACAGACAAGACTAGACAGACAAGACTAGACAGACAAGACTAGACAGACAAGACTAGACAGACAAGACTAGACAGACAAGACTAGACAGACAAGACTAGACAGACAAGACTAGACAGACAAGACTAGACAGACAAGACTAGACAGACAAGACTAGACAGACAAGACTAGACAGACAAGACTAGACAGACAAGACTAGACAGACAAGACTAGACAGACAAGACTAGACAGACAAGACTAGACAGACAAGACTAGACAGACAAGACTAGACAGACAAGACTAGACAGACAAGACTAGACAGACAAGACTAGACAGACAAGACTAGACAGACAAGACTAGACAGACAAGACTAGACAGACAAGACTAGACAGACAAGACTAGACAGACAAGACTAGACAGACAAGACTAGACAGACAAGACTAGACAGACAAGACTAGACAGACAAGACTAGACAGACAAGACTAGACAGACAAGACTAGACAGACAAGACTAGACAGACAAGACTAGACAGACAAGACTAGACAGACAAGACTAGACAGACAAGACTAGACAGACAAGACTAGACAGACAAGACTAGACAGACAAGACTAGACAGACAAGACTAGACAGACAAGACTAGACAGACAAGACTAGACAGACAAGACTAGACAGACAAGACTAGACAGACAAGACTAGACAGACAAGACTAGACAGACAAGACTAGACAGACAAGACTAGACAGACAAGACTAGACAGACAAGACTAGACAGACAAGACTAGACAGACAAGACTAGACAGACAAGACTAGACAGACAAGACTAGACAGACAAGACTAGACAGACAAGACTAGACAGACAAGACTAGACAGACAAGACTAGACAGACAAGACTAGACAGACAAGACTAGACAGACAAGACTAGACAGACAAGACTAGACAGACAAGACTAGACAGTCAAGATTAAACAAACAAAAAAAACGGAAAAGACTAGATAGATAAGACTAGACAAACAAGATACAATAAACTGTTGCGTTATAACGCCATCTCTTATTGCAGGTCATCATTAACAATCAGAACCGCATAATTTAAAATATGTAGTTTTCTTGCGTCAAAGTTCGACAGAAATTATATTTTCACATAGTTTGACAGAGTTTTATCTTAATTATGTTTTGTCAAAGTCTGATTGACCTTACTTATATTTTGCGAAAGTTTGACAGATCTTATTAATATTTTATCAAAGTTTGACAGATCTTACTTATATTTTGTCAAAGTTTGACAGATCTTATTAATATTTTATCAAAGTCTGACAGATCGTATTGATATTTTATCAAAGTTTGTCAGATCTTACATATATTTTGTCAAAGTTTGACAGATCTTATTAACATTTTATCAAAGTCTGACAGATCTTATTGATATTTTATCAAAGTTTGTCAGATCTTACATATATTTTGTCAAAGTTTGACAGATCTTATTAATATTTTATCAAAGTTTGACAGATCTTACTTATATTTTGCGAAAGTTTGACAGATCTTACTTAAATTTTGGCAAAGTTTGACAGATCTTATTAATATTTTATCAAAGTTTGACAGATCTCACTTATATTTTGAGAAAGTTTGACAGATCTCACTTATATTTTGCGAAAGTTTGACAGATCTTACTTATATTTTATCAAAGTTTGACAGATCTTATTAATATTATATCAAAGTTTGACAGATCTCACTTATATTTTACGAAAGTTTTACATATCTTACTTAAATTTTATTAAAGTTTGACAGATCTAATTAATATTTTATAAAAGTTTGACAGATCTTACTTATATTTTGCGAAAGTTTGACACATCTTACTTAAATTTTGACAAAGATTGACAGATCCTATTATTATTTTATCAAGTTTGACAGATTTTACTTATATTTTGAGAAAGTTTGACAGATCTTACTTAAATTTTAGCAAAGTTTGACAGATCTTATTAATATTATATCAAAGTTTGACAGATTTTATTTATATTTTGCGAAAGTTTGACACATATTACTTCAATTTTTACATTCAATTACTTCAAAGTTTGACAGATATTATTAATATTTTATCAAAGTTAGACAGATCTTACTTATATTTTGCGAAAGTTTGACAGATCTTACTTAAATTTTGGCAAAGTTTGACAAATCTTATTAATATTTTATCAAAGTTTGACAGACATTATTAATATTTTATCAAAGTTTGACAGATCTTATTAATATTTTGCGAAAGTTGACAGATCTTACTTAAATTTTGAAAAAGTTTGACAGATCTTATTAATATTTTATCAAAGTTTGACAGATCTTACTTATATTTTGTGAAAGTTTGACACATCTTACTTACATTTTGACAAAGTTTGACAGATCTTATTAAAATTTTATCAAAGTTTGACAGATCTTACTTATATTTTGCGAAAGTTTGACACATCTTACTTAAATTTTATCAAAGTTTGACCGATATTATTAATATTTTATCAGTTTGACAGACCTTACTTATATTTTGCGAAAGTTTGACACATATTACTTCAATTTTGGCAAAGTTTGACAGATATTATTAATATTTTATCAAAGTTTGACAGATCTTACTTATATTTTGCGAAAGTTTGACAGATCTTATTAATATTTTACCAAAGTTTGACAGATCTTATTAATATTTTATCAAAGTTTGACAGATCTTACTTATATTTTGTGAAAGTTTGACAAATCTTGCTTACATTTTAACAAAGTTTGATAGATCTTATTAATATTATATCAAAGTTTGACAGATCTTACTTATATTTTGTGAAAGTTTGACAAATCTTAGTTACATTTTGACAAAGTTTGACAGATCTTATTAAAATTTTATCAAAGTTTGACAGATCTTACTTATATTTTGCGAAAGTTTGACACATCTTACTTAAATTTTATCAAAGTTTGACAGATATTATTAATATTTTATCAGTTTGACAGACCTTACTTATATTTTGCGAAAGTTTGACACATATTACTTCAATTTTGGCAAAGTTTGACAGATATTATTAATATTTTATCAAAGTTTGACAGATCTTACTTATATTTTGCGAAAGTTTGACAGATCTTATTAATATTTTATCAAAGTTTGACAGACATTATTAATATTTTATCAAAGTTTGACAGATTTTACTTATATTTTGCGAAAGTTTGATAGATCTTACTTAAATTTTGAAAATGTTTGACAGATCTTATTAATATTTTATCAAAGTTTGACAGATCTTACTTATATTTTGTGAAAGTTTGACAAATCTTGCTTACATTTTAACAAAGTTTGATAGATCTTATTAATATTATATCAAAGTTTGACAGATCTTACTTATATTTTGTGAAAGTTTGACACATCTTACTTACATTTTGACAAAGTTTGACAGATCTTATTAAAATTTTATCAAAGTTTGACAGATCTTACTTATATTTTGCGAAAGTTTGACACATCTTACTTAAATTTTATCAAAGTTTGACAGATATTATTAATATTTTATCAGTTTGACAGACCTTACTTATATTTTGCGAAAGTTTGACACATATTACTTCAATTTTGGCAAAGTTTGACAGATATTATTAATATTTTATCAAAGTTTGACAGATCTTACTTATATTTTGCGAAAGTTTGACAGATCTTATTAATATTTTACCAAAGTTTGACAGACATTATTAATATTTTATCAAAGTTTGACAGATTTTACTTATATTTTGCGAAAGTTTGACAGATCTTACTTAAATTTTGAAAAAGTTTGACAGATCTTATTAATATTTTATCAAAGTTTGACAGATCTTACTTATATTTTGTGAAAGTTTGACAAATCTTGCTTACATTTTGACAAAGTTTGACAGATCTTATTAATATTATATCAAAGTTTGACAGATCTTACTTATATTTTGCGAAAGTTTGACACATCTTACTTAAATTTTATCAAAGTTTGACAGATCTTATTAATATTATATCAAAGTTTGACAGATTTTACTTATATTTTACGAAAGTTTGACACATCTTACTTAAATTTTGGCAAAGTTTGACAGATCTTATTAATATTTTATCAAAGTTTGACAGATCTTACTTACATTATGCCAAAGTTCGACAGTTCAACTAAACTATCGATAATTGTTCGATTTTTAAATTATAAGTGCACAGTCATAAGACTCTTTTTCAACCTCGTGGCTAGGGACTGGTCACACGGGCGCCTGCCAGGAGCGCAACCCTCAAAGGGGCGCATGTTATCTACCCACAGCCTGCGGACTGCTGGGGCACAGGCACACAAAATTAAAACATGGCGCCCAAATGATATAAAATTGTCATTTAATCTAAGTCAATTTACAATGCCGTAATTAAAGAACTCGTATTGTATTTACTTGTATGTCTTGTTCCGCATCATCGTTTCCTCGCTCTTCTTCTATATCTCGTTCCTGTGTATAGCTACGTTTTATACATAATAGTAAGAACTAATTTAAAGCTTGAACGTATACATAACCTGAATTACAGTTGCAACGTTATTCTCTTGTTTCTCTGCTAAAAAATAAGTATCGAGGGGGTCGTGAAATTCAAATTTGCCAAGGGCGCTCAAGCCTCTAGCGCTGCTCCTTTTGACTAAAAAATCGAGTTGATGTGTTGTACCTGCATGAAACTTCAAATGCATTTATGTCCATCAACCAAACTGTTGCTCGACTGAAAATCGTCTGTGTCATTTTGTCTAAATTTTAACTAAACTATCGTTCGACTGAAAATCGTTTGTGTTATTTTGTCTAAATTTTAATATTTTTTTTTTAATAAATTAATTATTACATAACTTTTTTAGCTTAAAATACGAAAAGTTTCGATAACATCTTAACCGTTTGCTTTCAATAAACATTTCTTGTTCTTGTAACGGTACGAATGATTTATTGAATTCAAAATTTAAAAACCGCTCTAAATTTTCGCAAGCTTCCGTTTCGTAGCAACCTTCACGCCGCTGCAAAAACACACGTTTGACACGAGACCTGTCAAACAATTAAAAAGATAGATCTAATTGCTGACAGCGTTGACAGTTGGGCGTGTGTGTGTTTCCTTCGTGTTTTAGACACACACGGTGCGGACAATACACACATTCAACATCCTAACTGGAAACGAAGAGATTTGGGGCGCGTGCGCGTCCGACAACCGAAGCCGAATTCGAGTCACGTCCCGTCCTACTTCAGCCCCGACTGTGCCCCCCATCACAAACACCAAAAAAATGACGTGAAATACCGCCTTTCGCCCCAATACAACATCAAGTTATTTAAATTGGAACGAGACGAGAAGAAACCGCGTGATTTCAGTGTTTCGTGCCACACCCTCCAGTTATCGTTTATCAGCTCGTGTCCGTGCTGACATGCCCCATTGACGAACTGCGCGCCCCGTTTTGTTTTTAGTTCCCGAAAGGTCATGGATTTGCTGCGGGAGCTGAGCCGCAGGTTCTGGAGCGAGGACGTGTGGCTGCCGCCCAACATCACATGGGCGGACATCGCGCCCGGCGCCAGCCCCCACATACATCACGCCGACTACAGGCATCTCATCTTCCCGCTACCCTTCGCTCTAGTTATACTCTGCTTGCGATACGTCTTCGAAAAGTAAGTCAAACACCAATCACTTCAAGAGCAAATCACTTACAAGAGTGAGGTTATGTTACATTAAGCCCCCTTGTGATTGGTTTTACAAGGTTTCATTTATTGTTTAACAACCCATTTTAGTTGCAATTTGACATGTATTAATGCCCTTTTGTCATAGCTTAACAAGTCTTGGTTGTATTGTCAAAATTTGTGAAGTTTTAGTTTGTAATTTGTCATAGTTTGTCAGACGTTACTGGTCTTTTGTCAGTTTGAGAGATCGTTGTTAGGTTGTCAAAGCTCGAGTAATGTTTGAATAAATGTAAAATATTTTAACAGCCAGTTTGACAGGTTTCAGTTATGATTTGTCAAAGTGTGACAGGTTTTAGTCATGTTTTGTCATAGTTTGACAGGTCTTGGTTTTGTTGTCAAAGTTTGAGTACTGTTTGAATAATGTTTTTAGTTTGTAATTTATCATAGTTTGACAGATGTTAGTGGTCTTTTGTTAAACTTTGAGATGTCGTTGTTGTGTTGTCAAAGCTTGAGTAATGTTTGAATAAATGTAAAAAATTTTAACAGCCAGTTTGACAAAGTTTGACAGGTTTCAGTCATGATTTGTCAAAGTGTAACAAGTTTTTGTCATAGTTTGACAGTTCTTAGTTTTGTTGTCAAAGTTTGAGTACTGTTTGTATAATGTTTTTAGTTTGTAATTTGTCATAGTATGACACATTAGTTGTCTTTTGTCAAAGTTTGACAGGTCGTTGTGTTGTCAAAGCTTGAGTACTGTTTGAATAAGTGTTAAAGATTTTAACAAGCAGTACAGTTTGACAAAGTTTGACAGGTTTCAGTTATGATTTGTCAAATTGCGACAGGTTTTAGTTGTAATTTGACAGGTTTTAGTCGTGTTTTGTCATAGTTTGACAGGTCTTGATTGTGTTGTCAAAGTATGACTACTGTTTGGATAATGGTTTTAGTTTGTACTTTGTCATATTTGACATAGTTTGACAGATGATAGTTGACTAACAGGATTAGACTAGACAGGCTAGACAAGAAAGCCTAAACAGACAAGATTAGACAGACAAGACTAGACAGACAAGACTACACAGACAAGACCAGACAGATAAGACCAAACAGACAAGACCAGACAGGCAAGATCAGATAGACAAGATTAGACAGACAAGACTACACAAACAAGACCAGACAGACAAGATCAGACAGACAAGACCAAACAGACAAGACTAGACAGACAAGTCAAGATAGACAAGACCAGACGGACAAGACCAAACAGACAAGACCACACAGACAAGACCAGACACACAAGACCAGGCAGACAAGACCAGACAGACAAGACCAAACAGACAAGACCAGACAGACAAGACCAAACAAACCAGACAGACAAGACCAGGCAGACAAGACCAGACAGACAAGACCAGACAGACAAGACCAAACAGACCAGGCAGACAAGACCAGGCAGACAAGACCAGACAGACAAGACCAAACAGACAAGACCAAACAGACCAGGCAGACAAGACCAGACAGACAAGACCAAACAGACAAGACCAGGCAGACAAGACCAGACAGACAAGACCAGACAGACAAAACCAAACAGACAAGACCAGGCAGACAAGACCAAACAGACAAGTCAAGATAGACAAGACCAGACGGACAAGACCAAACAGACAAGACCAGGCAGACAAGACCAGACAGACAAGACCAGGCAGACAAGACCAACCAGACAAGACCAGACAGACAAGACCAAACAGACCAGACAGACAAATCCAAACAGACAAGACCAAACAGACAAGACCAGACAGACAAGATCAGACAGACAAGGCCAAACAGACAAGACCAGGCAGACAAGACCAGACAGACAAGACCAGACAGACAAAACCAAACAGACAAGACCAGGCAGACAAGACCAAACAGACAAGTCAAGATAGACAAGACCAGACGGACAAGACCAAACAGACAAGACCAGGCAGACAAGACCAGACAGACAAGACCAGGCAGACAAGACCAACCAGACAAGACCAGACAGACAAGACCAAACAGACCAGACAGACAAGACCAGGCAGACAAATCCAAACAGACAAGACCAAACAGACAAGACCAGACAGACAAGATCAGACAGACAAGGCCAAACAGACAAGACCAGGCAGACAAGACCAAACAGACAAGACCAGGCAGAGAAGACTACACAGACAAGACCAGACAGACAAGATCAGACAGACAAGATCAGACAGACAAGACCAGACAGACAAAACCAGACAAGACCAAACAGACAAGAACAGACAGACAAGATCAGATAGACAAACCAGACAGACAAAACTACACAGACAAGACATCTATAGCGCCATCTCTTATTACAGGTCATCATTTACAATTATAATTGGCAAAATTTAAAATATGTTTTTTATGTGTCAAAGTTTGATTGTCATGTGTCAAAGATAATTTGACAGATCTTATTTATATTTTGTCAAAGCTTGACAGGTGGTAGTTTTGTTTTGGTTCAGTTTGACATGTTTTGACTAAATTTTGTCAAAGTTGGACATGTTTTGACTAAGTTTAGTCAAAGTTTGACAGATAGTAATTTTGTTTTGCCTCAGTTTGGCACGTTTCAATTCTTGTTTGTCAAAGTTTGACATGTTTTGATTAAGTTTAGTCAAAGTTTGACAGATCGTAGTTTTGTTTTGCCTCAGTTTGACACGTTTCAATTCCTGCTTGTCAAAGTTTGACATGTTTTGACTAAAGTTTTTCAAAATTTGACATGTTTTGACTAAGTTTAGTCAAAGTTTGACAGATAGTAATTTTGTTTTGCCTCAGTTTGACACGTTTCAATTCTTGTTTGTCAAAGTTTGACATGTTTTGACTAAGTTTAGTCAAAGTTTGACAGATAGTAGTTTTGTTTTGCCTCAGTTTGACAGGTTTCAATTCTTGTTTGTCAAAGTTTAACATGTTTTGACTAAGTTTAGTCAAAGTTTGACAGATCATAGTTTTGTTTTGCCTCAGTTTGACACGTTTCAATTCCTGTTTGTCAAAGTTTGACATATTTTGACCAAGTTTTTTTAAGGTTTGACATGTTTTGACTAAGTTTTTTCAAAGTTTGACATGTTTTGTGTTTGTCGAAGTTTGACATGTTTTGACTAAGTTTTGTCAAAGTTTGACATGTTTTGACTAAGTTTTATCAAAGTTTGACAGGTTTTGACTAAGTTTTATCAAAGTTTGACAGATGGTTGTTTTGTTTTGCCTCAGTTTGACAGGTTTTGATTCTTGTTTGTCAAAGTTTGACATGTTTTGACTAAGTTTTGTCAAAGTTTGACAGATAGTAGTTTTGATTTGCCTCAGTTTGACGGGTTTCGATTCTGGTTTGACAACGTTTGACATGTTTTGACAAAATTTTGCCAAAGTATGGCAGATAGTAGTTTTGTTTTTTCTTAGTTTGACAGGTTTCGATTCTGGTTAGACAAAATTTGACATGTTTTAACCAAGGTTTATCAAAGTTTGACAGATAGTAGTTTTGTTTTGCCTCAGTTTGACAGGTTTCGATTCTGGTTTGTCAAAGTTTGACATGTTTTAACTAAGTTTTGTCAAAGTTTGACAGATAGTGGTTTTGCCTTGCCTCAATTTGACAGGTTTCGATTCTGGTTTGACAAAATTTGACATGTTTTGACTGTTTTGTCAAAGTTTGACAGATGGTAGTTTTGTTTTGTCCAAGTTTGACAGTTTTTGATTCTGTTTTGTCAATGTTTGACATGTTTTGACTAGATTTAGTCAAGGTTTGACAGATGGTAATTTTGTTTTACCTCAGTTTGACAGGTTTCAATTCTGGTTTGACATAGTTTGACATGTTTTGATTAAGTTTTGTCAAAGTTTGACAGATAGTGGTTTTGCCTTGCCTCAATTTGACAGGTTTCGATTCTGGTTTGACAAAATTTGACATGTTTTGACTGTTTTGTCAAAGTTTGACAGATGGTAGTTTTGTTTTGTCCAAGTTTGACAGTTTTTGATTCTGTTTTGTCAATGTTTGACATGTTTTGACTAGATTTAGTCAAGGTTTGACAGATGGTAATTTTGTTTTACCTCAGTTTGACAGGTTTCAATTCTGGTTTGACATAGTTTGACATGTTTTGATTAAGTTTTGTCAAAGTTTGACAGATAGTAATTTTGTTTTGTCTCAGTTTGACAGGTTTCGATTCTGGTTTGACAAAGTTTGACATATTTTGACTCAGTTTGACAGCTTTCGATTCTGGTTTGGCAAAGTTTGGACAGGTTTCGATTTTGGTTTGACAAAGTTTGACATATTTTGACTCAGTTTGACAGCTTTCGATTCTGGTTTGGCAAAGTTTGGACAGGTTTCGATTTTGGTTTGACAAAGTTTGACATGTTTTGACTAAGTTTTGTCAAAGTTTGACAGATAGTGGTTTTGCCTTGCCTCAATTTGACAGGTTTCGATTCTGGTTTGACAAAATTTGACATGTTTTGACTGTTTTGTCAAAGTTTGACAGATGGTAGTTTTGTTTTGTCCAAGTTTGACAGTTTTTGATTCTGTTTTGTCAATGTTTGACATGTTTTGACTAGATTTAGTCAAGGTTTGACAGATGGTAATTTTGTTTTACCTCAGTTTGACAGGTTTCAATTCTGGTTTGACATAGTTAGACATGTTTTGATTAAGTTTTGTCAAAGTTTGACAGATAGTGGTTTTGCCTTGCCTCAATTTGACAGGTTTCGATTCTGGTTTGACAAAATTTGACATGTTTTGATTGTTTTGTCAAAGTTTGACAGATGGTAGTTTTGTTTTGTCCAAGTTTGACAGTTTTTGATTCTGTTTTGTCAATGTTTGACATGTTTTGACTAGATTTAGTCAAGGTTTGACAGATGGTAATTTTGTTTTACCTCAGTTTGACAGGTTTCAATTCTGGTTTGACATAGTTTGACATGTTTTGATTAAGTTTTGTCAAAGTTTGACAGATAGTAATTTTGTTTTGTCTCAGTTTGACAGGTTTCGATTCTGGTTTGACAAAGTTTGACATATTTTGACTCAGTTTGACAGCTTTCGATTCTGGTTTGGCAAAGTTTGGACAGGTTTCGATTTTGGTTTGACAAAGTTTGACATATTTTGACTCAGTTTGACAGCTTTCGATTCTGGTTTGGCAAAGTTTGGACAGGTTTCGATTTTGGTTTGACAAAGTTTGACATGTTTTGACTAAGTTTTGTCAGTTTGACAGATGGTAATTTTGTTTTGTCTCAGTTTCACAGGTTTCGATTGTGGTTAGGCAAAATTTGACATGTTTTGACTAAGTTTTGTCAAAGTTTGACATACGGTAGTTTTGTTTCGCTTTATTTTAACAGGTTTCGCTCATTGTTTGACAAACTTTGACATATTTTGACTAAGTTTTGTCAAAGTTTGACAGATCTTGGTTTTGTTTGACAGATTGGAAGTTTAAGCTGTTGTGTCATGTCATTCTCTCTTTCTCATTATACTAAGAATAGCTTGTGCAATGTTATTGTGTCGTAGTAGCATTAATGTTTGTTCGCGAAAGAAAAACACGCATTTGACCTTTGAACAGCGCGAAAACACAGAAACTAGAAAATGCCCTTCAACTGTACACGGTCCGATTTGGCTCTCAGCCTGAACCCTTACATAGACCTCGTCGACTGCAAACAACTCGCCTGCCCGCTGCCCTTCGCCCTGTTTACACTCGTACTGCGTCATCTCTTGGAAAAGTAAGTCCAATTAAACATTACAAGGTTATGTTTTAAACCTTTTTGCTGCGAAGTTAAAAAAGAGCGAGCGCTGAAGTCGAACGAAAGGATCAAATTTAACCCCCTTTCAAGTTTGATGCGTTTTACTTGAGTTTTGGCTACGTAATTTAGTCTAACAAAATAACCACCAAATTTTTCCACAGACAGACGAACAGACCGAAATTTATGAAACTTTCAGAAATTTGTAGCTTGAATCATCAGTTATAAACCCACAAATTTTCCTAAATCTACCTTAACTAGTTTAGTTAGTCTAGGTAAATTAGTGTGGCTTGGCCCAAATAAGTTAATCTTAACTAACCACCAAATTTGAAATGTTGCCACAGACAAACGAACAGACCGAAATTGATGAAATTTTCAGAAATTTGTAGCTTGAATCTTCAGCAATAAACCCACAAATTTTCCTAAATGTACCTCAACTAGTTTTGTTAGTCTACGTAAATTAGTCTAGCTAGGCCCAAACAATTTAATCTAGACAAACCACCAAATTTGAAATTATACCACAGACAGGCGGACAGACCGAAATTGATGAAACTTCCAGAAATGTGAACTTGAATCATCAGCTATAAACCCACAAATTTTCCTAAATCTACCTTAGCTAGTTTAGTTAGTCTACGTATATTAGTGCAGCTTGGTCCAAACAAGTTAATCTTGACTAACCGCCAAGTTTAAAATTTCACCACAGGCAGACGAACAGACCGAAATTGATGAAACTTGCAGAAATTTGTAGCTTGAATCATTAGCTATAAACCCACAATTTTTTCTAAATCTAGCGTAACTAGTTTAGTTTCTATACGTATATTAGTGTAACTTGACCCAAACAAATCAATCTAGACAAACCACTGGATTTGAAATTTTGCCACAGACAGACGAACAGACCGAAATTGATGAAACTTTTAGAAATTTGTAACTTGAACCATAAGCTATAAACCCACAAATTTTCCGTAAAGACTAACCAAAACGTTTTAATTGTGTTGTCATTTTTCAAAATGTCAGATGCAAATGGCAAGTGGAAATGTAAATGTCATATGAAAATGTCAAATGAATATGTCAAGTGAAAATGTCAAATGAATATGTCAAGTGGAAATGTCAAATGAATATGTCAAGTGGAATAAGTCAAAAGAATATGTCAAGTGGAAATGTCAATTGCATATGTCAAGTGAAAATGTCAAGTGGAAATGTCAATTGAATATGTCAAGTGAAAATGTCACATGAATATGTCAAGTGGAAATATCAAATGAATATGTCAAGTGGAAATGTCAAATGAATATGTCAAGTGGAAATGTCAAGTAGAATAAGTCAAATGAATATGTCAAGTGAATATGTCAAGTGGAAATGTCAATTGAATATGTCAAATGAAAATGTCACATGAATATGTCAAGTGGAAATACCAAATCAATATGTCAAGTGGAAATGTCAAATGAATATGTCAAGTGGAAATGTCAAATGAATATGTTAAGTGGAAATGTCAAATGAATATGTCTAGTGGGATAAGTCAAATAAATATGTTAAGTGGAAATGTCAATTGAATATGTCAAGTGGAAATGTCACATGAATATGTCAAGTGGAAATATCAAATGAATATGTCAAGTGGAATAAGTCAAATGAATATGTCAAGTGGAAATGTCAAATGAATATGTCAAGTCGAATAAGTCAAATGAATATGTCAAGTGAAAATGTCAAATGAATATGTCAAGTGGAAATGTCAAATGAATATGTCAAGTGAAAATGTCAACTGAATATGTCAAGTGGAAATGTCAAATGAATATGTCAAGTGGAAATGTCAAATGAATATGTCAAGTGGAACAAGTAAAATGAATATATCAAGTGGAAATGTCAAATGAATATGTCAAGTGAAAATGTCAAATGAATATGTCAAGTGGAAATGTCAATTGAATATGTCAAGGGAAATGTCAAATGAATATGTCAAGTGGAAATGTCAATTGAATATGTCACGTGGAAATGTCACATGAATATGTCAAGTGGAAATATCAAATGAATATGTCAAGTGGAATAAGTCAAGTGGAAATGTCAAATGAATATGTCAAGTCGAATAAGTCAAAGGAATATGTCAAGTGAAAATGTCAAGTAGAAATGTCAAATGAATATGTCAAGTGGAAATGTCAAATGAATATGTCAAGTGGAAATGTCAAATGAATATGTCAAGTGGAATAAGTAAAATGAATATATCAAGTGGAAATGTCAAATGAATATGTCAAGTGAAAATGTCAAATGAATATGTCAAGTGGAAATTTCAAATGAATATGTCAAGTGGAATAAGTAAAATGAATATATCAAGTGAAAATGTCAAATGAATATGTTAAGTGGAAATGTCAAATGAATATGTCAAGGGAAATGTCAAATGAATATGTCAAGTGGAAATTTCAAATGAATATGTCAAGTGGAATAAGTAAAATGAATATATCAAGTGAAAATGTCAAATGAATATGTTAAGTGGAAATGTCAAATGAATATGTCAAGTGGAAATGTCAAATGAATATGTCTAGTGGGATAAGTCAAATAAATATGTCAAGTGGAAATGTCAATTGAATATGTCAAGTGGAAATGTCACATGAATATGTCAAGTGGAAATATCAAATGAATATGTCAAGTGGAATAAGTCAAATGAATATGTCAAGTGAAAATGTCAAGTGGAAATGTCAAATGAATATGTCAAGTCGAATAAGTCAAATGAATATGTCAAGTGAAAATGTCAAGTAGAAATGTCAAATGAATATGTCAAGTGAAAATGTCAAATGAATATGTCAAGTGGAAATGTCAAATGAATATGTCAAGTGGAATAAGTAAAATGAATATATCAAGTGAAAATGTCAAGTGGAAATGTCAAATGAATATATTAAGTGGAAATGTCAAATGAATATGTCAAATGAATATGTCAAGTGGAAATGTCAAATGAATATATCAAGTGGAAATGTCAAATGAATATGTCAAGTGGAAATGTCAAATGAATATGTCAAGTGGAATAAGTGAAATGAATATATCAAGTGAAAATGTCAAGTGGAAATGTCAAATGAATATGTCAAGTGAAAATGTCAAATGAATATGTCAAGTGGAAATGTCAATTGAATATGTCAAGTGGAAATGTCAAATCCATTTCGTAATTTTTTTTTTCAGTAAAAATTTGATACAAAATTTCCTGTCAAACTTGTTCCACCTGTCAAATGTGTATTATTTTTCGTCACTAAATGCAATGTATTCTGTCAAACTTTGACAGAAATAACCTCAACTATTTGAATTCCGACTCATAAATCCCGCAATTATCCCGAATCTAATTTGTTTGTGTCGCCCATAATTGCAATGACTCAACCTCGACCGCCTCGCTAGAATATTTCAAATGTTTTCCTTATCACTCACATTTAATTACAAATATCTGCTCTTATCTAATTACAATAATACTTTGACCCTTTTACTTTAATTACACATTCATTGTTATTTTTTTAAAATATTTTCTGAATTTATTTGCGTGTGTATGCCATAAGATACACGCAAACACGCGACATTCAATCAAATCAATAATAAAAAAACAACTTTAAATCTGTCATATTTGACAATAGAATCATTATACCTTAATAAAACTACAAACGTCATTGTGACAGCTACGCGATTGTCCTTTTCATAGTTTAAATTTTTTTAATGCGCATGCGTCTATTTCCGCCATGTTTTCGGGCACTTTTTTGACGTATTTTCGCGTCAGGTACCTCTAGGTTAGGTTAAGTAATGGGTGGCTCAGTTAATCAAGCTCCTGGCTCTCGAGTCAGACAGCGTGGGTTCAAATCCCACGCTGAACTAAAGCAGTTTAATTAACCCCTTGACATACGAATAAAATGCGCGTTGACGTGTCCATATACATGTAATCTTATCTCATATACATGACGTCTTAGAGACGTCATTGTATGTTAAGGGGTTAAAAACTAATGGCTGCAACCCATCACTAAATTCCCCAACCCGGCTTAGGCAACCGTGGGGTCTCAACTGCCTGAACCCTTCTCTGGTAAAAATTTGTCGTTCGGATTCGACGTTAAACCGCTAGGTTCCCCATATTCAATCCTTAGTGCTGAGGTTGGATATGTGCAGAGAAGAGGCCGGTGGCCCAGCAGTGGGGACATAAAAGGCTGATGACGACGACCTGTAGATACCGTCTCGTCCTATAGTGTGGTGGCAGCTTCAGTGATGCAGTAAGCGCCAGAGTAAATGCAACATGGATGCGGTGGAAGGAGGTCACGGGTGTATTTTGCGACAATATACTGAAAATAACAAAATGTGCCCGAAACTTCCATATTCCCGTTTTAAACAATGCGGACGCGCATGCGCTTAACTAACCGTAAAAAGCTGTATTATATTTGTTTGTATATGTCATAAGATACACGCAAATATGTCATTTCCACCATTGCCAAACCACATCAATAATAAAACAACTTTACATCTGTCATATTTGACAATAGAAACTTAGACTTTGATAAATAGAAACGTCATTGTTACAGCTATGCATTTATGTGTGTCATACGATACATGCAAGCACGTGCTATTCCTCCGTTGCCAAATAATATCAATACCAAAACGACTTTACATCTGCCATATTTGACAATACAAACATTAGACTTTGATAAAAACAAACGTCATTGTGACAGCTGACATGCCGTTGATAAAAACAAATTCCATTGTGAGAGCTGTCATATTTGACAAAGAGATATTTTGACATATTTTGTTATTTCCACTGGTTATACGTCAAAAAAGTGCCCGAAAACTTGGCGCTAACTGACGCTTGCGCGTAAAAAAAACACAATTCATATGTCATATTTGACAATATAAACATTAAACTTTGATAAAAACAAACTTCATTGTTAGAGATATGCATTTATGTGTGTCATACGATACACGCAAACACGTCATATTCCACCGTTGCCAAACCATATCAATACTAAAACAAATTTTCATCTGTCATATTTGACAATAGAAACATTAGACTTTGATAAAAAACAAACGTCATTGTTACAGCTATGCATTTATGTGTGTCATACGATATATGCAAACACGTGCTATTCCACCGTTGCCAAACCACATACAATAATAAAACAACTTTACATTTATTATATTTGACAATACAAACATTAGACTTTGATAAGAACAAACGTCGTTGTTACAGCTATGCATTTATGTGTGTCATACGATATATGCAAACACGTGCTATTCCACCGTTGCCAAACCACATCAATACTAAAACAACTTCACATCTGTCATATTTGACAATACAAACATTAGACTTTGATAAAAACAAACGTCATTGTGACAGCTGACATGCCATTGATAAAAACAAATTCCATTGTGGGAACTGTCATATTTGACAGAGATATTAAACTTTAAAAAACATTTTGAATCTGACATAGGTCACAACATGATCTTGATATAAACAAACGCAATAGACCTTTTTAAGGTTAGTTTAAGAACGCATGCGCGTCCGCTTTGTTTAAAGGCGGGAATATGAAAGTTTCGGGCACATTTTGTTATTTCCACTGGTTATACGTCAAAAAAGTGCCAGAAAACTTGTCGGAAACTGACGCATGTGCATACAAAATTTCAACTATCAGAAGGTCATGCTGTCATTTCTGACATTTTTATTTTTTTTCTCTCCAGATTTTGGTTTGCGCCCGTCGGCGTGTCCTTAGGTATAAAATGCAACAGACCAAAGAAAGCACCGCCCAATCCCACCCTGGAGAAGGCCTATCAAAGTTGCAAAAGGCTAAGATACAAACGGCTCAGACACAAACAGGTAAGAAACCCTCTCTTTGTCATATCAGTTGCATGTCTGTCATATCTGACAGCTTCATGTTTGTCATATCTGACAGTTTCATGTCTGTTATATCTATACTTATCTGTCAGTTTTCATGTCTGTTATATCATATCTGACGGTTTCATATCTGTTATATCATATCTGACAGTTTCATGTCTGTTTTATCATATGTGACAGTTTCATGTCTGTTATATCATATCTGACAGTTTCATGTCTGTTATATCATATCTGACAGTTTCATGTCTGTTATATCATATCTGACAGTTTCATGTCTGTTATATCATAAATGACAGTTTCATGTCTGTTATATCATATCTGACAGTTTCATGTCTGTTATATCATAAATGACAGTTTTATGTCTGTTATATCATATCTGACAGTTTCATGTCTGTTATATCATATCTGACAGTTTCATGTCTGTTATATCATAAATGACAGTTTCATGTCTGTTATATCATATCTGACAGTTTCATGTCTGTTATATCATATCTGACAGTTTCATGTCTGTTATATCATAAATGACAGTTTCATGTCTGTTATATCATATCTGACAGTTTCATGTCTGTTATATCATAAATGACAGTTTCATGTCTGTTATATCATATCTGACAGTTTCATGTCTGTTATATCATATCTGACAGTTTCATGTCTGTTATATCATAAATGACAGTTTCATGTCTGTTATATCATATCTGACAGTTTCATGTCTGTTATATCATATCTGACAGTTTCATGTCTGTTATATCATAAATGACAGTTTTATGTCTGTTATATCATATCTGACAGTTTCATGTCTGTTATATCATAAATGACAGTTTCATGTCTGTTATATCATATCTGACAGTTTCATGTCTGTTATATCATATCTGACTGTTTCATGTCTGTCAGTTCTATTTGACAAATTATCTATCTAACAGTATCTTTTAAATAAATATAATAATTAACAAATGTTTGTATGAGTCATTTGTCAAAATGAAACATTTGATTAGTCAAATACAATTGACACAATTATCTGACAGTTATTTATTGTTTCTTGTTTTAGGTGCAGGGATTGGCTAAACAGTTGGACATGAACGAGAGGCAGGTGGAGTGGTGGCTGCGGCTGAGGAAGATCCAGGACAAACCGTCCACCCTCGTCAAGTTCTGCGAGAACTCCTGGCGCTGCCTCTACTACACCTTCTCCTTCACCTACGGCTGTCTCATCCTCTGGGACAAACCCTGGCTTTGGAACATCAACGAATGCTGGTACGTTCAAATACAAATATGACAGACATCAAACTGCCACTTATGACAGACATGAAACTGTCAGATATAGCACACATGAAACTGTTAGATATGACAGACATAAAACTGTCAGATATGACAGAGATGAAACTGTTATATAACACAGACATGAAACTGCCAGATATGACAGAGATGAAACTGTCATATATGACATACATCCAACTGCCACTTATGACAGACATGAAACTTTGAGATATAACACACATGAAACTGTTAGATATGACAGACATTAAATTCTCAGATATGACAGACATGGAACTGTTATATATCCCAGACATGAAACTGCCACTTATGACAGACATGAAACTGTCTGATATAACACACATGAAACTGTTAGATATGACAGACATAAAACTGTCAGATATGACAGACATGAAACTGTTATATATCACAGACATGAAACTGCCAGATATGATAGAGATTAAACTGTCATATATGACATACATCCAACTGCCACTTATGACAGACAGGAAACTGTCTGATATAAAACACATGAAACTGTTAGATATGACAGACATTAAATTCTCAGATATGACAGACATGGAACTGTTATATATCCCAGACATGAAACTGCCACTTATGACAGACATGAAACTGTCAGATATAACACACATGAAACTGTTAGATATGACAGACATAAAACTGTCAGATATGACAGACATGAAACTATTAAATATCACAGACATGAAACTGCCAGATATGACAGAGATTAAACTGTCATATATGACATACATCATGACAGAGATGGAACTGTCAGATATAACACACATGAAACTGTTAGATATGACAGACATAAAACTGTCAGATATGACAGACATGAAACTGTTATATATCACAGATATGAAACTGTCATATATGACATAGATGAAACCTTTAGATAGGACAGAGATGTTTTCTATTGTAATTTTGGAAAATATTAGTTTGATATTTGTGATTTACATTTGATGCGTGGGTGAGATCAGTCATATTAACTGATGCCAGAGCGACGCATGTCATTAAGATTTGATGCGTCAGTGAAATAATTGTATTTTTGGACAATTTTTGTCATTTGATAAACGTCATATTAATTGACACATGTCGTTTAGATTTGAAGGAGCCGTGAGATGAATGTCATTTTGACATTGTCATTTCTCGTTTTGACAGTTTTCGGTTGATTTGCTAGGAAAGTGATTAGTGATCGTAATGGATTTCTAATAATTTGCAAATATTTTGCGCAGCGAGTTCTAAGCCTCTTGTCCTTATCGCCGCAAACAAGATAAGCGCCAGGAATGTTTATCCTTCTAAGATAATATTTATTTAAACGACGAAAATACCTGCGATAACAATAATCCGAACAAATTCTTGGAAAAAAAAACTGGGGCAGAAAATTCTTGCCCCCTGTCAAACTTTGACAAATGTCAGTGTCACAAAGATGTAAAGTTTGACGTTTAATTAAATAGACCTTTTTACGCTTACTTAAGCGCATGCGCATCCGCCAAGTTTAAAAGGCGGGAATGTGAAAGTTTCGGGCACATATTTAGTCAAAAATTTCGGGCAGTTTTTGACGTATAACATGGCGGAAATTGACACATGCGCATAAAACAAATTGCATTTAATTGCATTTTAAACATTGTTTGGGTGTCGTTTTTCAAATTCCTACGCCGTGTGATATCGCTGATAAAACCGATCCGTCACCAATTTGAGTCACGGTGCGGATATCGCAGCGATTAAATTAATGCAGCAGGAATATCCGACGATGCTGCAACGTGCGAAAAGCTTTATAATCCGCGACCGTCCGCCCCCGTTCCAGCAGGACGAGCTGTCGGAGACGAGTCACCTGCGGCGCACCGGCAGCATCACGCTATCAGCGCTGAATCAGCTGCAGAAACAACGTGGCGAGTGTGGCAGGACTTCGCAGGAATTCATGTCGGGGCTGCTGGGGTTCGAGCCGAAGAACAAGTACGATACCATCGTGAGGGGCGAGCGCAGGAGCAGTCGCAAGGAGCGCGAGAGTCAGCAGGAGGAAGAGGCCAAGCTCCAGCGCAGCAAATCGTTGATGGTTAAGAAAAGCGACAGGAAAACGGACAAGAAGCTTAGTGAAAGAGCGTCTTTTGTTTTTGTGTCAAACACTAAATAGTGACAATTATGTCAAATTTTGACAAATTATGATATTGATATTAAAATTATGACAAATCAATGTAAATGTGTATTTATTAAATAAATTATTAAATTTTAATTTTGTTTTTAAGTTAAAACGATTCACAATAAATGTGACACTTATCAATTTGACAAAAATGTCAGTTTGACGTTTCTATAAGGACTTTGAATAATAAATAAATTAATACTTGAGTACAGTATAAACTTGGATAATCGGACGACACGTTCAGTAATCCGGCGGTCTTCCCTCCCACCACTCTTTCTGATTATCCGGCGGTTGTCTGTTCCCATATGTGTCGGATTATCGAGTTTCTACTGTACTGATTATGCTCAGGGGCAAAAAAAGTGTCATTTGTCACTTTGACAGTTCTATAAGAACCGTGCCAAAAACTCACTTTCGTTTGTTTTTTATGACAGTTGTTAATTATCTCGTCGAATTCGTGATAAATGTGACACTTTGACACTAAATTTATGACAACTGTCACTTTGTCGTTTCCATAAACACTTTGACAGACAAATAAATGAAAAGTCATTACATTTTACAAAAAAGTGACACATTTATTATTTCTGCGCAGAAGTAATAAAAGTGTCACTTTGACAGTTCTATAAGAACAGTGCCAATTGACTCTCTTTGGTTTTATGACAGTTGTTAATTACCTCGCCGAATTCGTGATAAATGTGACACTTTGTGTCACAAATTTATGACAAGTGTCACTTTGTCGTTACCATAAACACTTCGACAGACAAATAAATGAAAAATCATTACATTTTACAACAAAGCGACACATTTATTATTTCTGCTCAGAAGTAATAAAAGTGTCACTTTGACTGTTCTATAAGAACCGTGCCAATTGACTCTTTCGTTTGTTTTTTATGAGAGTCGTTAATTATCTCGTCGAATTCGAGATAAATGTGACACTTTGACACTAATTTTATGACAACTGTCCATTTGTTGTTTTCATAAACACTTCGACAGACAAATAAATGAAAACTCATTACATTTTACAACAAAGTGACACATTTATTATTTCTGCTCAGAAGTAATAAAAGTGTCACTTTGACAGTTCTATAAGAACCGTGCCAATTAACTCTCTTTCGTTTGTTTTTTATGAAAGTTATCTCAATTATCTCTTCGAATTCGTGAAAAATGTGACACTTTGACACTAAATTTATGACAACTGTCACTTTGTCGTTTCCATAAACACTTTGACAGACAAATTAAAACTCATTACATTTTACAACAAAGTGACACATTTATTATTTCTGCTCAGAAGTAATAAAAGTGTCACTTTGACAGTTCTATAAGAACCGTGCCAATTGACTCTCGTTTGTTTTTTATGACAGTTGTTAATTATCTCGCCGAATTAGTGATAAATGTGACACTTTGACACTAAATTTATGACAACTGTCACTTTGTCAATTTCATACACACTTTGACAGACAAATAAATGAAAACTCATTACATTTTACAATAAAGTGACACTTTTATTATTTCTGCTCAGAAACAATTAGTGTCACTTTGACAGTTCTATAAGAACCGTACCAATTAACTCTCTTTCGTTTGTTTTTTATGACAGTCAATTATCTCGTCGAATTCGTGATAAATGTGACATACTAAATTTATGACAACTGTCACTTTGTCGTTTCCATAAACACTTTGACAGACAAATAAATGAAAAATCATTACATTTTACAACAAAGTGACACTTATTATTTCTGCTCAGAAGTAATAAAAGTGTCACTTTGACAGTTCTATAAGAACCGTGCCAATTGACTTTCGTTTGTTTTTGACACGTTTCGTTTGTTTTTCGTTGATAAATGTGACACTTTGACACTAAATTTATGACAACTGTCACTTTGTCGTTTCCATAAACACTTTGACAGACAAATAAATGAAAACTCATTATATTTTACAACAAAGTAACACATTTATTATTTCTGCTCAGAAGCAATAAGTGTCACTTTGACAGTTCTATAAGAACCGTGCCAATTGACTATTCGTTTGTTTTTTATGACAGTTGTTAATTATCTCGTCGAATTAGTGATAAATGTGACACTTTGACACTATATACATTAAAATTTATGACAACTGTCACTTTGTCGTTTCCATAAACACTTTGACAGACAAATAAATGAATACTCAAACAAAGTGACACATTTATTATTTCTGCTCAGAAGTAATAAAAGTGTCACTTTGACAGTTTAAAAGTGTCACTTTGACAGTTATTCAACTTACTTTTGTTTTGTTTTTTCAGGACGGACTATCCTCACCAGAGCGTGACGAACGACGTGTGGTGGTACTACATGTTCTCGATGGCGTTCTACTGGTCGCTGTGCGCCAGCCAGTTCTTCGACGTCAAGCGCAAGGACTTCTGGCAGATGTTCGTCCACCACATCGCCACCATCTCGCTGATGTGCTTCTCCTGGATATGCAACATGACGCGCATCGGCACCCTCGTCCTCCTCGTCCACGACTCCGCCGACATCTTTCTAGAAGTAAACAAAACAATAATGACAGTTGTGACATTTTAAAAACTTCTGACAGTCAATCTGACATTGACTACATTTAAACAGTAATGACACTTGTCATTATGAAACACACTCTTGTCAATCTGACATTGATTGCATTCAAATAGTAATCACAGTTGTGACATTTTAAGAACTATTGTCAGTTTGACATTGACTACATTCAAACAGTAACGACAGTTATCATTATGAAACACACTCTTGTCACTCTGACATTGATTCCATTCAAATAGTAATGGCAGTTGTGACATTTTTAGAATTATTGTCAGCCTGACATTGATTACATTCAAATAGTAATGACATTTGTGACATTTTAAGAACTATTGTCAGTCTGACATTGACTACATTCACATAGTAATGACAGTTATGACATTTTAAGAACTATTGTCAGTCTGACATTGACTACATTCAAATAGTAACAACAGTTGTCATTATGAAACACACTCTTGTCAGTCTGACAATGATTACATTTAAATAGTAATGACAGTTCTGACATTTTAAGAACTATTGTCAGTCTGACATTGACTTCATTCACATAATAATGACATTTTAAGAACTATTGTCAGTCTGACATTGACTATATTCACATAGTAATGACATTTGTGACATTTTAAGAACTATTGCCAGTCTGACATTCACTACATTCACATAGTAATGACACTTATGACATTTTAAGAACTATTGTCAGTCTGACATTGACTACATTCAAATAGTAACAACAGTTGTCATTATGAAACACACTCTTGTCAGTCTGACAATGATTACATTCAAATAGTAATGACAGTTGTGACATTTTAAGAACTGTAGTCAGTCCGACATTGACTACATTCACATAGTAATGACATTTTAAGAACTATTGTCAGTCTGACATTGACTATATTCACATAGTAATGACATTTGTGACATTTTAAGAACTATTTCCAGTCTGACATTGACTACATTCACATAGTAATGACATTTGTGACATTTTAAGAACTATTGTCCGTGTGACATTGACTACATTCAAACAGTAACGACAGTTGTCATTATGAAACACACTCTGGTCAGTCTGACATTGATTCCATTCAAATAGTAATGACAGTTGTGACATTTTAAGAACTATTGTCAGTTTGACATTGACTACATTCACATAGTAATGACATTTGTGACATTTTAAGAACTATTGTCAGTCTGACATTGAATTCATTCAAACAGTAACGACAGTTGTCATTGTGAAACACACTCTTGTCAGTCTGACATTGATTACATTAAAATAGTAATGACAGTTGTGACATTTTAAGAATCATTGTCAGTCTGACATTGACTACATTCACATAGTAATGACATTTGTGACATTTTAAGAACTAGTGTCAGTCTGACATTGACTTCATTCAAATAGTAATGACAGTTGTGACATTTTACATTCACATAGTAATGACATTTGTGACATTTTAGGAACTATTGTCAGTCTGACATTGACTACATTCAAATAGTAATGACATTTGTGACATTTTAGGAACTATTGTCAGTCTGACATTGACTACATTCACATAGTAATGACATTTGTGACATTTTAAGAACTATTGTCAGTCTGACATTGAATTCATTCAAACAGTAACGACAGTTGTCATTGTGAAACACACTCTTGTCAGTCTGACATTGATTACATTAAAATAGTAATGACAGTTGTGACATTTTAAGAATCATTGTCAGTCTGACATTGACTACATTCACATAGTAATGACATTTGTGACATTTTAAGAACTAGTGTCAGTCTGACATTGACTTCATTCAAATAGTAATGACAGTTGTGACATTTTACATTCACATAGTAATGACATTTGTGACATTTTAGGAACTATTGTCAGTCTGACATTGACTACATTCACATAGTAATGACATTTGTGACATTTTAAGAACTATTATCAGTGTGACATTGACTACATTTAAACAGTAATCACAGTTGGGATTATGAAACATACTATTGTCAAACTGTCATTGACTACTGTCAATGTGATAGTTGTCATATTTTATGAATCTTGGGGAAATGTTGGGATGAAGTTGATTGGATTTTGTGTTTGTTCCAGGCGGCAAAAATGGCAAAGTATGCCGGATACCAGAAGATATGCGACGCGATCTTCGCCATCTTCACCGTCCTCTGGATCGTGACCCGATTGGGATTCTTCCCGTTCTGGATCTTAAAAAAGTGAGTCACAACTCGCAAATATGACAGTGATCACCCAAAAATCTCTTAAAATGACAAATTTGACAGATTATTATATTTTACAGCATATGATACTTGACAGTATATGATATTTGACAGCAATTGATATGACAGATTTGACAGAATATGATATTTGACAGCATATGATACTTGACAGCATATGATATTTGACAGCAATTGATATGACAGATTGGTAATATGACAAGATCGTGACGCGATTGGGATTCTTTCAATTCTGGATCTTAAAAATTGAGTCACAACTCGCAAATATTGACAGTGATCACTTAAAATGACAAATTTGACAGAATATGATATTTGACAGCATATGATACTTGACAGCATATGATATTTGACAGCAATTGATATGACAGATTGGTAATATGACAAGATCGTGACGCGATTGGGATTCTTTCAATTCTGGATCTTAAAAAAGTGAGTCACAACTCGCAAATATGACAGTGATCACTCAAAAATATCTTAAAATTAGAAATTTGACAGAATATGATATTTGACAGCATATGATACTGACAGTGTATGATGTTTCACAGCAATTAATATGACAGATTTGACAATATGATATTTGACAGCAATTGATATGACAGACGATATGACAGATATAACAGATTGGTAATATGACAAGACCTAGACGCGATTGGGATTCTTTCAATTCTGGATCTTAAAAAAAGTGAGTCACAACTCGCAAATATTGACAGTGATCACTTAAAATGACAAATTTTACAGAATATGATATTTGACAGCATATAATACTTGACAGTATATGATAATTGTCAGCAATTAATATAACAGATTTGACAGAATATGATATTTGACAGCATATGATACTTGACAGCATATGATATTTGACAATTGATATGACAGATTGGTAATATGACAAGATCGTGACGCGATTGGGATTCTTTCAATTCTGGATCTTAAAAAAATGAGTCACAACTCGCAAATATTGACAGTGATCACTTAAAATTACAAATTTGACAGAATATGATATTTGACAGCATATGATACATGACAGTATATGATATTTGACAGCAATTAATTTGACAGAATATGATATTTGACAGCATATGATACTTGACAGCATATGATATTTGACAACAATTGATATGACAGATTGGTAATATGAGAAAATCGTGACGCGATTGGGATTCTTTCAATTCTGGATCTTAAAAAAATGAGTCACATCTCGCAAATATTGACAGTGATCACTTAAAATGTCAAATTTGACAGAATATGATATTTGACAGCATATGACACTTGACAGTATATGATATTTGACAGTAATTAATATGACATATTTGACAGAATATGATATTTGACAGCATATGGTACTTGACAGCATATGATATTTGACAACAATTGATATGACAGGTTGGTAATATAACAAGATCGTGACGCGATTGGGATTCTTTCAATTCTGAATCTTAAAAAAGTGAGTCACAACTCGTAAATATTGACAGTGATCACTTGAAATGACAAATTTGGCAGAATATGATATTTGAGAGCATATGATACATGACAGTATATGATATTTGACAGCAATTAATATGACAGATTTGACAACATATGATATTTGACTGCATATGATACTTGACAGCATATGATATTTGGCAGCAATTGATATGACAGATTGGTAATATAACAAGAACGTGACGCGATTGGGATTCTTTCAATTCTGAATCTTAAAAAAGTGAGTCACAACTCGCAAATATTGACAGTGATCACTTAAAATGACAAATTTGAGAGAATAAGATATTTGACAGCATATGATACTTGACAGTATATGATATTTGACAGCAATTAATATGACAGATCTGACAGAATATGATATTTGACAGCATATGATATTTGACAACTATTGATATGACAGATTGGTAATATGACAAGATCGTGGCAGAATTGGGATTGTTTCAATTCTGGATCTTAAAAAAGTGAGTCACAACTCGTAAATATTGACAGTGATCATTAAAAAAAATCGCTTAAATGTCAAATTTGACAGAATATGATATTTGACAGTATATGATATTTGACAGCAATTAGTATGACAGATTTGACAGAATATGATATTTGACAGCATATGATATTTGACAACTATTGATATGAGAGATTGGTAATATGACAAGATCGTGGCAGAATTGGGATTGTTTCAATTCTGGATCTTAAAAAAGTGAGTCACAACTCGTAAATATTGACAGTGATCACTAAAAGAGAAAACGCTTAAAATGTCAAATTTGACATAATATGATATTTGACAGCATATGATATTTGACAACAATTGATATGACAGATTGGTAATATGACAAGATCGTGACGCGATTGGAATTCTTTCAATTCTGGATCTTTGTGAGGAAAAAGTGAGTCACAACTCGCAAATATTGACAGTGATCACTTAAAATGACAAATTTGGCAGAATATGATATTTGAAAGCATATGATACTTGACAATATATGATATTTGACAGCAATTAATATGACAGATTTGACAGAATATGATATTTGAGAGCATATGATACTTGATAGCATATGATATTTGACAGCAATTGATATGACAGATTGGTAATATAACAAGATCATGACGAGGTTGGGATTCTTTCAATTCTGAATCTTAAAAAAGTGAGTCACAACTCACAAATTTTGACAGTGATCACTTAAAATGACAAATTTGACAGAATATGATATTTGACAGCATATGATACTTGACAGCATATGATATTTGACAGCAATTAATATCACAGATTTGACAGAATATGATATTTGACAGCATATGATATTTGACAGCATATGATATTTGACAGCAATTAATATGACGGATTGGTAATATTTCCCAGATATGTCAAAATTATGACAACAAAGTGTCAAATATGACTTTTTTTTTAGTACATCGATAGACGCAGCGAATATAGTGCCGATGTTCCCGGCGTATTACATATTCAATGGTCTGCTGATGCTGCTGCTGGTGCTGCACGTGTTCTGGACGTACCTGATACTGAAGATAGCGTACAAAGCGTTGAATTCCGGGCAGATGGAGGGCGACATCCGGTCGAGCAGCTCTAACTGCAGCGAAGGCAACGCGTCCCAATAAACCAGATCAATTTAGTTAGCGAGGGTGTTTTGTTTTTATTCGTACGAATTCGTCCGTATATCATATGTTTTTCGCAAGTATTTTGTTTGCATAGTTGTTTTTCTGCACCTTATTTTTGTTTTGTGATAGAATTTGGTACCAAAAAATTGTGTTTTTGCGATTATTTCTTCCGTTGTTTTTATTTTGTTCGCAACAACTCGGGTTTTCGATCAAATTTTGGCAATTTTTCGCTAAAATCAGCTAACTTCAGGCTTGTTCCCCAAAACTGTTTCTCGAAACCAAATCGTTAACTCATTGTTTTATATTTAAAAATAAATTCAAATTTAACTAAACACACTCTAATCCTTGATTCCTACACAAATTAAACAGACTAAGGAATATATAAACTAATAGACATCTAGTTCTGAATATAGAGACAATCTTCAGTTAATTTTTTTCATGTTGGTAATGCTGCAACTACACAGCGCTTTTCCTAACTTCACTCTTTTCTAAACATCTATTTCCAAATCATTCACCCTTAACAAAACACAATAAATCGCGTAAAACCCCTTAAACAGCAATAACAAATCACGCAAAAGCCTTTAAATCCCCCAAAACAAAACTAAAAAACTCACCAATTTGAAAGTGTCAGGAAGCGGAAGTTGCTACAATTCCTACGCAGAATCACACAGTTGCCAAATATGGCAGAACAACAAAGTTCCATCACAAATTTAAGCCATTTACAGCGCGATTTTAATCGAATTTAATTTATTTAAGCTGTTAAAACGCGTTAATTGTCGCGTTTTTGTAAATAACGTGTTGTTTTATTGTTGTTTTTGTGTGTTGGTTTATGTTGTGTAATTGTTGGCAACGTGGTGTGTGGGTCGGCCATATTGGCGTCTGAGGGTTGGAAAGGTGTCGGATGAGTCTCGTGCGTCCGGGTTGTTTGTGTTGTCGTTGCTCTGATAAATCGGCGAGTTTTCTGATAGCGTGCGTGTGTTGTATGTGTGCGGAGGCGGTGAGTAACCTGAAGATCATGTCGGTGGAATATTTACAAGTGGCGGAGGACGAGGGCGAGGAGCCGATAGAGCTGCCCACGGAGGACGACGGCACGCTGCTGCTCAGCACGCTCTCGGCGCAGTTCCCCGGGTCCAGCGGGCTGAAGTTCCGGAATCCCGACAGCAGGGCCATGCGCGGCGTCCGGCTCAGCGAGGGCCGGCTCCATCCGCCGCCCGAAATCGGATGGGGCTCGCAGATTTTTTACTGCGTCTTCCCAAAAGGTAACTAATCAACAAACTGCCTCACAACCACTCGGCTCGCAAAAATAACGACAAAATAATTTGAATTAACCAATGGTCGCATCGCGTTGTTTTCCCTATACCAATCAAATCCGATTTTTAACAACCCAAGCTTAGTTTTTGTTTATTTTTTTGTTTTGTTTGGGGCCCCAAAACATTTTCTCAATAAATAACACGAAAATTAGATTTCATGTTAATTAACAACTTTACTCTTAATTAATAACTTAATTTATTCTTAATTAATAACTTAATTTATTCTTAATTATTAACTTCAAACAAGTCCGGACGTGAATTTATTTTTGATGAATTGCAAAATAAACTGAAACATGAAACTACTGGATTGTATCAATTAATGAGTTTTACACAAAATTTTGTCATGAATATACAGGGTGTTTCATAAATGTCTGGATGAAATTCTAGGGCGTACTCTAGAGCCCAAAATAAGAATTGCACAATAAACTGAAACGTGAAACAATTGGATTGTATTGACTAATTTCTGAATTAGA
Organism: Phosphuga atrata; assembly: GCA_944588485.1. Taxonomy (NCBI): domain Eukaryota; kingdom Metazoa; phylum Arthropoda; class Insecta; order Coleoptera; family Silphidae; genus Phosphuga; species Phosphuga atrata. Next base: position 1,609,911 of record OX155904.1, read on the forward strand.
CAAAATTTTATCATAAATATATACAGGGTGTTTCATAAATGTCTGGGAGAAATTCTAGGGCTTACTCTAAATGTGTCCAAATGATGTGTCCAGAAACTTAAATATTGAGAAATCCTTATTAGTTGCACTGATTCTTGATTTATAAACAAACAAATAAACATTGACCTATAAATAGTCAATAGACATTGACCTAATTCTTGATTTATAGACAAACAGACATTGACCTAAATCTTAATTTATAGACAACAAATAATAAATACAACAACATAAATAAATAAATGTATATTTGTGGATGAGTTTTATGCCATTGGTAAACAATGGCACGAAGCCTAGCACCTGGGAAGAGTGGGGTGGACAGGACTCCTCAGCCATAGTGAAGGCAACCTGTTTAGGGGTGACAACCCCGAATAATAAGCCTCCCAAGCTAATAGCTTGGGTAGTATCTATTACTCCCATGAAAAATATTATTCACCTGAGCATGAAGGAAAATCTCGCTAAATGCACTACCCCAGGTGGTAACCAATCCACCGTCACCTATGGTGACATTAGTGGACCTTCGGATTCTGGGGAGTCCACACCAACATGCTTTAAGAATGAGTCGGAGCATCCTGAAAAAATCACCGCACGTAAACTCAGACCAAGACGGCAAAGCTTCTTCGCAACATTTAATGCCAACTCACTGCTAAAAGTGGGTAAACTGAAACATTTGACTGATTCACTAACACGACAACATAATACTGACAGCAGTAAGGAAACCAGATTTACGGATGAACATGCCTTCGAGTCCCAAGGCTACAGAATCTTCAAGTGGGTCAGCGGGTAATGAAGAATGTACCCCACTTAGGTACAGGATTTATAATCAGTCACAGGATACTGGATTCAGTCACCGACTTTACCTCCCCGAGTAGTCGTGTTGTATTCATCCTCTCTCTCAAATGCGCAAACAAGGGTACAGTAGGGTTACATGCCCCAATCAACCAGGACAACAGACGCAATCCAGACAGAACTGATAAATTCTGGGAAGACTTAGAAGATATTAAACTTCCAGAGAGGCACACCGTTATACTGCTTGGTGACTTCAATGCTCAATTCGGAAGAGAGAAAAAATACAGAAACATAGTGGGCAATTATCCGGCGCATAAGCGAACCAACCGCAACGGAGAACGATTGGTGGATCTGTGTAGGACTTTTGGGTTGATCATGAACTCTACAGCCTTCAAAGACTTGCCAAGGAAGCAGAATACTTGGATTTCACCTAATACCCACCTGGGTGAATTCCAGATAGATCATGTGGCCATTTCACGAAAATCTCAAAAGGAAATACAAAACGTGAAGGTACTAAGAAGCGCCAATCTGGACTCTACCTACCACTACCTCTCAAAGATCAAATTAAGACTCCAGCCTAGAAACACTAGATTACACAGAACCTCCAAAATGGTAAGATTTGACGTCGATCGACTCAAGAACAGTCAAGAACTAAGTCAGAGACAGAACAACACAGACCTAAACAACTGGGACCAACTGAAGGAGACTGGTCAAGGCGGTCAATGAACTCGCCCCTCTCGCTAGAAGAAGGAAGCATCCGTGGTGGACTGAAGGCAATAGCCCAAAGACATATAGCCTGGGTGAAGTGGAATTCTAAAAAGACCAAAGAAAATTGGCATAAATCTTTGGAACAAAGAAAGGTTACAGCCAAAATAATTCGAAGAACCCAACGAACCTTCATACAAAACCAACTAACCTAAATCGAAGAGAGCTTTGATAAGAATAATTCCAGAGATTCCTTTGGAACCTTTAAGCAGGCACTCAGAAAATACACTGAAGCCTCCACTTCAGAGACTCACAAGGCAAACTGGCTTATAACGACAAGGACAACTGTGATCTTTTGGCTCAGTACTTTAGAAATCTACTCAACTGTGAACCACCCAGTGAAGAGTTCGACTATAAACAAACCACACCAAACCCGGACTTGCTTCCCCCTTCATTGGAAGAAGTTGGCCAGATTATTCAACTTCTTAAGAATAATTAGGCAGCTGGAGAGGACTCTATCATTGCTGAACTGTGGAAAGGTGCTGGAAACAATGCCGTGCGCAAGCTAACCAAGATCATCCAGGACATCTGGGAAACAGAGAAATTACCACCCGATTGGAAATCTGCTCTGATCCATCCTCTTCACAAAAAGGGAGATTTTATTTTACTGATCTAAACAACTACCGTGGAATTTCTCTCATCCCGGTAACATATAAGATTCTCTCGAAGGCGTTGTTTTACAAACAAGGGCAGAAAATCAGTTGGATAGTCAACTGGGAGAATACCAGGGAGGCTTCAGGAAGGCCCGATCCTGTGTTGAACAGATTCTCAATCTTAAAACTGTACTTTCATACTCCAAGATGAGAAACCGCAAGGTGGTCGTCGCCTTTGTTGATTTTTGGAAGGCCTACGATTCCATTGATAGAGAAACACTTAACAAAGTACTCCAGGAACTAGCACTAGACAACAAAACCCGCAGACTCATCCTAGAAACTTTGACCAATACCCTTTCCTAGGTTAAATTTAGACACGAGACTTGAGAAAGCTTCGAAATAAAAAGTTGGAGTGAGACAAGGCGATGGACTTTCCCCACTTCTCTTCAACTGTGTCCTTGAAAAGGTTATGAGAGAATGGCGCAAGGAACTGAACAATTTGGGTGCTCAGAGTGGTATATACCTGGAAGGTAAGAACGATGGACTGGTTGTAGATTGCCTGGCCTTGCAAATGACATGGCACTGTTTGCCGATTCTCTTGAGATGGCAACAATGCAGGTAAACTGCCTTAGAAAACAGGCAGGCTGCCAAAGTGGGTCTTCAAGTGTCGCTGGAGAAAACAGAATTCTTCACCAACATTAGAGAAGCAAACAAAGAGATGTTACTAGAACAGTGATACATCAAGAGGACTGAGAAATTGAAGTATCTCGGCGAGCAGATTGAACCCAACTTATCAGAAAGAGCATCATTATCCAAGAGAGTCAGGAAGTTAGAACTAGCCTATCGGCTGACTAAGAACACTTACAATAAGAAATGCCTGTCACGCAACTTGAAACTTAAGCACTACACATCAGTCTTACGACCAGAAGCCCTATATGCCATGGAGTGTCTTTCCTTGAACCGAAGGGGTCTAATAGAGAAATTGGAAATCAGAGAGAGGAGAATCCTCAGGAAGATCCTGGGTTCGGTAAAGGAAGATGGGGAGTTCCAAAGACGGCATAACTCTTAGCTCTACAAACATATTGAAATGCTCTCTGAGTGTGCAAGGAAAAGAAGGGTAGCTTTCTATGGCCACGTTGCAAGATTGCCTCCAAACCGACTAACCACCCGTCTGTTCAACTTCTGGCAAAACAAGAAGCTTCGTACCACTTGGTTGACAGAGACCGAGAAGGATATTAAAGAACTGGGGATAACAGATCTCAAAAACAGACAGTCTGTGAGACGCACCCTGAAGGAAGTCCGTGGATTTCAGGAAAAACCTCGAAGGAAAGGTACCTCCTGGACAGAAGAGAGAAAGGAGTTACACCAGCAGAAGATGCGACAATACTGGGCAAAGGTCAAAGCCCAACAGTTGAACAAGCGTGGTCCAAAGTACGCATATTCGAAGGAAGAAGAAGAACGTTCAGCTAATTCTTGAGTTGAAGCGAATACTTGACTAGGGCAGCAGGCTCCAAGACACAGAGGGCGTCCTTCAACATGATGGTCCAATGATATTAGGCGCTTGAGCAAGAATTGAATGCATGTAATGCAGGAAAGGGAAGAGAGGAAAAATCAAAGGGAAGCATATGTGGACTCAAATCGCTGATTGATGATGTTGAATAGATACTAGGAAATCTGGACTACCAGAACTACTTTTTGATTTGTAGATAAATCAATATTGTCTACAATTCAATATTTCAATTAATATTAAATTGTAGACAAAAGTGATAGATACTGAGAAATCTAGATTAGTTAGAATAATTAACTAATTCTTGATGTATAGACAAAGTAATAAATCTGTCATACTTGCACTAATTCTTGATTTATAGACAAATCAATGAACGTTCAGATAATTCTTGAGTTAAAGCAGATACTAGACTAAGAGAGCAGGGGCTCTAAGACACAAAGGGCGTCCTTCAACATGATATTAGGCGCTTTAGCAAGAATTGAATGCAAGTAATGCAGGACAGGGAAGAGAGGAAAAATCAAAGGGAAACATGTGGACTCAAATCGCTGATTGATGATGAATAGACATTAGGAAATATTGACTACCAGAACTACTTTTTGATTTGTAGATAAATCAATATTGTCTACAATTCAATATATCAATTAATATAAAATTGTAGACAAAAGTGATAGATACTGAGAAATCTAGACTAGTTAGACTAATTAACTAATTCTTGATGTACAGACAAAGTAAAAAATCTGTCCTAGTTGCACTAATTCTTGATTTATAGACAAATCAATAAACGTTCAGCTAATTCTTGGGTTGTAGACGAACTAATAGACAGTAAATCTGAACCAGCTACACACTTTTTGATTTGTTGAAATATACTAATCGAGCAAGGCGCCTTCCCTGGACTAAAAAGGGGTCAAAATTTCAAGATATTTTGGAAATCAAGAAAAATTGTGTAAAAATTCGGTTTTCATCTTGATTTTTTTCCGGTGAATTGAACAAAAAATTAGGTTTTTTTAGACGAACTTTATAAAGCTCCACCCCCGCAGTGGGCGGCTGTAGGTGCGTTTTAAATTTTTCGCTTTTTCTTCAAGAACTCTGTTCCTCTTCCGCGTCGAAGCGAGAAATTGGCGTTTTCTGTTGTAAAATTGAACGGGCCTTCGAACCGTGTCTGTTTGCCGCTCGCAAATCTCACACGGCGTCTTCCAGGTGCCAAAAACAGGAAATCGTTTCTAGCACTTTTGAGGACCAAATTTGGTTCGAGGTTCGATTTTTTTACTGCGTCCTCTTGCCGCGTCGACTTCACGTTTTATGACGTTATGCGGAAAAGTACTTGACCGTGGGTTCACCGGGTGCGGCGGAAATTGTAAGCGAAAAAAAAAACGTTTTTAGGGTGCCGTACCGGAAACGGAACCCTTATAGGATCACTTTGTTGTCCGTCTGTCTGTCTGTCCGTCTGTCTGTCTGTCTGTCCGTCTGTCTGTCTGTTCGTCTGTCTGTCTGTCAAGACCATTTTTCTCAGGAACGCGTAGAAGTAACAAGTTGAAATTTGTATCAAATACTCGGGTCTGCGGTCTCTTTCAGTTGTGAAAAAAATCAAACTTGTAAGTCAACACGATCAAAAGATATGACCGTTTATATCGCATATTTTGCGATTTCACAAGGGAATCAAAACCTATAGGGTACTTCCCGTTGACCTAGAATCATCAAATTTGGCAAGAAGCGGTGTCTAAAATACACGACAATTTCAACAGAAACATCTACAACAATCCCGTTGTTGCGCCGCAGCCGCAGCATCCTTGGAGATGCGCAACGTGCGGACGGACATTGGCAGTCAAAGTCATCGAAGACGCGCGTTTCCGTTACATTTTCCGCTGCACCGGGTGATCCGACGGTCGCGTACTTTTCCGCAAGACGTCAAAAAACGTGAAATCGACTCGGCAACATGACGCAGTAAAAAAATCTAGCCGCGGACCAAAATTGCTCCTGAAAGATGCTAGAAACTATCTCCTGTTTTTTGCACCTGGAGGACGTCGTGTGGGACTTGTGGGCGGCAGATGGACACGGGTCGACGGCCCGTTCAGTTTTACAACAGAAAATGACAATTTCCTGTTTAGACGCGCAGGAGGAACGGAGTTTTTGAGGAAAATGTGAAAAATTTAAAACGAACCCTCAGCCGCAAAGGCTAAAGGGCAAAACCTTGATAAAATAAAAACTCGATTTTCCACCCTAAAATCCTCGATTTTCGGGTGGGTTTTGACCCGTGGAGGGGCGCGGCAGGCCGGAGGACGAAACTTGGGGATGCGCAAATCATCAAAGACACGCGCGGTTAAAACGTCGAAGATATGATGATGATGATGATGATAAAATGCCAAATTTGAGCCTTTTCAAAACCCACGTGGTACGGTGCCTCAGGCGAAATTCGCGAAATACCAGACATCAGTCGTCTCAAAATCGATTGAAATTATCGATTCCGCCTTGACCTAGCGATTCAGGCCTAACGCTTCCCCACCCGGACCCCAATATCTTGTATTACAAAATGACCACTTTTACGGAGGTCGCGGCGAAGATGCCTGGGGAAAACGGAATTCACGCGGGGATTCCGGTATAAAACTCGGAGGCGCGTCCTCCGACGGCACTCTCGTCGCCTCGCGACTTTTTTCGGCGACGTTATTCACATTTTTCTGCGAATCCGGATCCCCCGACCAAAAGGCCCCCCCTCAGTCCTAGAGAATGGGTGCATCAGATTCTTCTAGCCAAAGAACAGACAAACGACCCCACGTACGGCGATTTTCGATCAGACCTGCGGATCGCCGTCCAAAAATGACAAAATTTTTGCAAAAAGAGTTGTTTTTTTGCACTTGCCAAGAGAATTAAGCAAAAATGTCGAAAAGTGAGGTGACCGTCAGACGTGCGACGACGTTCCGGACACGTCGGTGCCGGAGGCAGGTCCGTGCGACGAAAACTGTCCGATTTGTGGGCGAAAAAGTAGAAGAAACTTGAAAATTCGGCGCAAAATTGAAATTATTTTTGAAAACAGTTTAATCTTTTGCAATATTTACAACCTTTGCGCTGCCGCGCGTATGTGGTCTTGGTCAGATAAATTGGTCTTCATCAGATAAATCAAGACCACATACGCGCGGCAGATTGGTCTTGGTCAGATAAATGCGCGGCAGCGCGTATGTGGTCTTGATCAGATGAATCAAGACCAGATAATTCAAGACCAGATATATCAAGAACACATGCGCGTTGCCGTGCGCATTTAGTATTGATCAGATAAAAAAAATTCTGTGTCAAGACTCTCGGCCACGACAATACCAAAATGCAAATTTCAATAGAAAAATCTATAAGCTACGTCGAACTGAAGGAATTTTGAATATAACTTTCCAAGTTTTCAAACTATAGTTATTTGAATGTCTGACCTCGTGTGCGACTTTGAGTTTGAGGGGCGGCGACCGCCGCCAGATAAAATATTTTGCAAAACTAACTGAGGGATATCATAGACTGAACAGTTCTCTACAAATGTGTGAAATTTGATTGTTCCACATTGTGTGAAACTTACTAAAATAATTTTTTATACAAATCCAGACATGTCAATCACGAATTTCAACCAAAAACGAACACGAAGATTTCAAAATATTCAAAAATTGCGAAAAAATGTATTAACATTTGAAGGAATTCAATGAAACTTTTACTGAATGTGGGTATCCACCAGAAGTATCAGTTGACCAAATTTGAACGCTCCCACTCCAATGGTGACGGCGTGAGGAATTAATTTTTCTTCAATAATTTTTTGGAAATACCTCGTCAACGCCTCAAGATAGAAAATTATAACCGGGATATCCGTATGTTAGACGTCGTTGTCTACAAAAAAACATTCTTTGCAAATTTTGTAAAATCCTTCGGTTTAGTCACAAAAGTAAAAAATATAAAATTACAAAATTTATCGAAGGGGTTTTCCCTTCTCTGAATTTCGTTTTTGAATTTTTTCGTTTGCAAAAAAAAAATTCGGCCAAACTGCTCGCGTTGGAAAGATGAAAATGACACAATTTCTAAATGAAAATCTGCTCTATCAAATAGCGCTAAATACATGTTTGGTAGACTTCGAAGAGTTGGACAAAAAAATATATTTGCAAGTTTATGGTAAAACTGACAGTTTTTCGCCAATAACTCTGTTAATATACATTCGAGGAAGGCGCGTGTTGTACCGTTGGAATCTAAATTCAATTTAAAAGCTCCAATTATTCTTTAAAAAAAACTCGTAAATATTGCGGATTATGAAATAAATTTTAGAATTCAAATGTGAACTGCAGCAACGGTTTCTGATGTAAAATGGTCTGAATTTTAAAATTCTGCTAAAAGAAAAGTGTAAAATCGTCGCTTTCTTTTAGAAATTTGTGAAAAATTGCGAATTTTCACGTTGCTATGTATTGCTAATCAAGAGACAGAGGCGTCGAAATCTGCAATTTAGATTTCAAAATATCTCTTTGAATTTGATTTGAATTTCAACCTAACAATGAGCGAAAAATCAGCATTTTGTTTTCAATTCTTTTTTTAATTTTATGTTTTCATAAGCACGCGAATAATCATAAACGGATAAACTTCAACAATGACATTTGCACATAAGCTGAGCGGAAATAGTGTCAAAATGATCAGCTGTAAGTGCTAATGGGCGATTCAGCGGCATGCAATGGTCGTAGTTTTTTTGACCTGGAGCGTTTTTCTTTTTCGCGTTTCCGTTTGAAGAGGTGAAAAAAAAGTGACTGCGAATTGGGGCCTGCGGAACGTCCCCGGAGCTGTAATGCGCCGAGAGAGGTGTGGTTCGAAAGTAGACACGTAGGGCTATAATCCTTGAAAAGAGCAATACAATTCTAAAACATTTCACCGAATATTGAAGGTTTCAATTTGCTCAATTTTGAAAAATTTGTCTCTTAAATTTGGACGGGCGCCGAGACCCCCAAATGCGATCGAGCGGTGCGTCGTTCCTATCGCCTTATAGACCCTTTCGTTCTCTATTTAGAAACCGCCACCGCGATGCCCTGCTCTTTAATTTAGCGAATCCCTGAGGATTCTCGCGTACGTCTGCAAAACATGGTTTTTCGGGCGTCCCGTTTGTTTAAGCTCCAAAACAAACTAAAAGGCACCATGCCGAATCGATTGGTGCCGGTCCGGTTCCGAGCCGACTGTTGGTTATTCCAGGAGAGGGATTCCCGCAAATTAGGTGAAAAAAAAACAGTGCTTTTTTCCGATTTTTGTGTTAAAATTGACCCAGAGCGGGAATAGGACGCCGCAGGTCCCAGATTCTTCCACCCCCCGTTGCGGGTAAACATATCGCATCGAACGAACCGGTTTGGAGAAACGGCGCTCCTCAATCAAGAGTACGGCGTCCACAGATGTAATGGAAAAAACGGATTTTTTTCGTTTACATTTTCCGCCGTACCGGGTGAACCGACGTTCGCGTACTTTTCCGCATGACGTCAAAAAACGTGAAATCGACTCGGCAAGAGGACGCAGTAAAAAAATTGAGCCGCGGGCCAAAATTGCTCCTCAAAGGTGCTAGAAACGATCTCCTGTCTTTGGCACCTGGAGGACGCCGTGTGGGACTTGCGAGCGGCACACAGACACGGGTCGATCAGTTTTACAACAGAAAATGACAATTTCCCGTTTCGACACGCAAGAGGAACGGAGTTTTTACGGAAAAAGTGAAAAATTTAAAACGCACCTACAGCCGCCCCCTGCGGGGGCGGAACTTGGTAAGGCTCGTCAAAAAAACCTAATTTTTTGTTCAATTCACTGGAAAAAATTCAAGACGTAAACCGCAATTTTTGACAATTTTTCTTAATTTTCAAAAAATCCAGAATTTTTTAGCCTTTCGAGTTCATCCTACCTTACTCGATTAGTATATTGTAATAATAATAATAATTATTATGCTAAGTGTTGGTAATTGTCTAAAATCAAACTTACTGTAATTGGAGAAGTGATATTGCAAATCAAGAGTTGCCAACCTACATGAAAGGAAGTTACTATATATGATGAAGTGACGTTAGTAACTAAGGCTAACAACTTTGACGAAAAAAAAGACTGTCGAAACTGCTGACTTTTTTGACTTGGTTATGTTATTTGTCAAACTAGACAACGACAACGTCAATTCCACAATTGGTGAGATTATGTCTGAGTATGTTGGTAACTCAACAACATAAGACCAACTTAATAAAAACAATATATGTTGGTTATGTTGAACGTCAAAGTTAACAATATTAATGTCACTTATTTAATTTAAAAGTTATGACATTTTTAGTGAGATTTTTAGTAACGTTTACGTCACAGCTGATTTTTTTTTCGTCCATGTAGGCCTTAGTAACTAACATCACATCGTTAGATATAGTAACTTTTTTTATGAACGTTGGGAGCTTTTTTTTCAATTCTAATATCACTACTTTAATTATAGCAACTTAGATTTCAGACAAATGGCAAGACTATATGATTAAGTTCATTTCAAAAGTGATGTGATTATATTATTTAAAAGTTATATTTAAGAGTTTTAGTAAGTTATATTTAAAAATTATATAATTTAAAAGTTTGATTATATTATTTAAAAAACGTGACAACATTAAAATCATTTGAGACGAATGAATTATTAGCCATACACCCATTATTGTGCACACACCCATGCAACTTAAGCTGATGCTGAAAGTGCCACAAGAATCGCGCATCTTGCAATTCTGTTTACACTTTCATATACAACTTCACGTTCCACATATATCATGTGGCGCTGAAAGCGCCACAAATGTCGCGCACCTGAAAACTCATTATACAATTCCACCCTCATCAATTATTCCACCTTTAGCAACTATTCCATTCTTTTCAAAACTATTCCATTCCGAAAAATTCGATCCACATGTACTAGTAGACGACTAAATGGACTTCAACATATTTACCCAAATTGGACAAATTCTTGTTTTATATTTTGAGATTTAAATTGATTCATGATTTGTAAATAAGCTGATGGAATTGGGACCAATTTGGTCTAATTCAAAATTCGTTGGCAAATTAATCTGTAACTGTTTAACATTAAATATTAATTTTGTACGTTTTTTTTTGTTTGCTTTAATAATATTATAGAAAATAAACGGAAATCAGATGATAATTTGGAAAACTCTACAGCGAAGACAAAGCGGATCGAAACGAAGCTCCGCTGCACCGACCTCATAGTTTTAGGCCTCCCCTGGAAAACGACCGAGCAGAATCTGCGCGAGTACTTCGAGACCTTCGGCGAAGTCCTCATGGCCCAAGTAAAAAAAAAAAATTACGCCAAAAATGTTTGTGTTTAATTTGTGTTTTGCAGGTGAAAAAAGACGCGAAATCCGGACAATCTAAAGGCTTCGGTTTCATCCGCTTCGGCTCCTACGAATCTCAAATGCGCGTCTTAGCCCAAAGGCACATGATCGATGGAAGGTGGTGCGACGTTAAAGTGCCCAACTCAAAAGTAAACCAAAAACATAAATCTCGTGTAATTGTTAAATTGTTTTTCGGTTTGTTTAGGAAGGTCTAATCCAGCAAGTGCCCTGCAAAGTGTTCATCGGCAGGTGCACCGAGGACCTAACCTCCGACGACCTCCGCGAGTATTTCGGCAAGTACGGCGAGGTCACCGACGTCTTCATCCCCAAACCCTTCCGCGCCTTCAGCTTCGTCACCTTCCTCGACCCCGAAGTCGCACAAAGTCTATGCGGAGAAGACCACATCATAAAAGGCAAGATCACTCAACATCTCTTACTCAAATTTCTCACCTTAGTAGTTACTTTTACCTTTAACCCCTTAACATACAATGACGTCTCTAAGACGCCATGTATATTTGATAAGATCACATGTATATGGACACGTCAACGCGCATTTTATTCGTATGTCAAGGGGTTAATATTCCATGCTAATATCCGAAAAAAACATCTTTCAAAGCCCCAAAATATTAACAATTAACAAATATATTAGGGAATATGCATGTTTTTTTTTAATATTTTTAATTCACTGTTTACACCGTTATAACATAGTCAAAAATATAAATACTGCTTGAAATGCTGTAATTAAGTTTAAAAAAATATTTAGAAAAATTTTGAGCTGTTTAAACGCCGCTATTTTCGCGCGGTTTGTTGATGACGTCAATTACCACTGACAGTTCAGTCCATTGTTTACTACAGCCGTTTTCATTTTTAACTTCAAGTTTTTGACGTTTGTTTAGTAACCAAAAGACTGCAATGACATACAAATGTAAAAATGCGGACTTATTTACATGGTATGTGACGTCACTTTCGTTTTAACCAATGGTGTTGCGGTTTACAAATTTGAATTTCCCGCGCTTAATTTGCTAATTTTATTTATTTAAAAACGTATTAACCCTTTCACCGCCATTCCGGGAGATGTGACCCGGGGCCCTGAATTTATGCAGCGCCGTCCCGGGCGATGTAACCCGGGGTTTCTTTTTTTAATAGCGCCATCTAGTTTTGCGCTGGATTACTAAACGAGTAACGAGCCGTGACTGTACTGTAAAGGGGTTAAAGAGAAATCGCGATTTTTTTGTAAATTTAAAAAAAAAATACTTAAATATTACGCAACGATTGTAAATCTCCCTTAACCGATCGGGTATTTAAAATTTCACCGACCTGCCGTCTCCGGAGACGGCTGGGTGAATTTTTCCAGGTTTTTCACTTTTTTTGCACACAACTTGGACAGTTTTAGTCGCGCAGACGTGGTTTCGGCGTCGATGTGTCCGGAACGTAGCCACAGATCGGACTATCACCTCACTTCTCGACATTTTTAATTAACATTTTTGCAAAATGCGAAAAACTTACTTTTCTTTGCAAAATATTCGTCATTTTTGGACGCCTAAATAACGCGATCGGGAAGTCTTATCGAAAATCGCCGCACGTGGGGCCGTTCTCCTGTTCTTTGGCTACAAGAATCTGATGCACGGCTGCCATCGGGCGGCGGACACCACCGCAAGCGGCGTTTTAGTCGAGCGACCTGGAATCGCAGAAAATGTTAATAACGTCGCTAGCAAAAGTCGCGCAGCCACCTAAATGGTGTCGGAGGACGCGTCTCAAAGCTTTCTACCGGAATCATTTCGTGAATTTCATTTTTCCTCCGTAAAAGTGGTAATTTTTGTAATGCAAACTTATGGTGTCCGTGTAGGGAAGCATTCGGCCTAATTCGCTAGGTCTCGAGGGAATCGCAAATTTCTATCAATTTTGAGACGACTGACGTGTGGCGTTTCGCGAATTTCACCTGGGGTACCGCACCACGTGGGTTTTTAAAAAGGTCACATTAGGATTTTTTATGCGGCAGATCTTCGGTGTTTTAACCGCGCGTGTTCGATGCTTTAACTGCAAATGTCCGTTCGCACGTTGCGCAGTCCCAGGTTTTGTCCTCCGTCCTGTCGCGCCTCTCCAGAGGGTCAACCCCCACCGAAAATCGATTTTTTTGCAAACGGCCCGACGGAGGCGGAGGCGACAACGCAATTTTTCTCGTGTAGAACCGAGAGATCCGTCGAGCGGGGCCATTTCCGCGACTCAACTCCCGGTTCCCAGGTTCGAACGCACCAGACCGGAACCTAAAATCACGAATTTTGAACCTTTGAGGCGCATTTTTGTCGGATCTCAAAAATTCTTCCGGATCGTTTGAATGCCGCCACGCCACGTTTTTTAAAACCCTCGCTCGCCGTCCTGCGACGTCTCGTTCACCTGGTGCAAGAGAAAATGCAAATTTTTTTTGCCGATTTTGCAATCACTTCCACGGACGCCCTACTCTTATTTAAAGGGCTCCAGGTTGTCGTTTGGATTCGTTCTCTTCAGAACACTTTCACGCAATATTAACTATCCACTATTACGGCAAGAATTTTTAAACTGCGACGACTTTTTGCGAATCTGCGGCAGTTAAAGAGAAGAGTGCACAAAAAGTGAAAAAAACCAGAGGCGTTTTACGGCGGTACCTAGAACCTCCGAACAAATTGACGGATCGGAATGGGACCGGAGCCGTTCGATCGGGCATAGAACCTATTAGTTTGTTTGCGAGTTTAATCCCGATTGCGTTGAAGATGGCGTTGCGACGCTATAAACACGAAAAACGTCAGGACGTCCAGGAAAACTCCCACAAAATCGCCCACTAAAGCTCTGCGGGAACGGTTTCGCGCGATTCCGGCAGAGAACTGAACGTTTTATCTTTTAGAGTAAGCGGCTTTCTGTTGTTGTAGTTGCTGGCTATTGCACAATATAAATCACAACACAATACCACCAATCACAACACAATACCACCAATCACAACACAATACCACCAATCACAACACAATAACAATGTCACGCTTGAATTTGATTGCATGCGCGCAAGAGTCGAGAGCGTTGATTGGCAAAAAGAGTCATGTGAATCAGCCAACGTAACGGGAAGCGAAGTTTGAACTTTGGCAGCTTTTACGTTACGTTAAGTTCTGATATGTACGTCGCGTAATCAGTCGCATATAAAAGAACGTGTTTATGTTATACGTCACGTCACGTCCCGTCGCGTCCCGTTACGTTAAGTTCATCGAAAACTTCTTCTTCTTCTTCTGTCAGCACTAATGTCCATGTAGAACCTTGGCCTGCTGAATTACTTCCTTCCATTTCTCTCTATATAGGGCCTTTCTCCTCCAACTTCTTATTATCGAAAACTTATATTTCCAAAACTTGTCATAAATGGCAAAAACAATCTTTGCATCTTTGGATAATTATGTGTATTTGTCTATTATTGATCATTAAAGCTATATTTATAATTTAAATCTGTCAAAAGTGGTAAAAATCGTAAAATAGTTTATAATTGTCAATTAACCCTTTCATCGCCGTTGCGGGAGATGTGACCCGGGGTTTCTTTTTATACCAGCGCCATCTAGTTTTGCGCTGGATTACTAAACGGGTAACGAGCCATCACTGTACTTAAAGGGGAAGAGAAATCGCGATTTTTTGTAAATTTTTTAAAAAAATACTTAAATATTACGCAACGATTGGGTAAACTTTTCCAGGTTTTTCACTTTTTTGCACACAGCTTGGACAGTTTTAGTCGCGCAGACGTGATTCCGGCGTCGGTGTGTCCGGAGCGTCGCCACACATCGGACTATCACCTCACTTTTCAACATTTTTACTTAACATTTTTGCAAAATGCGAAAAACTTTTCTTTTCTTTGCAAAATATTCGTCATTTTTGGACGCCTAAATAACGCGATCCGGAAGTCTTATTGAAAATCGCCGCACGTGGGGCCGTTCTCCTGTTCTTTGGCTACAAGAATCTGATGCACTGCTGCCACCGGGCGGCGAAAACCTCCGCAGGCGGCGTTTTAGTCGGGCGACCCGGAATCGCAGAAAATGTGATATAACGTCGCTGACAAAAGTCGCGCAGCCACGAGAATGGTGTCGGAGGACGCGTCTCAAAGCTTTCTACCGGAATCATTTCGTGAATATCATTTTTCCTAGGTATTTTCGCCATGACCTCTGTAAAAGTGGTAATTTTTGTAATGCAAACTTTTGGTGTCCGTGTAGGGAAGCATTCGGCGTAAATCGCTAGGTCTCGATCTCAACAATTCTTCCGGATCGTTCGACTGCCGCCGCGCCACATTTTTAGAGCCCTCGCTCGCCGTCCTGCGACGTCCCGTTCACCTGGTACAAGAGAAAATGCAACTTTTTTTTGCCGATTTTGCAATCACTTCCACGGCTCCAAGTTGCCGGTTGGATTCGTTTTCTTCAGAACATTTTCCCGCAATTATTCCGGCAAGAATTTTTAAACTGCGACGACTTTTTGCGAATCTGCGGCAGTTTAAAGAAAAGATTGCGCAAAAAATGAAAAAAAAACCAGAGGCATTTTACGGCGGTACCTAGAACGTCCGAACAAATTGACGGATCGGAACGGGACCGGCGCCGTTCGATCGGGCATAGAACCTAATAGTTTGTTTGCGAGTTTAATCCCGATTGTGTTGAAGATGGCGTTGCGACGCTATAAAAACGAAAAACATCAGGACGTCCAGGAAAAGTCCCACAAAACCGCTAACTAAAGCTCTGCGGGAACGGTTTCGCTCGATTCCGGCAGAGAATTGAACGTATTATCTTTTAGTGTAAGCGGCATCACGCTGCGTCGTTTGCAACCATGGCGAAAAATCGCCGCATTGCAGGAAACAAATGACGAAAGGAAAACGTCCATATTTTTGCACTCGCCCGGTGAATGTTCTGGATTTTTCAGTGGATTGTAGAATGGTGTTTTGTCTTTCGGCACCAATAATTGGACATCGCGGAATCGCGTCGCGACGCCCACTTGTATCTGTTAATCTGCACAGAGAAAAACTTGAATGTCGATTTGGAGCACCAAGATGTCGCGTTTTTGAAAGTTGACCGGCACGTAGACACCACAGAGCCGCGCATTTTGGTACCGGCGCTGCGTCGCTGCGATCATGGAGTCGCCCGCCACAACTCGAAACGTATCGGTTCTCCTTCGCTGGAAGGTGCGGTCAGTCTGCCCGCTACAGCTTCGCCGTTTCTGGGCGCAACGACTCGAAATTGCACCCTTTCGATTCGGAGAGGACGCCCGCGTCTCTTTTACGTTTATGGTTTCGCGATCCATGTCGTCCCGATCCGAAAATATTTTCATAAATGTGCAGGGTGCACTGTAAAAGTGCACCTTTAAGTTTGCCGTCGTCTACTTTCAACTTGCCGCGAGTTTTCGACGAAGTTCTTTAGATTGAACCTATGGCTTTGCGGCAGTGTAACCGGCGCCGCGGCGCCCGGCGTTATGGAGGGGCAAAGGATTATAAAGGTGCTCACAGACCGTCGCGAAAGTTTCGTTGCCGCGACCGCTGCGATATCGCGGCTGACCGAGTGATACGGCGGCTTATGTACATGTTCAGACCAACAAGTGCCGAAAATCCAGCATGTTGGTCTGAACATGTACATAAGCCGCCATATCAATCGGTCCGCCGCGATATCGCAGCGGTCGCGGCGACGAAACTTTCGCGTCGGTCTGTGAGATCCTTAAAGGAGCTCTATTTTCCGCTTTTGATCAAAAGGTGATCAATGTGAAAGGGGTTGCATAACTACTGGAATTTTTATAAATATTGGCGCTGTGTTTTATTCCTTAAAATTGTCATGGCAGTGAAAGGGTTAAACGCCGCTATTTTCGCGCGGTTTGTTGATAAAGTCAATTACAGTCACTGACAGTTCAGTCCATTGTTTACTACAACCGTTTTCATTTTTAACTTCACGTTTTTGACGTTTGTTTTCTAACCAAAAGACTGCAATGACATACAAGTGTAAAAATACGGACTTGTTTACATGGTATGTGACGTCACTTTCGTTTTAACCAATGGTGTTGCGTTTTACAAATTTGAATTTCCCTCGCTTAATTTGCTAATTTTATGTATTTAAACAGATATTACTTACAAAAATAATGGTTTAGTTAAAATGTCCGGTGAATAAAGATTCGGGAAAAAAATATTTGAACCAAATTTAAATGTCATGCATATTCCTTATTATTACTGTAGTAGATAGGCTAGGACAGTTCTGGACCAAAATCTCTTAAGGATTTACATAGGGGTCTGAAATTACTTTACTTCCGGTCACGTGGCTGGTTCTAGCGCATGCGTAAACCGCCAATACCTGTTCATGCAATATTTTCTATGACAGGTTTAAACAGGTAGTAATCAGCTAATAAACAGGTTTAATCATCTAATAAACAGGTATTGGCGGTTTGCGCATGCGCTAGAACCAGCCACGTGACCGGAAGTAAAGTCAGATTCAGTCAGATAAAATCAGAATTTCAGAGCCCTATGAGCCATATCCTTATGGGATTTTGGTCCAGAATTGTCCTAGCCTATCTACTTACTGGTGGTACTACGATTTTTATTGATGACTGGTGGTACTGCGGTCTTTATAGATCTTTTGTATATCGTAATATTACAATTAATACATTGATTCTCTTTTTATTTAGGTGTTTCTGTTCATGTGTCGAATGCAGCGCCAAAATCAGAAACGAGGGGTGGTGGTGGTTATGGTGGAGGTCCGCGGCCGGGTAATCATAGTGGGAACCGTGGTGGTCCTGGTGGACCGGATGGACCAGGGATGTACCAGCAGCGGTACAACCCGGGTCCGAATCAGCCGAATTGGGGGAATCAGGGACACAGACACAACATCGACATGCCGAACTTGCAAGCATTAGGTACGACTTACAGTTAGTCCAAAAAGTAAACTAAGGTTTTGTGTTTTATCCCGTACTCGATTTTTTCTATTTTGTAGTGAAACTGTTAACTCCCAACTCGTTCCTGAACCTTTCCAGTACCCCGAGCCATCCCAAAAACTATTAATTGTAAGAGTTGTGTAAGTAAAAGTGTAAGTTTGGATTGTGAGCGGATAAACTGTTTTGTTTCGTATCTTTTTTTTTAATGGCATGTTGCTTTTGTAGGTGGTAAGAGAGCTAGAAGTGTGCAATATCTTTGAGTGGATTTGATAGAGAGCGGATTTTTTGTTGTTGTTTTGTTGCTGTGGGCTGAATGAGAGCGAATCTACAAGTTTACTGATTGGTTTTTCTTTTCCGTTTTTTTTTTGTTTTGTGTGAACTACACGGTTATTTTTTTAGTATGTAAACTTAGTACAAATAAAGAGTGCATTTTCGTTTTGTATTTTTGTGATTGGCTAAAATTCTCGACATAAACACACTCTAGAATTTACTCAAAACTTTAAAATATTATAATTTTTATTTTTCTTCCACTAGTTCTCCCAAATTTTCTTCCTCAAAATGACTACGAAAATTATTTCTGAACTAAATTCTCTTCTTCTTATAGCGCTACAGGCCAAATCGGGCCCTGACCTTCTGCATTTTTGTCCTTCACTCTTCCCTCTCTTTTGCTGTTCTTCTCCACGCTCTTACTCCGAGTAGTTGGTATGCGTCTTCCCCCCACTGTTTTCTTGGCCTCCCTACCCACCGCTTGCCTTGCATTTTTGCTTTCAGTGCTCTTTGTGGCAGACGGTTGTCTTCCATCCTGAGCGTGTGTCCCCAACTTGGGGGCCCTGTCAACTCGTCATCACCGATTTGGCCCAAATTTACAGTATATGTAGGGCTTGACTATAAATGAAAGTGACGCAAGCGGGAGGGCCACATGGCCAAGCGTTAAAAAAAAAACTAATATAGCCCGCTATGTTAGCTTAAATTTCAATGGCCGGTCACCGCAGCGGTAAGAGTTACGTTTATTAGTTACAATTTTTAAAATGACTTTCTTTTATTATTATTTATTATTGTTTAACTTTTTAATTGTAATTATTAATGTGTTAATTTAATTATTTTATTAGTATAAATATTTATTATTAAAAAAAAGCGTCCCCACGGGGAATCGAACCAGCGATCCTCGTACTATGAACCCGAGCTCTTACCGCTGAACATGAACTGAACATTTATGCTAACATAGTGGGCTTATATTAGTTATTTTTTTAACGCTTGGCCATCTGGCCTTCCCGCTTGCGTCACTTTCATTTATAGTCAAGCCGTACATATACTGTAAATTTGGGCCAAATCGGTGATGACGAGTTGACAGGGCCCCCTTGTTAGTCTTTGCAGTTTGATGAATGTAGAAATCGGTTCTTGGTATATCTGGTATGAACTAAAGTAGCAAAATGTTTTAAATCCGCATCCCACCTCATTAAACCTGATTATTACCTTATCAAACCTGATTATTACCTTACAAGCTTGAATATTACCCTACAAACCTGATTATTGTCTTATCAAACCTGATTATTGCCCTACAAACCTGATTATTACCTTATCAAACCTGCTTATTACCTTACAAACTAGATTATTACCCTACAAACCTGATTATTGTCTTATCGCACCTGATTATTACCCTACAAACCTGATTATTGTCTTATCGAACCTGATTATTACCTTATTAAACCTGATTATTACCATAAAAACTTGATTGTTACCCTACAAACCTGATTATGGTCTTATCAAACCTATTTCCCTACAAACCTGATTATTACCTTATCAAACCTGTTTGTTACCTTACAAACCTGATTATTACCATACAAACCTGATTATTACCATACAAACCTGATTATTGTCTTATCGCACCTGATTATTGCCCTACAAACCAGATTATTGTCCTACAAACCTGATTATTGTCTTATCGAACCTGATTATTACGTTAACAAACCTGATTATTACCTTATCAAACCTGATTATTACCTTATCAAACCTGCTTATTACCTTACAAACCTGATTATTACCATACAAACCTGATTATTGTCTTATCGAACCTGATTAATACCCTATCAATCCGGATTATTACTTTGAAAACTTGATTATTACCCTACAAACCTGAATATTGTCTTATCAAACCTGATTATTGCCCTACAAACCTGATTATTGTCCTACAAACCTGATTATTGCCCTAAAAACCTAATTATTGTCTTGTCGAACCTGATTATTACGTTATCAAACCTGATTATTACCTTATCAAATCTGATTATTACCTTATCAAATCTGATTATTACCTTATCAAACCTGATTATTACCATAACAAACATGATTATTGCCTTATCAAACCTGATTATTGCCCTACAAACCTTATTATTGTGTTATCGAACCTGTATATAACGTTACCAAAACTGATTATTACCTTATCAAACCTGACTAGTGCCTTAGCAAACCTAATTATTACTTTACAAAACCTGATTATTACCCTAAAAACCTGATTATTGTCTTATCAAACCTGATTATCGCCCTACAAACCTGATTATTGTCTTATCGAACCTGATTATTACGTTATCAAACCTGATTATTACCTTATCAAACCTGATTATTATCTTATCACACCTGATTATTACCTTACAAACTTGATTATTACCCTAAAAACCTGATTATTGTCTTATCAAACTTGATTATTACCCTACAAACCTGATTATTGTTTTATCGAACCTGATTATTACCTTATCAAACCAGATTGTTACCATATCAAACCTGATTATTACCATATCCAACCTGATTATTGCCTTATTGAACCTGAATATTGCCTACAAACCTGATTATTGTCGTATCGAACCTGATTATAACGTTATCAAACCTGATTATTACATTATCAAACCTGATTATTACCTTATTAAAGCAGATTATTGCCTTACAAACCTGAATATTGCCCCACACACCTGATTATTGCCTTATCGAACCTGATTATATCGTATCAAACCTGATTATTATCTTAAAAATCTGATTATTACATTAATAAACCTGATTATTACCTTATCAAACCTGATTATTACCTTATCAAACCTGATTATTGCCTTACAAACCCGATTATAACTATCAAACCTGATTATTGCCTTATCAAACCTGAGTATTACCCTTCAAACCTGATAATTACCTTTTCAAACATGATTATTACCGTACTTAACCTGATTATTACCTTACAAACCCGATTATAACAATATCAAACCTGATTATTGCCTTATCAAACCTGATTATTACTCTACAAACCTGATAATTACCTTTTCAAACATGATTATTACCTTAATAAACCTGATTATTACTTTACAAACCCGATTATAACTATCAAACCTGATAATTGCCTTATCAAACCTGATTATTACCCTACAAACCTGATAATTACCGTTTCAAATTTGATTATTACCTTACTAAACCTGATTATTACTTTACAAACCCGATTATTACAATGTCAAACCTGATTATTGCCTTATAAAACCTGATTATTACCCTACAAACCTGATTATTACCTATTCAAACATGATTATTGACTTACTAAACCTGATTATTACCTTTTCAAACCTGACTAGTC
Organism: Phosphuga atrata; assembly: GCA_944588485.1. Taxonomy (NCBI): domain Eukaryota; kingdom Metazoa; phylum Arthropoda; class Insecta; order Coleoptera; family Silphidae; genus Phosphuga; species Phosphuga atrata. The sequence goes on from OX155904.1 coordinate 1,631,427, forward strand.
CCACTTTCCATATCCCCCCGGTAGAATCAGGTTTGATCAGGTAGTAATCAGGTTTGATTAGGTGGTAAACAGGTTTGATCAGCGAGTAATCAGGTTTGATGTGGTAGTAATCAGGTTGAATCGGCTGGGAGGCGGATTTAGAACATAGGATCTTTCCCTACTAACTAAATCTCAATCCTCAACAATTGTCTGTCTAATCTTGTATATAATATTTAATGCAACTTCTTCCCAATCTTAGGCTGAGGCCGCACTACGGGTTTTTCCCGCGAGCGGTTACCGCTATAACCGCGAAACCGCTTGAGAAACACAGTACGGCCTAGGCCGCACTACGGCTAAACCGCCGCGGTTTTCAATCGCTTGATTCTGTGACTAGTAAGCTAATACAAGCGGCCTCACTTGCGGTTTTTTCCCGCGACTGATTTTACCCATAGCGTACTGTGTGTTTCTTAAGCGGTTTCACGGTTATAGCGGTTACCGCTCGCGGCAGAAAACCGTAGTTACGGCCTACGCTATTAACTCGGCCTACGCTATGGGAAAAATCAATCGCGGGAAAAAACCGCAAGTGAGGCCACTTGTATTAACTTGAGTCAAAAAATCACGCGATTAAAAACCGCGGCGGTTTAGGCGTAGTGCGGCCTAGGCCTTATACTGACCTAAATTTTTGCACTTATCTTCTAAAATTCGTTCCAAACTGCTTCTACTCAACCCAATTCAAAACTCTATTGAGATACTAAATATGTTCATATTTAAAACAACTCTGACCTAAATCCTACACTTAATCCAATTCTATCTAAGCTAAACCGCAAACTAATTCATTGAATGTTTCACTTATCCCCAATTCCATGAAAACTCCATTTCAATTTCTTCCCTCTTTTCTTTTTAACCCCTTGACATATAATGACGTCTAATGATGTATTTGTATGTAAATGATGTAGTTGTAATGATGTATATGGACACATCAACGCGCATTTTATTCGTATGTCAGGGGTTAAATTTCTAGTTCCTTTATTTTCAAACTGCTTACTAAAAGGGTTTCTTTGATTTAGGTATAACGGGTCAAGGGCAGCAGGGCAGTCAGCAGCAGAACTGCAACCCGCTGGGGCTAGGGCTGAACCTGGGGGCGTTGCCGATGAACCCGGCGATAGTGGCCGCGGCCCTGAACCAGGCGGGGTGGGGGCTGATCGGGAACCTGCAGAACCAGCCCGAGCCCAATTTCAACCAGGGTTTCAACAATCCACCCAACACCAGCAGCGGTAAGCACAAAGTTTAAACTTTTAACAGCACTTTGACAAAGTTTGACGTGAAAAATTCTTTAAAGTTTCGGAATAGAAAATAGTGTGTTGAGACGCACATAAGACTGTGTGCGTCAGACTGTGTGTCTTCCCTCAATTACTCAACTTGTAGACTAACTAAATCAACCAAAGTTGCTACACTAGCACAGAATTAGATGACTAAAAATATTTCGAAAACTAGAATATTCTATCTAGAATAACAAGAGCAACTAGATTCCTCTAAACTTTCTAAATTCACCCAACCTCAGTCTTTCCTGATTTATTGGACTTGTAGACTAACTAAGTCATTCAAACTTGCTACACTGGTACATAACTAGATGACTAAAAACATTTCGAAAACTAGAATGTTCTATCTAGAATAGCAAGACCACCTAGATTCCTCCAAACTTAGAACTTTATAAATTCACACAGTCTTAGTTTTTGCTTAATTACTCGACTTGTAGACTAACTAAGTCATTCAAACTTGCTACACTGGTACATAACTAGATGACTAAAAACATTTCGAAAACTAGAATGTTCTATCTACAATAGCAAGACCACCTAGATTCCTCCAAACTTAGAACTTTATAAATTCACACAGTCTTAGTTTTTCCTTAATTACTCGACTTGTAGACTAACCAAGTCATTTAAATTTGCTACACTGGCACAGAATTAGATGACTAAAAATATTTCGAAAACTAGAATATTCTATCTAGAATAACAAGAGCAACTAGATTCCTCTAAACTTTCTAAATTCACACAACCTCAGTCTTTCCTGATTTATTGGACTTGTAGACTAACTAAATCATTCAAACTTGCTACACTGGCACATAACTAGATGACTAAAAACATTTTGGAAACTAGAATATTCTATCTAGAATAACAAGACCACCTAGATTCTTCCAAATTTAGAACTTTATAAATTCACACAACCTTAGTGTTTTCTCGATTACTCGACTTGTAGACTAACTAAGTCATTCAAACTTGCTACACTGGCACAGAATTAGATGACTAAAAATATTTCGAAAACTAGAATATTCTATCTAGAATAACAAGAGCAACTAGATTCCTCCAAACTTAGAATTTTATATATTTGCAGTCTTAGTCTTGCCTCAATTACTCGACTTGTAGACTAACTAAATCATCCAAACTTGCTACACTGGCACATAATTGGATGACTAAAAGCATTTCCAAAACTAGAAGATTCTATCTAGAATAACAAGACCACCTAGATTCTTCCAAACTTGGAACTATCTAAATTCACACAACCTTAGTCTTTCCTCAATTACTCGACTTGTAGACTAACTAAATCATCCAAACTTACTATACTGACACATAACTAGATGACTAAAAAGATTTCGAAAACTAGAATATTCTATCTAGAATTACAAGACCACCTAGATTCCTCCAAACTTAGAACTTTTTAAATTCACACAACCTTAGTGTTTTCTCGATTACTCGACTTGTAGACTAACTAAATCATCCAAACTTGCTACACTGGCACAGAACTAGATGACTAAAAAGATTTCGAAAACTAGAATATTCTATCTAGAATAGCAAGACCACCTGGATTCCTGCAAACTTAGAACTGTCTAAATTCACACAACCTTAGTGTTTCCTCGATTACTCGACTTGTAGACTAACTAAATCATCCAAACTTGCTACACTGGCACAGGACTAGATGACTAAACACATTTCGAAAACTAGAATATTCTATCTAGAATAACAAGACCACCTAGATTCCTTCAAATTTAGAACTTACTAAATTCACAAAACCTTAGTCTTTCCTCGATTACTTGACTTGTAGACTAACTAAATCATCCAAACTTGCTACACTGGCACAGAACTAGATGACTAAAAAGATTTCGAAAACTAGATTATTCTATCTGGAATAACAAGACCACCTAGATTCCTCCAAACTTGGAACTTTATAAATTCACACAGTCTTACTCTTCCTTCAATTACTCAACTTGTAGACTAACTCGTTCTGGCTGCGCGCAGCCAATGTTCTGCCGTTCGCTTAAGCCTGTTGTAATGGCTGCCGCAGCCAGAAATTCGTAGGTATCTAGTGCATTGGCTCCCATACGCCGTTATGTATTACACTGGCCTTTGGCTACAAAAGGCGTATATATACGCCTTCACAAGTCAGTATATAAGAAAGACGTATATATACGATTTTAAAAGTCATATCAATATATACGAAAAATTTTGTACTAGTCTTACTAGTTTCCTTGATAAAATAAAAACGCGTGGGTAGATTTTCATGAAAATATCATGAAATATTCTCGAAAATACGCTCTTTCAACTAGTCTAGTTTGTGTCGCTTAAATATAGTTACACTAGCCAGTAGCGACCGATAAACTTTGCTAGTTACATCTTGTTCAGATTTTGGACTAGTCTTCCTGTTTCCTTGATAAAACCAAAACGCGTCGGTGGATTTCCATAGAAATTTCATGAAATCTTCTTAAAAATACGCTCGTTGAACTAGTCTAGTTTGTGTAGCTTAAATCCATTTGGACTAGCTAATACAAACAGACAAACTTTGCTAGCCCCATTATGGCGACATTTTTAATTTTTCTTACTCTTTCCGTGATAAAACAAAAACCGTGGATTTTTATGGAAATTTCAGGAAAAATTCTTGAAAATACGCTTTTCTGAATTCCGTTGGAACTTTGGAAATAAGTTTGGCACAGTTTTCTCATCGTCTTTAACGTCCTCTCGGCCATATTTGAACCTTTTGTACCACATGAAAATGATTTCTTCTTCAGAAGAGGCGGTGTGCCACTTTGCCGCTTTGTTTCGGGATCGTACTAGTGGACCTAGGTGTCATCACAAGGAACCACTTTATCAAAAAAAAATGGTATCGAATTGCAAACGTTCGCATTTCTTCGCAAACAGCCTGGTGATGTGTTTCATCCATCAGAAGTTTGTAAACAATTTTGGCCCAGTTTTCTCATCGTCTTTAACGTCCTCATGGCCATATTTGAACCTCTTGTACAACATGAAAATGATTCCTTCTTCAGATTAGGAGGTGTGCCACTCTTGCTGCGTTGTTTCAGGATCGTACTAGTTGGCCCAGGTCTCATTACAAGGAACCACTTTATCAAAAAGAAAATGGCATCGACTTGTAAACATTCGTATTTCTTCGCAAACAGCCTCCTGGTGATCTGCTTCATTCGTTGGAACTTTGGAAACAATTTTGGCCCAGTTTTCTCATCGTCTTTTACGTCCTCATGGCCATATTTGAACTTCGTACCACATGAAAATGATTGCTTCTTCAGATGAGGCGGTGTGCCACTTTTGCAGCTTTGTTTCGGGATCGTACTAGTAGGCCCAGGTCCCATCACAAGGAACCACTTTATCCAAAAAAAAATTGGTATCGACTTGCAAACGTTCGCATTTCTTCCCAAACAGCCTGGTTATGTGCCTCATCCGTTGGAACTTTGGAAACAATTTTGGTACAGTTTTCTCATTGTCTTTAACGTCCTCATGGCCATATTTGAACCTCTTGTACCACATGAAAATTATTACTTCATCAGATGAAGAGGTGTGCCACTCTTGACGCGTTGTTTCGGGATCGTACTAGTGGACCTAGGTCTCATCACAAGGAACCACTTTATCAAAAATAAAATGGTATCGACTTGTAAACGTTCGCATTTCTTCCCAAACAGCCTGGTGATGTGTTTCATCCGTTGGAACTTTGGAAACAATTTTGGCACAGTTTTCTCATCGTCTTTAAGGTCCTCATGGCAATATTTGAACCTCTTGTACCACATGAAAATGATTGCTTCTTCAGAAGAGGCGGTGTGCCACTTTTGCTCCTTTGTTTCGGGATCGTACTAGTAGGCCCAGGTCTCATCACAAGGAACCACTTTATCTAAAACATTGGTATCGACTTGCAAACATGCGCATTTCTTCGCAAACAGCCTGGTGACGTGCTTCATCCGTCAGAACTTTGGGAACAATTTTGGCACAGTTTTCTCATCGCCTTTAACGTCCTCAAGGCCATCTTTGTACTTCTTGTACCACATGAAAATGATTGCTTCTTCAGATGAGCAGGTGTGCCACTCTTTCCGCTTTGTTTCGGGATCGTACTAGTAGTCCCAGGTCTCATCACAAGGCACCACTTTATCAAAAAGAAAATGGTATCGACTTGTAAACGTTCGTATTTCTTCGCAAACAGCCTGGTGATGTGTTTCATCCGTCAGAACTTTGGGAACAATTTTGGCACAGTTTTCTCATCGCCTTTAACGTCCTCAAGGCCATCTTTGAACTTCTTATACCACATGAAAATGATTGCTTCTTCAGATGAGCAGGTGCGCCACTCTTTCCGCTTTGTTTCGGGATCGTACTAGTAGACCCAGGTCTCATCACAAGGCGCCACTTTATCAAAAAGAAAATGGTATCGACTTGTAAATGTTCGCATTTCTTCGCAAACAGCCTGGTGATGTGTTTCATCCGTTGGAACTTTGGAAACAATTTTGGCACAGTTTTCTCATCGTCTTTAACGTCCTCATGGCCATATTTGAACCTCTTGTACCACATGAAAATGATTTCTTCTTCAGAAGAGGCGGGGTGCCACTTTTGCCCCTTTGTTTCGGGATCGTACTAGTAGGCCCAGGTCTCATCACAAGGAACCACTTTATCTAAAAAATTGGTATCGATTTAAAAACATGCGCATTTCTTCGCAAACAGCCTGGTGACGTGCTTCATCCGTCAGAACTTTGGGAACAATTTTGGCTCAGTTTTCTCAACGTCTTTAACGTCCTCAAGGTCATCTTTGAACCTCTTGTGCCACATGAAAATGATTGCTTCTTCAGATGAGCAGGTGTGCCACTCTTTCCGCTTTGTTTCGGGATCGTACTAGTAGACCCAGGGCTCATCACAAGGCACCACTTTATCAAAAAGAAAATGGTATCGACTTGTAAACGTTCGCATTTCTTCGCAAACAGCCTGGTGATGTGCTTCATCCGTTGGAACTTTGGAAACAATTTTGGCCCAGTTTTCTCATCGTCTTTAACGTTGTCAAGGCCATCTTTGAACCTCTTGTACCACATGAAAATGATTGCTTCTTCAGATGAGGCACTTTTGCCGCTTTGTTTCGGGATCGTACTAGTAGGTCCAGGTCTCATCACAAAGAACCATTTTATCTAAAAAATTGTTCGCATTTCTTCACAAACAGCCTGGTGATGTGCTTCTTCTGTTGGAACTGGAAGCAATTTTGGCATAGTTTTCTCAACGTCTTGAACGTCCTCATGGCTTCTTGCGTCACATGAAAATTATAGCTTCTGCTTTATAGGCCTCTTGAATCATACCAAAAGTCTCTGTCGCAGCTTTGTTGAATTTCGACACTCACTCATGCCATTATCTACTCACTTCAGCGTCTCGGAGGCTATGGCTGTTGGTGCGGTTGGTTAGCTTACACCTTCCACTACTTTACCCTGTTAGTGGACTCAACTGATCTGTGCAAACTTTATGAACTTTCTAAAGATATATGAAAAAAGTATCCATATACGAAGGACGTATATATACGCTCTGCATAATATCGCGTCGCGTATTGTCTATGTTGATGTTTTCTGTTATCTATACTCGGGCCGACGAGAGAATGCATTTTATCTCGACGAGTTTAGCATTGTTCTGCGCATACCACAACTTTATTTCGAGTGCGCGGTGTTTAGTTGTGCGTATTTTAAACAAGTGACGCTGATGAACTGAACGCTGATTACACTAAAAAAACTGACAAATTGTATTATATATTATTGTATATATTTATTGTATTGACAATGTATTGACTTGATTTATACTCGTACCGGCGAAAGAATGCGTCTCGTCTCGTCGAGTTTAGCATTGTTCTGCGCATACCCCCACTTTATTTTGACTGCGCGGTGTTTAGTTAAAAATTGACGCATATTTCTTAACTCAAACTAATCTTCGCGTATCTCGCGCGTTCCTATTTACCTCGGCGCAGTACAGCTGCATTCTCTCACCGACCCGAGTATACTTGAATTGTTTGTTGCTTTGTAATAATTTGTGTGAATGTTTTAGGTAATAATGCGAATGGTGGGAATCAAGGTGGAGGGAATAATCAGGGTTTCTTGAATTGGATGAATCAGGGACAGGGTCAGGACGGTCAGTGGCCGAGGCCGCCGCCGCAGCAGCAGCAAGACAAAGGTTTCCTCAAGTATGACTAAATCTACCTTCTCTATACATCTAAATAGTTGATAGGGTTTTAGTACTCCACGTCCCCTTAACCGTTTAAAAGAACAAAAAAAAAATGTAATGATTGAGTCCAAAAAATAGTTGGGTGATTTTAACGTTTTGTGTGTCGAGGGAAGTTTTTTAGTTTTAAATGAGTGTAGATAGTTCAATTAGTGTACAGAGTGTTTTAAATATTGCAAAGATTGGTGTTTGTTCTGCTTAACTTTTGTTGCGAATTTTTTTATATTTGGGGGGTAAATGAACTCTGTTATTTGTTTTTAACACGTTAACGCCGGCGTGTACCACCGGTGGTACACGTTGAACTCTGTTATTTGTTTTTAACAAGTTAACGCCGGCGTGTACCACCGATGGTACACGTTGCGCGCTAAACTAATTGTAAAACACAAAACCGAGCGCCGGATTCAACGTGTCAAATGTCTTTAGAAGTTTTATAAGTGGGGAAAGTGTTGAAATTAGTGTAAATGTCAACAAAAAAAAACTCGTAACAAAAATTCGCGTTAAAATTTTTTTTTTTCTTTTAAATGAATTTTTAAACTTTGCTTAACGTATTTATTTTTTTAAATCGTGGGGGGAAAATGTCTGTCTGTTTGTATACCCGTCGGATGAATTAAAAGGTGGAAGTTGATGATGTATGGTGCAGAGAAGCTTCTCTGCTTCGAAAAACTGCTTCGGTTTTACCTTTTATTTTTCAAATTTATTGTTTTGTTTTGAGCAAATTTATGTATAAATTCTGTACGCAGAACAAAATATTATCTATATATATATAAACCCTTATATATAACTTTTTTTTAACGCCGGCTCTACGGCAATAAGAAACTTAATAAGAGTGGATTTGGTGTCTTTTTTTATCTCTCAATTCTTCATTATTATTTTGAGCCACTTTGACCACACTTTTCTATCTTTCTTATGATTTTTGTGTGACTTTTTGGAAAACTCGGTGAAAGAGAGAACAAAATGCAAAATGATTGGAATGAATTTAGTCGAACTACGTAGTTTTATATAAACCTATTAAAGACGAAATATACCTTAAATATATTCAACCTGTTCGTAGCTCTATAATATTAAGCCTTATTAACACTACAAAACAAATCTAATGTTAAAACAACTACTTCTCTGGCTAATACCACGCAGGCTATTGAAGTATACAACAGACATTTGCATGTTATTACTAGTCCCAGTATATTTGCTTGTCATTAACAAATACTCATAATATTATAATAATATAATATTAATATATCATAAGAGGTCCGATGCTACTAGAGAAAAAACAATAAATTGATCGCTTGCAAAGTGTGAAATGACCCAAAATATAAGCTATTACAAAATATTAACATATCATAATATTCTATGTATTTAAATTGAAAGCCAATCTCTCGCCAGTCATTCACGAGGTGCTCAAGTTCATGTAATAGACCTCTGGCTAATTAGCGGGCTAATTTAACTTTCATATTCCCGTCTTTCAAACTTGGCGGACGCGCACGCGCTCAACTAACCGTAAAAATCTATTCGATTCCAATTTATAATTCAAAAAGCAAAGCTGCACTGATAAGAGTTAAATCTCAAAATACGACAGATGGCTATTAATACAAATAGAAAGAAATGAACCCATAGAATCAATGTTATTTGTCTAGCGCTGTTTGTGACATGACGAGTTGGAAAGAAATTTACATAAGCTCTTATGGGAAAAACTGGTTAGTTGCTGTTTCTACTCACAGATCCCAAACGGAGGAACGCGAAATTTTCAGGAAATCTTAATAAAAGTCCGTTTTATCGATTTCCGTTGGTAGAATGTCTCGAAAACATGAGGAAATATTGATTTTATCGACAAACGGGTGTTTGTTTTGGTTTTGAGAAAAATTGACTGAAATAAGAGTTGATAGTTGTTTACAGCTGAGCGTCGGTGGTGGTTGATGAATTTCTCGGCGAAACCTTAATTTGCAAAAATAACTTGAACGTTTCGCCAAATGTTGTGAATACTATTATTTTTTTCCCAGGCTTACTTAATACAATTAGAGAAAAATGATGCTAAAATCATTGTTATTTGTCTAGCGCTGTTAGTGACATGACGAGATGGAAGGAACTTGGAAATTTACATGTGCTCTTATGGGAAGAACAGGTTATGTTAGTTTAGGCGTCGCGACGACCGCAAAAGGGGGGGTTTGCAGAAATGAACCAATTTACTTTCTAAAACTGACACACAAGGGTTCCTAAACTCCACATCTACCATGCTCTCTTGAAGATAGCCATCTCTACTCGTCCCTACTGATTTGAATATAATATTTATGTTATATTTTGCATATTTCGGGGGGGTTTGAAAACCCCCAATAAAATTGTTTCAATATGGGATTAGTTGTGTAGTTCTAAAAAGACTTAATATTATAGAGCTACGAACAGGTTCAATATATTCATATATTCAAGCTACATTTCGTCTTTAATAAGTTTATATGATTGTATAGTTTCACCAATATTGAAATACGTAGTTTTAGTTCATTAGTTTTGTGTAATATAGATAGACTAAGTGAGATATTTTGACTAATTCTTGCTTTCTAGACAAACTAAAGGACTAAGAAATCTGGACTAGTTGAACTAATTCTTGATTTGTAAACTAATTAACAGACAAAACATTAACTGGACTAGTTGAATTAATTCTTGATTTGTTAGCAATCTAATACACTTTGAGACATGTGCATTTGATATCTAGACAAATTATTAGACGTTGAGATTAATAGACCTTTTGATAGTTGAAATTTTTTTGTGCGCATACGTCAATTTCCGGCATGTTTTTCGGGCACTTTTTGACGTATAGCCAGTGAAAATAACAAAATGTGCGCGAAACTTTCATATTCTCGCCTTTAATTATGACTGACGCGCATGCGCTTAACTAACCGTAAAAAAGGTCTATTTGACTAATTTCTGGTGTGTAGACAAAACAGACATTGAAAATTCAGTTGGACTAATTTCTCATCGTAGACAAACTTACAAACCTAGAGAAATCTAGACTAATTCTTGACTAATAGATAATCTGGACTATTTCGAATATTTTTTTTCATTTCTAGACCTAATAAATATTGAGAAATGTGGATTAGCTGAACTAATTTTTGATTAGTAGACAAATTAATAGACATGAGAACGCGTTGAACTAATTCTAAACGTGTAGACAAACTAATAAATATTGGAAAGTTTGGACTAGAAGAATAGACCTTTTTGTGGTCAAGCGCATGTGCGTCCGCCATGTTTAAAAGGCGGGAATATGAAAGTTTCGGGCACATTTTGTTATTTTCATCGGTTATACGTCAGAAAGTGCCCGAAAAACATGCTGGAAATTGACGCATGCGCACAAAAAATGAAAAGGTCTATTAATACTTGATTTTTAGATAAACTAATTTTGGATTTGACTAACTTGTAGGCACTAATTAGTAAGGAGTTTCAGATTAAATTAAAGATTTTTGGTACAAAATTGTCTTGAAAAAAGTGTTGTTGAAGTGGACTAATTCCTTAATCCTAGACACTCTAAATAGTTGAGATCCCATCATCCAACATCTCTATTTCTATGTATAAATCCTAACTACCTACAGCTAGTTTTATTTCTTAATTCCTTGCCCAAGAAACAAAAAGTGTGTGTAAATTGTGAAAAAAATGGATTTTTGTTATGAAAATGTGTTTTAGTCTGTAAGGAGTAAGTTTGTGTAAGAAAAAGATTACAAGAAGAAAATACGTGTGTAAAAGTTTGGCGAGACTAAATAGTGTTTTATTATGAGTTTGGTGAATATTTTTAGTTTGTTGTTTAATTTCCGATGTTTTTGGATCTGTTTTGGTGAGAGGACTTTCGTGTTGTTGTTGATCTGTCGTTGCAAATATTTTTTTATAGGCGATGTGAGAGAAACTGCTCTGTTGTGTATTCGGAAGAAAGTTGATGTAAGTTTTTCATACAAAACAACGAATATAAAATTTCAAAATCAGTTTTGCGAGAAAATTTGTGAAAAAAAAATTCAAATTTTATTTTTGGTGCAAATGAGATTTTAATTTATTTTCTCTTCTTTCTAAAAATTCATTCAAAAACAAAACATTAGCGTGTCCAACCTTGCAAAAATCTAATCACATTCTTTTCTGTTCTCTCTTTAGATCACCACCGATTGCAACTTAAAAACTCTGCGAAACTATCCACCAACTTTTCACTAAGTATCACTGGGTGAGTCCCTCAACATCAGACCAAATCTAAGTACTACGACAAGTATTAGAAAAATCAAATGAGTTCAACATCGATACTATTCATTGACTTCAAAGCAGATTATGACAGCATGCTAACGGACAATCTGTACAAAAAGCAATGTACAGACTCGCGAATCCTGATAAGATAATACGGCTTGTAAAAGCCACTACGCATAGCGTTATATGCAACGTAGAAATACAAGGCAAGTTGTCAGACCCCTTCTGTTCGGGCCATGATTTTACAGCCTATCAAAATGCGAGAGACGCAGGCAGGGCCAGTGTTAAGAGTTTTTGCACGTTTTGCCTCGGCCGGCATGCGACCACGCTCTGCTCTGCGAAGATTAAGGTGGGCTGGACATTTAGCAAGAGCGCCGGTACGATTGTCCGCTAGCGCGATTAATGGTGTCGGTCGCGCGTAAATAATTAGGAAACCGGTGCAGCGGTTTTAGACTAGAATTAGTGTAACAAATTGCGCTGCGCGATTTAGAGTAGTGTGATTAGAGTCGCAGCGAGAGAAGCACGGCCAGTGTTAAAGGTTTTTGCACGTTTTGTCTCGGCCGGCATGCGACCACGCTCTGCTCTGTGAAGATTAAGGTGGGCAGGGCATTTAGCAACTTAGAATTAGTGTAACAAATTGCGCTGCGCGATTTAGAGTAGTGTGATTAGAGTCACAGCGAGAGAAGCAGGCCAGTGTTAAAGGTGTTTGCACGTTTTGTCTCGGCCGGCATGCGACCACGCTCTGCTCTGTGAAGATTAAGGTGGGCAGGGCATTTAGCAACTTAGAATTAGTGTAACAAATTGCGCTGCGCGATTTAGAGTAGTGTGATTAGAGTCGCAGCGAGAGAAGCACGGCCAGTGTTAAAGGTTTTTGCACGTTTTGTCTCGGCCGACATGCGACCACGCTCTGCTCTGTGAAGATTAAGGTGGGCAGGGCATTTAGGAAGAGATTTAACGGGCCAACCTGAGGGAAGAAGGAGCAGAGGAAGACCCAAACTGCGCTGACGAGGTAGACGAGGACACCAAGGAAGTGAGCGCAACAAACTGGCGCAAAGCAGCACAGAATAGGGAAGAATGGCGGACAAGACTATGGGAGGTCGGGGCTCTCTCGAGGCTGTTGGACCAATGATGATGATCACAGGGTGAGTATACAGGGCGCATTCACTCGTCTCAGAACAGAAAATTTATTAAAAAAAATTGTACTGCAAACTAAATTCTTCGAAATGTGACCCGTGGACAACAACAATCCGCTGCTGTTTTTTCGATTGTTCATAGGCTATTCGCGTAGAAACCTGTGAAGGGACCTCGTTGAAGCTGCCTGGACGGTATCAAACCGCTTCCATTTCAGGTTTCTCTTGATTTGAGGGAACAAAAAGTCGCTGAGAGCTAGATCGTTCAACTTGGCTAAAACTTCGCAAGCAGTGAGCGATGTGTGAAAGGACCCAATCGTTTTTGATCCTTTGATCTCATCCTTTTTCATCCCATCCTTTGATCTTATCTATCAATTGGAAATGGACAATTTCCAATACGTCCAAACAAATAGTCGCTTTTGCAGACGACGTGGATCTGGTAGGAAGAGGAGTGATAGCAGCGAAAAAAAGCTTAATAGAAATGAAGACGGAAAATGGGGACTAGTAGAACCCACCTCGCCGCACAGAAATATTTATAACATTATTAAAACCTCACTCTGACGTCTTCGGGTGCAAGGAGCATGGCGAAGCAGTTCTGAAAATGTACGACAGATGGATACTTCATACTGCATAATTCATTTCATAATCCTCGAAACAAATATGAGCAATTGAGGAAAGCAACTGTCATACTTAACACACTTTCTGTATAAAGCTGGGAGTACACACGTATGTAGCTGGCACACTTGCATAACAGCTCCTTGCACGTGCCACCTACTCTCACGCTATACAATAACTGTCATGTCTGTATTTGGCAAACAAGTAGATAGCACAACATTTGGTTAAATGGCATGCAGTATGAGGGAGGGGATGCGGAGGCTGCAAAACCGGCACGTGTGGCCGTACGCCACAGCTACAGGCATGCCAGTAGCTGACGAGTTGTCGCTGTTGGTGCACGGATTTTGTCTGGTAGCTTTTGTGTTCGTTTCAAGTTTTTATATTTATCACGATGGGCAGATGAGAGGATAACTCAAACTATACAGTTTATTCATTTGTACAGAGAATACGAATGTCTTTGCTAGGTTTCTTTATAAAAATAAAATAGCCCGATACAATACCTGCACCGAAATTGAAGAGGAATTTAATGTGATTAGTAGCCACACATTCTACTGCTAGTAGCAATACGATTCTCTTAGAATATTTTCCATTGCAAAAAAGCGTGAGACGATGTCAAAAAGTCTCGTGCACTGGCGCAGTATGTATGTCTTCTCTACAGGCGTGCACGAACGCAAATTGCGTGCAAGTTTCACTTGCAAATGTATCCACAGTGTGTACATGCCATTAACTAGCATGCATGCTACTGTTCCGTTTTACAGAAGAGTGTATCTCCGCCGAAGAACAACATCCAATGGATGAATATCGAAAATATGGAAAAATATAATAGGCCACACATGGGCACAGTGTTTGAAGGGCTGTAAATAATCCGATACCCACATTGCGAGAGAAAAATAACTTTTAAGGCTTAAATGTGATGCCATTTTAATGCCGTTTCGGTAATGGTCCAAACATTATAATGGTAGGATATTTTTTAGACTACCTCGAAATGTTGCATTAACTACATGAAACATCAGAATTTATGTGCAATATGGTCTGCTTATTTTTTTAAAATTCTGCGTCTGCAAGGGTTCTCATATACGCGACACTCAGCTACGCGACGTCACGCGACGTCGTCTGTCAAATAATGATTACATTGTTTTAAATGGGCACGTTCTCACTATGGCTACGCGACGTGCCCATTTAAAACAATGTAATAATTATTTGACAGCAGATGTCGCACGACGTCGCGTAGTTGAGTTTCGCGCATCAAATCAAATCAAATAATTTATTGCCCATGAGATATAGAATCTATAGGAAGTGTCAAACATTAGATCTTTACAATATACTGCTAGAGTTTACATGTTTAATATATAGTACAAATTCTTCAAGGCTGTAGATTGTGTTGGAGAGGAGGATGTCCTTTGTTGCTTTCCTAAATTTTGTATAAGATTTTTCCTCTGTTAGGCTGATTGGTAGTGTCTCGTAAATGATTATTCCCTGGTAGTTTGGACCTTTTCCACATAGTGTTAGGTTTGTTTTGGGCCTGTATAGTTGGTGTTTAATTCTCGTGTCGTGTTGATGTTTATCCCGATGCTTCTGGAAGGTGTGCTTCTGTTTATGAATGTAGCATGTTAGTTCTAGAATATACAAACTTGTGACTCTGAGAATACCCAGCTTCTTGAAATGGGGTCTACAGGTGTCTGTGATCTTGATACCCATTAAGGTTCTAATAATTTTCTTCTGCACTATTAAGAGGGATTCAGTTTCTGACGAGCATCCCCAAAGCAGAATACCATATGAAATTAATGATTGGATCTCCGCATAGTAGAATGTAAGGAGATCTAGAAATTGTCGTGGATACCTTATTTGAAAGAGCTTCCTATGCAGTTTGGAGCACTTATTTTGTATGGTGGGGTTCCATTGAAGGTGCTCGTCTAAATAAATTCCTAGGAATTTAGCCACCTTGGTTCGTTTAATTTCGTCGTTAATTATTTTCAACTGGATGTCTGTGGGGTAGTTGCTACGTGCTGTATGGAATATAACGTATTCTGTTTTGTTTCTGTTGAGAAAGAGACTGTTGTGCGCGAACCATTTGTTGAGTGTATCCAAGAGCATTTTGGCACGCAGTGGGTTGTTGGAAGCATCTTTTTCTGAGACGATAAAACTGGCGTCGTCAGCATATAAGGTGCAGTGTTGATCTCCAATGTAGCTGGCCAGGTCTGCGGTGTATAGTAGGAATAAAGTTGGAGCCAAGACACTGCCCTGCGGGACACCCATGTTTATACAACTGAAGTCGGATTGTCCAGTTATCGATCCGAATTTTACTTTCACAAATTGTTTCCTATTTGTGAGGAAAGATGTAAGCCATCTAGCAGATTTACCTCTTATGCCGTAATTGTAAATTTTGTTAAGGAGTTGCTTGTGCGACACGCAGTCGAAAGCTTTCGATAAGTCACAGAAAATACCAATCGGGTGATTTCATCCATCTATTTCATCTAAAATTTTGTTATAGAATTCAGTTAACACTGTTGTTGTAGATTTACCTTTTGAGAAACCGTGCTGTTAATTTGGAACTAGGTGGAATTTTTCTATGAAGGGCAACATTCTAATCCGCAGGCAATATTCTAATATCTTTGCTAGAACCGATATTAGGGCTATAGGACGATAGTTATTTGCTTGCGACTTATCTCCATGTTTATATACAGGTAATATTATTGCGGTTTTTAAAATTTCTGGAAAGATTTCATTATCGAGGGAGGCGTTAACAATGTCTGTTATTGGTTGTACCAGGACATGTCTGAATTCTTTGAGAATGATGGTAGGCAGTGAGTCAGGGCCACAAGTAGTTGTATTTTTTAGTGACTCCATAATCTGTAGGATTTCAGTTGTTGTAAATGTTTCCAGGAATATTGTTTGTGAGATGCGTGTGATATGTTACTGATATGTTATTACTTTCGGTGCTTGCTCAAAAAAGTTGTTGAAGATTGTTGCAATCTGATTTGGCTGAGTAACTAGCATGTCATTTTCCTCTATTTGGATTGGTTCTGGTGCACTAGATTTATTCGTCTGCTCCTTTATTACTTTCCAGAAGGCTCTTTGTCTATTTGGTGCTTCAATTATTTTATGATGAAAGAAAGACTCTTTTGCTGACTTAATAAGCATAGAGTGTTCATATTTTTGTCTTAAGTATTGGATATTGTTTTTGGAGAGTGAACATATCCCTTAGTTTGCTGGCTGACCGTTTTACCTCCTGCGTAATCCAATAATTGCGAGTCTGATTGATTTTCACCATAGGAAAGCATGAGAAAAGGTAATATTGCAGGATATTGATAAAGGCAACTGTCTTCTCATTACAATCCCGGTTATTATAGATTTCCTCCCAGGTTTCGTTCTGCAAGTGTTGGGCAAAGCGAATTTTGTTAGACATCGACATGTTTCTCGTGAGGCTATGTTCTTTTTTCGGATTCATCTTCGTATTGCCACATATTAATCGATGGTCGGACAGCGGTGTGTCTTCTACTGAGGTGGATAAGGACTGTCTAGACTTTGCAAAAATATTGTCTAACTGTGTGCTTGATTTTATTGTTGATCTTGTATATTGGTGGACATATTCGACCATTCCATAAGAGGCTAGTATGTTAACCAAATGGTTTTTATGTTTACTGCTTTCCTTAAAATTAACATTAAAGTCTCCAGCTAGTATTATATCTTTGGATTGGTTCGCATATGTGTGGAGAATATCATCTAAAATAGTTAAAAATGTTATTAAGCAGCCTATTGGTGGTCTATATAAATTTAAAATAATGGTGTCTAGGTCATTGATTGTTGCTTCTATACCACATATTTCAATTATCTTTTCTATAACACTGTTTTCTAACTCCAATTTTTTTGACGTCTTTCCGTTTGTTACATATTGATGAGTTCGCCCAAATACTCCTCTTACTCCTCCTCCCATTGATTCGGTTCTGCTGAAGTGAGTGATTGGCCTGTAGTTGTGAATGTGAATAGATGTTATGTACTCAGTGGATAGCCATGTTTCGGGTAAGCATATGAAAGATGGGTTTATGTCATTGATAGTTAATTCGAGTTGATTTATTTTGTTGCGTAATGATTGGATGTTAAGTCCTATTAATATATTCATATTTATTTTTTGAGGTTTTGTAATTATTTTTGTATCTTGCTCTGTTCGAGGTATAGGAAAAAACGATTAATATGGGTATACCTTGGCCATAATTCAGGGTTCATAATCTCATCTAGATTGTCTAGCGGTACTGACACTTTGAACGAAGAATAGTCTTCTGGCCGTTTTGCCGCTAGCTTTTTACAGAACACAGTATTATATGGGAATCGACCTTAAAGCGTGGAAAGCGTAGATTAGCAAATGGGTAATGGTGCGTAGTTAGAGAGTGAGTAAATCTAAGAGTAAGATGGTTGAGTCAAGACTTCTAAAAATTAGAAAATCAGTGCGTATGGACGAGTAGGTTTCTAAAAAGTCTAAAACCTTTGTGTTATTTGCTTTAAATTTGCAAGTTTAATCTGCTTCACCATATTTAGGAAAAAGATGTACAGGAATAACGGAATGGTGTTAAAATAACAACAAAAGCTCAGTTTAAAACTCTTTTCTAACATTCTACATCGATAAAGCCCTTTTGGCAAAGTTGGGCAAAACGAAGGCACTTCGGTGCATTGCCTCATTATAATACCTCAAATCCTTCTCATCCACGCGACTCTTCACCACACTCAGTTCCTCGTTGCCGTCTGTGGCGATGACGAATCCAATTTGTCCGGTGGGATAACTGGGAACGCTCGCGTAGGCGTAATGAACCGTTCTGAAATGCTTGCGGCAGTGTTGGATGGTATCCGGGACGTGGTCCAGGTCGTTCCAAATTGTGCCCGCTTGTGAGCAGATGATCCCGTGGGGTTTGAGGGCTTGTTTTAGTAGCGCGAAATACGATTCGGTGAAGAGATTGACGGCGGGGCCGATGGGGTCGCTGGAGTCTGTGATGATGACGTCGAAGGCGGCGGCGTTGTCGCGCAGGTACGCGAAGCCGTCGCAGATTTTCAGCGTGAGTTTCGGGGAGGCGAAGCCCGCGGACATGAACGGCAGGTGGCGGCGGCTCGCTTCCACCACGGCACCGTCGATCTCCACCTGCGTTATTGCTTTCACGGAACGGTGTTTGGACACCTCCCGCGCCACGCCGCCGTCACCGCCCCCAACAATCAACACGTTTTCTGGATTCGCGTGCGCACACAGCGGCAAAAATGATATCATTTCTTGATACGCGAATTCATCGTGTTCCGTACATTGGATTATACCATCAAGGATCAACGTTTTTCCATGAGATTTACTATAAGAAAAAAATAAATATCAAAATTTTTTAGAAGAAATGTCAAAGACAAGTGTTTGACATTTATTAAGGCCGATTCTCATATACGCGACACTCTTATTTTTAAAATAAACTTTACATATGACTGCTCACAAAAAAGCATTAACTTTTTAGTTTGACTATCAAGGTCGGTTCCCATATACGCGACACTCAGCTACGCGACGTCACGCGACATCGCCTGTCAAATAATGATTACATTGTTTTAAATGGGCACGTTCTCGCTATGGCTACGCGACGTGCCCATTTAAAACAATGTAATCATTATTTGAACGGCGATGTCGCGTGACGTCGCATAGCTGAGTGTCGCGTATATAAGAATCGGCTTTTATTCGTCATCTCATGACCTCCACGAATAAAGGCCGATTCTCATACACGCGACACTCGGCTACGCGACGTCACGCGACATCGCCTGTCAAATTTACATTGTTTTAAATGGGCACGTTCTCACTATGGTTGCGCGACGTGCCCATTTAAAACAATGTAATCATTACTTGACATGCGATGTCGCGTGACGTCGCGTATATGAGAATCGGTCTTTATTCGTCACCTCATGACCTCGACGAATAAAGGCCGATTCTCATATACGCGACACTCAGCTACGCGACATCGTCTGTGAAATAATGATTACATTGTTTTAAATGGGCGCCTCGCGTAGCTGTCGCGTAGCCATAGTGAGAACGTGCAAATTTAAAACAATGTAATCATTATTTGACAAGCGATGTCGCGTGACGTCGCGTAGTTGAGTGTCGCGTATATGAGAATCGGCCTTTATTCGTCGAGGTATAAGATGACGAATAAAGACCGATTCTCATATACGCGACGTCACGCGACATCGCCTGTCAAATAATGATTACATTGTTTTAAATGGGCACGTTCTCACTATGGTTGCTCGACGTGCCCATTTAAAACAATGTAATCATTACTTGACATGCGATGTCGCGTGACGTCGCGTATATGAGAATCGGTCTTTATTCGTCACCTCATGACTTCGACGAATAAAGGCCGATTCTCATATACGCGACACTCAGCTACGCGACGTTACGCGACATCGTCTGTGAAATAATGATTACATTGTTTTAAATGGGCGCCTCGCGTAGCTGTCGCGTAGCCATAGTGAGAACGTGCCCATTTAAAACAATGTAATCATTATTTGACAAGCGATGTCGCGTGACGTCGCGTAGCTGAGTGTCGCGTATATGATAATCGGCCTTTATTCGTCGAGGTATAAGATGACGAATAAAGACCGATTCTCATATACGCGACGTCACGCGACATCGCCTGTCAAATAATGATTACATTGTTTTAAATGGGCATCTTGCGTAGTCGTAGTGAGAACGTGGCCATTTAAAACAATGTAATCATTATTTGACGGGTGATGTGGCATGACGTCGCGTATATGAGAATCGGCCTTAATTCGTCATCTCATGACCTCCACAAATAATGGCCGATTCTCATATACGCGACACTCAGCTACGCGACGTCACGCGACATCGTCTGTGAAATAATGATTACATTGTTTTATATGGGCACGTCGCGTAGCCATAGTGAGAACGTCCTCATTTAAAACAATGTAATCATTATTTGACAAGCGATGTCGCGTATATGAGAATCGGCCGATTCTCATATACGCGACACTCAGCTACGCGACGTCACGCGACATCGCCTGTCAAATAATAACATTTAATAGGCTTGACATTTAAAAGGAATATGACAGTCAAACTTTGACAATTTATTTTTTATAAAATGCGGCAGAAATTGTTAAACTTAACACAAATTTGAATGTGAAAGCTTACACAAAAATATTTAAAATTACACCTCAAAAAATCAGTAAGGAATTTTTGGAATTTCACATTTACGCTAGAAACCAAACAAGAATTTTATTCAATTGTTTGTATTAAATTAAGTCGCAGATTAAAATTGCGTCTTAACAAACGAAGAAGCAAACAAAATCTTACGTTTGTACAACGAGGACATCCTGATACTGCGAGCGTTCGTGGTGGAGCACGTCTTCGACTTGGAGTGAGAGCGCCTGTCCAGGCCAAAGATCGCTTTTCTCGCTGAACCAACCGTCGACGATCTGATCCATGTTCGCTCTGCGAGCGCCCGCGACGAACTGAAACCGAAACCGTGTCAAACGAGCCCGAACGAACCGCTTATCTGTCGGAAAACTTGAACCCAAACGGACGACAATGTCAAGGCCGAATTGCTTCCGATAAAGAAAAGTTTTGTCACAACTCGCGAGCAATGCAGTTTTTATATTTTAACGAATCGATTGGATGAGAGACAGAATGTTTTAAACCAGTTTATTTTTTGTTCTAAATTGGTGTAATTATGGATTCGTTTGGACCAAAAATTATCTAAATAAGAAAAAAACTCGTCATAATTTGTTAGGTTCTATTTTTAGTTAAATTCTAGGTTCTATTCTATGTTAGGTTTTATTTTTTTTGCAAATCCGCAAAGTTTGAAGGCGGGAATATGAAAGTTTCGGGCACATATTTAGTTATACATCAAAAAGTTCGGGCACTTTTTAACGTATAACATGGCGGAAACTTCTTTGTCAAGCTTGGACTACAGAATCTGGACTAGACTACTTAGACTTAGACCTTAGAATCAAGACTAGACTACTAATTTAGTATTATATATAAAATTTCAGACAACAAATTGAAAAATTCTATTAATTTCTCTTGGGATAGATAATTTTGAAATGTTGTTTGTGGAGTAAATATTGATACCGACCGAGATATTCCGTTATCTGTTTTAACCAGAAAGACGTTTATCAGTGAAACTATTTCGAATATGAGGTCATAAACTATAAGCAAACACCACATGGAGAAACGGACAGATAAGAAAAATTTACGTTGGAAAATTGAGAAATAGTTTAAAGGTGCAGAAAAGCGCTTTCAGAAGCGTTTGTTGTATTGTTAAAGTAATATCTGCTCGCTAAATAACTTTTGCGAGTATTCTCGCGGAATAACTTTGGCGAGTGTTCTCGCGGAATAACTTTTGCGAGCATTCTTGCGGAATAACTTTGGCGAGTATTCTCGCGGAATAACTTTTGCGAGTATTCTCGCGGAATAACTTTTGCGAGTATTTTCGCGGAATAACATCGGCGAGTATACTCGCAGAAGATTTTAGAGGCGAGGAAATCAGCATACATTAATTTCAACACCAAGACCCAACCAGTTCTACCGAACGAAAACCGAGGGGAAAATTTCAGAAATATTAAAAAATGGCGAGAAAATGTGGCTAATACATTTTCTCGCCATTTTTTAATATTTCTGAAATTTTCTGAAAAAAACCTAGGATTTCAATGAACATGAGAAGTACTCTTTGACAAAATTTGAACGCTCCGCCTCCAATGGGGGCGGCATGGGGAATTATTTTTGTTTTAAAGGTTTTTTGCAAATATCTCCTTAACGGTTCAAAATACAAAATTGGAACCCGGATCACCATATGTAAGACGTCGAGTCTACAAAAAAATATTCTTTGCAAATTTAGTTAAATCCTTCGGTTTAGCCGCAAAAGTAAAAAAAACATGAAATGCAATAATTTTTTTTTCAATATAAATTTTAAAAATATTAAAAAAATGGCGAGAAAATGTATAAGCCCTAGAAGGATTTCAATGAAACTTTCACTGAATGTGGGTATCCACAAGAAGTACCCTTTGACCAAATTTGAACGCTCCTCCTCCAATAGGGGCGGCATGGGGAATTATTTTTGCTTTAAATGTTTTTTGCAAATATCTCCTTAACGCTTCAAATTAGAATATTGAAACCCGGATCTCCATATGTAAGACGTCGGTGTCTACAAATATTAAATTCTTTAAAAATTTAGTTAAATCCTTCGGTTTAGTCACAAAAGTATAAAAACATGAAATGCAATAATTTTTTTTCAATATAAATTTCAAAAATATTAAAAAATGGCGAGAAAATGTATTAGCCCTAGAAGGATTTCAATGAGATTTTTACGGTATATGGGTATCCACAAGAAGTACCCTTTGACCAAATTTGAACGCTCCGCCTCCAATGGGGGCGGCATGGATAATTATTTTTGCTTTAAATGTTTTTTGGCAAATATCTCCTTAACGCTTCAAAATAGAAAATTGGAACCCGGATCTCCATATGTAAGACGTCGGTGTCTACAAAAAATGATTCTTTGGAAATTTTGTTAAATCCCTCGGTTTAGCCACAAAAGTAAAAAAAAACATGAAATGCAATATTTTTTTCAGTATAAACTTCAAAAATATTAAAAAATGGCGAGAAAATGTATTAACCCTAGAAGGATTTCAATGAAACTTTTACTGTATGTGCGTATCCACAAGAAGTACCCTTTGACCAAATTTGAACGCTCCGCCTCCAATGGTGACAGCATGGTGAATTATTTTTTCTTTAAAGGTTTTTTGCAAATATCTGTTTAACGCTTCAAAATAGAAAATTGGAACCCGGATCTTCATATGTAAGACGTCGGTGTCTACAAAAAATGATTCTTTGCAAATTTAGTTAAATCCTTCGGTTTAGCCACAAAAGTAAAAAAACCGGCCAAGTGCGAGTTGTGACTCGCGCAGCGAGGGTTCCATACAAACTTGTACGTAAGGTATCTTTTTTTTGTGGAGGACGTGACTGTATGCAACCCATATGCTTCTGGTGCCTGACAATAACACGCAACACATTAGTGTATTTTCATAAGTTTCTAATAGTAAATTCGCATTTTTCTTGTAATTAAACTACATAGTTAGGGTTTTAAGATTTTTCCCTTTACATGTGCTGTCTTACCGCTTCTTGCCAAATTTCATGATTCTAGGTCAACGGGAAGTACCCTATAGGTTTTGATTCCCTTGTGAAATCGCAAAATATACGACATAAACGGTCATATCTTTTGATCGCGTTGACAAGTTTGATTTTTTCACAACTGAAAGAGACCACAGACCCGAGTATTTGATACAAATTTCAACTTGTTACCTTTACGCGTTCTTAAGAAAAAATGGTCTTGACAGACAGACAGAGGGACGGACAGACGGACAACAAAGTGATCTTATAAGGGTTGCGTTATCGGTACGGAACCCTAAAAACATGAAATGCAATTATTTTTTTTCAATATAAATTTCAAAAATATTAAAAAAATGGCGAGAAAATGTATTAGCCCTAGAAGGATTTCATTGAAACTTTCACTGAATGTGGGTATCCACAAGAAGTACCCTTTGACCAAATTTGAACGCTCCGCCTCCAATGGGGGTGGCATGGCGAATTATTTTTGGTTTAAAAGTTTTTTTGCAAATATCTCCCTAACGCTTTAAAATATAAAATTGGAACCCGGATCTCCTTGTGTCTACAAAAATGTGGGTATCCCCATGTGGGATACATATGTGCGTATCCAGAAAAAGTACCCTTTGACCAAATTTGAACGCTCCGCCTACAATGGGGGCGGCATGGGGAATTATTTTTGCTTTCTAGGTTTTATGCAAATATCTCCTTAACGGTTCACAATAGAAAATTGGAACCCGGATCTCCATATGAAAGACGTCGGTGTCTACAAAAATTGATTCTATTTTTTTTCAATATAAATAAAGGCGAGAAAATGTATTAGCCCTAGAAGGATTTTAATGAAACTTTTACCGTATTTGGGTATCCCCAAGAAGTACCCTTTGAGCAAATTTGAACGCTCCACCTACAATGGGAGCGGCATGGCGAATTATTTTTGCTTTAAAGGTTTTTTCAAATATTTTCTTAACGCTCCAAAATAGAAAATTGGAACCCGGATTTACATATGTAAGACATCGGTGTCTACAAAAAATGATTCTTTGCAAATTTAGTTAAATCCTTCGGTTTAGCCAAAAAAGTAAAAAAAACATGAAATGCAATATTTTTTTCAATATAAATTTCAGAAATATTAAAAAATGGCGAGAAAATGTATTAGCCCTAGAAGGATTTCAATGAAACTTTTACTGTGTGAGGGTATCCACAAGAAGTACCCTTTGACCAAATTTGAACGCTCCGCCTCCAATGGGGGCGGCATGGGGAATTATTTTTGTTTTAAATGTTTTTTGCAAATATCTCCTTAACGCTTCAAAATAGAGAATTGGGACCCGGATCTCCAAATGTAAGACGTCGGTGTCTACAAAAAAATGATTCTTTGCAAATTTAGTTAAATCCTTCGGTTTAGCCACAAAAGTAAAAAAACATGAAATGCAATATTTTTTTCAATATAAATTTCAGAAATATTAAAAAATGGCGAGAAAATGTATTAGCCCTAGAAGGATTTCAATGAAACTTTTACTGTGTGAGGGTATCCACAAGAAGTACCCTTTGACCAAATTTGAACGCTCCGCCTCCAATGGGGGCGGCATGGGGAATTATTTTTGCTTTAAATGTTTTTTGCAAATATCTCCTTAACGCTTCAAAATAGAGAATTGGTACCCGGATCTCCAAATGTAAGACGTCGGTGTCTACAAAAAATGATTCTTTGCAAATTTAGTTAAATCCTTCGGTTTAGCCACAAAAGTAAAAAAACATGAAAGCAATATTTTTTTCAATATAAATTTCAAAAATATTAAAAAATGTCTGTATTAGCCCTAGAAGGATTTCAATGAAATTTTTACTGTATAAAGAAGTACCCTTTGACCAAATTTCAACTCCGCCTCCAATGGGGGCGGCACACAGTAGGAAAAAAGCCCAAAATCGTGGCCAAAACCTCAAATGACCTCTAATGGGAATAAAAAATGTCCTACAGGGGTTTTGAACGTCGCTGATTACGAATCCGAAAGCCAAATTATTGTAAACAAAATGGCCGATCCAAAATGGCGGATATGGATGTTAAAAGTGTCAGATCTTGACAAAAATTGGTATACGCGGGTTTTGAAGGTCGCTGATTACGAATCCGAAAGCTAAATTATTGTAAACAAAATGGCCGATCCAAAATGGCGGACGTGATGTTAAAAGAGTGTCAGATCTTGACAAAAATTGGTATATGCGGGTTTTGAAGGTCGCTAAATACGAATCCGAAAGCTAAATTATTGTAAACAAAATGGTCGAGTATCCTGTTAAATAAATGAGATATAATATAAAATATAATGATCATAATAAAATAAACGTGAGCAGTACATTTTACACAATTAATACTTTTA
Source organism: Phosphuga atrata (assembly GCA_944588485.1). Classification (NCBI taxonomy): domain Eukaryota; kingdom Metazoa; phylum Arthropoda; class Insecta; order Coleoptera; family Silphidae; genus Phosphuga; species Phosphuga atrata. Next base: position 1,657,354 of record OX155904.1, read on the forward strand.
TTTCCAAAATCCATTGGGAATGTTCTAATTGACTATTTATTTCACAAGTTTTATTTAACAGTCACATAGACCATGCCTACTCAAAATTGAAAAGTTTTAATAACATCCACGTTGGGACAGCTTTACTAATTAAATCAAGGGAGGGACACGGAAATCTTCTGTTACTCTTTAGCACACAGCGCTCAGGATGCATTGTGCGAGCCTTTCGCTACGTCAAAGCAAGTAACGGGAAAGGTCAAGACCTAATATGTCAGGGGCTGAAGGCCATAGGTTTATATACTAGTAAAGTAACATAGGATAGTTGTAATTTGTGTAACCTCAATCCTTAGGTAAAACGAGTCTACATTGGGAATGTTCTACACATCGTAAAAAGGGTGGGAAATTTTATTTTTAATCGAAATCATAATCGGAGTTGGAATCATTTTCCGAGGTTGAGGTTGTATCTATTACAAGTCCCGGTACGGTTTCATTCGTGGCGCAAAATTCGTCTGCTGCAGCAGTGACTCTACATCGCTACAGCTTCCGGCGACAAACTCTTCATTTGTGGTAGTTTTCGGATACTCGAAATGTGCGGATCAGAAGTTACTAAAAGCCGATGGGTAACATCTTCCATTGTCTTAATTCTGGAACTTTTTCGCGCGAAATCTTCCAGATATCGTTTTGTGTCTTTGTTTCGAGCTTCCTGAGCATCTTCGGATAATTGACCGATTGGTAACAGTGCATGAGTTATTATCAGTGGACCGTGAATCAATAGCTTGTGCACCGAAGTAGGCATGTGATACCAAGGGTATAATACAACGGTCTTTCTTGCCGTTTCAATAGCATACTGTTCAAATGGTTCACAATGGCCACACGAAATAACCTGTAGGATTAAGTAGAAGCGTTCAATTACTTCTTTGTTGACCCCGGTTATCGCACCAGAAACCGTAGAATTCTCAAAAAATCGAGCCGAGCTGTGTTACCATCATTGCTGCTGCCGTATCCAGGCTTAGGGCGATCAATATTTAGACCCAAATGCTTCTTGAATCCTTCTTGAATTGTCCTCTTGCGTTCCTTGGTAATTTTTTGTTCTTCGGTACTTCGAGCTTGCCATTTCTGAATGCCCAGTTTGTAGACAAGTGTAAGCAATACTCAAAGAACTTCAAATTCGTTTCATCGACTTCCTTTTGCAATACAGCGTCGATTGCATTGAAATATTTGCTGGTTGTTTTACACAAATAGCACCGTTGAGCAGATTTCTACAAATTTTCTTTCATTCTTAAACATTCTTTCCTACTGTGCGGCATGGGGAATTATTTTTGCTTTAAAGGTTTTTTACAAATATCTCCTTAAATGTTCAAAATAGAAAATTGGAACCTGGATCTCCATATGTCGGTGTCTACACAAAATGATTCTTCGCAAATTTAGTTAAATATCTCGGTGTAGCCACAAAAGTAAAAAAACATGAAATGCAATATTTTTCAGTGGGTACCCTTTGAATTTCGTTTCTTAATTTACACCAGTCTAAATGGTCGAGTCTAGGTGTTGAAATTAGTGTATGAACTCGCATCCACACTTCCGTGTTATTTCGCGAGGTTGGTTATCTTTCCATAATTGCCGGACCACTGGCGCTTTCGAAATAGCTTCTGCGCGTGCAAATCGTAAAATGCGGATATTCGGCCAAGCAAAATTTTGGACTTTCAGGCCAATAAATTCAAAAACATGAATTTTCTTTTTGGAAAATTAAAGCTTATTTTCAGCGCAATCGTAACATTTCTTCACCGAATATTTTTCAGAAAACTTTTAGGTTTCTTCTAGCACTTTTCATTTTTTGCGAAACCCTCTGGCAACCCTCAAAAACATCCCTAAAGTCAACTCCATTTTAGGCGTCTGCAAAACGTTGATTCAACAAAAAAGCTTGATCGAAACACAATTTTGCTAGAAATTTCCACTTAAATTATCCGAAATCTCTCGTAAAATGCGGAAATTCGTGCCAGGAGCAAAATTTAAGATTTCCAGGTCAATTACTCTTAAAACACGAATTTTCTTTTTGGAAAATTAAAGCTTATTTTCATCAGCACATCAACTTCAACATTTCTTCACCGAATATTTTTGAGAGAACTTTGAAGCTTCTTCTAGCACTTTTAATATTTTGCGAGAATCGTTTCAAAAACATCCATAAAGTCAACTCCGTTTTAGGCGTCCGCAAAACGTTAATTCAACAAAAAACCTTGATTGAAACACAATTTTTCCCAAAATTTCCCCCTAAATTATCAGAAATTTTCGTTTTACGCCCCAGTTTTTAGTAAAAATAATAAAAATGTCCGATGTAGCCGATATTTTACACTTTTTTGCTGTTTACTTTCCAAATAATTTGCACATCGATTTGCTCGTCATATCCTCTAGTTTCAGTGTGCTGAAAAAGATTTCGCTGGGATTTGTAGTTTCAGAGAAATTGGTAAAAAAACGAAAATGCACTTTTTTCCTGACAAGAACGATGGATTTTTTTTCGCGATTTTTTTTGCAAAATTTTAGGGCTATTTTTCTTGTTAGTCCGAAGGAAGTGGATGCTCTGAACACGGTTTCCTGTTTATTTCGTTTAAATACTCAAAATGTCCAAGATATGACCAATTTTACACTTATTTACCATTTTTTATAGGATCACTTTGGTGTCCGTCTGTCTGTCTGTTCGTCCGTCTGTCTGTCTGTCTGTCAAGACCATTTTTCTCAGGAACGCGTAGAGGTAACAAGTTGAAATTTGTATCAAATACTCGGGTCTGCGGTCTCTTTCAGCTGTGAAAAAATCAAACTTGTAAGTCAACGCGATCAAAAGATATGACCGTTTATGTCGTTATGACCGTTTATATTTTGAGATTTCACAAGGGAATCAAAACCTATAGGGTACTTCCCGTTGACCTAGAATCATGAAATTTGGCAAGAAGCGGTGTTTTACAGCACATGTAAAGGTAAAAATCTGAAAACCTTAAATATGTAGTTTAATTACAAGAAAAATGCGAATTTACCTTTAGAAACTTATGAAAATACACTAATGTTGTCGTAGTGGTATTGTCAGGCTCCAGAAGCATATGGGTTGCATACAGTTAGGTCCTCCTCGGTTAGGTCCGAAGTTTAAAAAGTATGTGTGGGCACCAAGCTGTTTATTCTGAATTTTCTTTATTTATATTCGTTTTGCATTTCATCACGTACGCTCTATATACATAATATATACAGGGTATGTAGTATGTCTAAATTTTGCTTGTTTATAACCGACATGCGACATACTCACGTCCCGTAACATCCTGTATATATTATATTTCGTCTAATTTTTCTTTATAATGTACATATACTTAAATCACGTACGCCGTATATTTTTTGGTAGTCAATTGCCCAAAAGCAGTCAATTGAACAACTGAATGTTAAGAGTATCGAAATAGATCTAGAAATAGTTAATATATTTGTTTATATTAGATCTAGAAATAGTTAGATCTTAACACCTAACCACCTAACATACTTCTCTCAGACCCAAAGTAGCAGTAATTTTCTTACCTGAGACGTATGGCAGGTGGTTAAGGGTTAATATAAGTTAGTGAATAAGTGTAATAATAAAATAGTTTTCTTTTTATAAGTTTCATAATCAAATACTCGGGTCTGCGGACTCTTTCAGCTGTGAAAAAATCAAACTTGTAAGTAAACGCGATCAAAAGATATGACCGTTTATGTCGCATATTTTGCGATTTCACATAGGAATCAAAACCTATAGGGTACTTCCCGTTGACCTAGAATTATGAAATTTGGCAAGAAGCGGTGTCTTACAGCACATGTAAAGAGAAAAATCTGAAAACCGTAAATATGTAGTTTAATTACAAGAAAAATGCGAGTTTACTATTAGAAACTTATGAAAATACACTAATATGTTGCGTGGTATTGTCACGCACCAGAAGCATATAGGTTGCATACAGTTAGGTCCTCCTAAAGATACCTTACTTACAAGTTTGTACGGAACCCTCGGTGCGCGAGTCACAACTCGCACTTGGCCGGTTTTTACCATTTCCTCTCACTTATTGCAACTTTCTCCTGCAGCATAACTTAGTCCAATTCCTTACGAATCTTTCGTGACCAAATTTATCAAAATCGGTTGAAAATTGACCGAGCGGTGAATTAAAATGTAAGGGTCCTCCGAATCGCTGTCTGCTGCTGTGGGATTTTTTAGTTGCGGTAGTTTCCTTGGAACGTAGTACAGTATAATCTCGATAATCCGACTCATATGGGACCAGACAACCGCCGGATTATAAGAAAGAGTGGTGGGAGGGAAAAGTGCGAGCGGTCTCCACACCTCGGGATTACTGAATGTGTTGTCCGATTAACCAACGGCCGAATTACCGGGAATATGACGGTGCACATTTTGTTATTTTCACCGTTTATACGTCAAAAAATTTCGGGCACTTTTTCAAAGTACATAGGGAAAATTGACGCATGCGCACAAAAAAAAACTATGAAAAGGTCTATTCAGTTTTGTTTGTTTACTTTAATCCACTTCTTATAATTTCAATCCAAAATCCATTTCTTATAATTGGCGTCGATTTCTTATAATTTGTAGAAAATTTGGTTCTGTAAATTTGTAAAAAAAAAAGGTTTCGCAAATACAATATTTATTTGTAATATAACTAACTTCTTTTTGGACAAGTAGAATATTAAAAAAAAATTTACAATCTCCTCGATTAGTCAAAAGAATAGAAAAGCCGAAAACATTCATTCAGAGCCCCCGACAATAAAAAAAAACAAAGTAATCGGAACAAGAAATCTAAACCTAGTCTTTTAAAAAAATACAAATAAATACAAAAAAAGGTAATAAAAAAAGAACAATCAAAACCAGAAATTACAATTTAAAAACAATAAATCTAAATACTTGTTCTTGAAAGAATCCGTTTGTCTCACTTTCCAGCCCAAACATTTCTGCGCTTCGATGAACCATCTGAACAAACAAACTATACATTTTAAACAGGAATGGAAACAAATCAGTTGTTGAGTTCAGGCATGACGTAGCTGATGTCGTCCCACGGGTGCCTGTACAGTCCTTGCTTCAGTCTCTTCTGATCCATGTAATGTCCAATGAAACCCACCGATCTTCCCAACACGAACAATGAATTGATTGCCCCAATGCTAATATATTCCTGAGCTTCTTCCCTATAAAAAAAAACAGAGAAAAAGTTAGTATTTTGGTTGGAAAATGAAGGTAAGATAATTTTGACACCACCTAGGTTGTTTAAAATTGGCAAAACAAAATAATTTTTTTGTTGAGAAAAAAAAAATCAAGGTAATTTAGACACCACCTAGGTTGTAAAACTGTTGGGGCAACAAGGTAGTTACTCAAATCTTAGGATTGTTGCACCTTGCCACATTTTTACAACCTTGTGAAAGAAAATATGAAGCTTCAATGTTTTTACAGCCATCTAGGTTCATTTCGACAGCACCTAGTTTCGTTTGGACAGCATCTAGATGGTTTTGATAACGCCCAGATTGGTTTTGACAGCACTTAAATTCGCTTTGACAGCATCTAGGTGGTTTTAATAGCGCCTAGATTGTTTTGACAGCATTTAAGTTCGTTTTGACAGAAAATATGAAGCTTCAATTATTTTTACAGCCATCCAGGTTCATTTGGACAGCATCTGGTTCGTTTTGACAGCACCAAGTTTCGTTTGGACAGCATCTACATGGTTTTGATAACGCCCAGATTGGTTTTGACAGCACTTAAATTCGCTTTGACAGCATCTAGGTGGTTTTAATAGCGCCTAGATTGTTTTTGACAGCATTTAACTTCGTTTTGACAGTAAATATGAAGCTTCAATTATTTCTACAGCCATCTAGGTTCATTTAGACAGCATCTAGTTCGTTTTGACAGCACCTAGTTTCGTTTGGACAGCATCTAGATGGTTTTGATAACGCCCAGATTGGTTTTGACAGCACTTAAATTCGCTTTGACAGCATCTAGGTGGTTTTGATAGCGCCTAGATTGTTTTTGACAGCATTGAAGTTCGTTTTGACAGAAATTATGAAGCTTCAATTATTTTTACAGCCATCCAGGTTCATTTGGACAGCATCTGGTTCGTTTTGACAGCACCAAGTTTCGTTTGGACAGCATCTAGATGGTTTTGATAACGCCCAGATTGGTTTTGACAGCACTTAAGTTCGCTTTGACAGCATCTAGGTGGTTTTAATAGCGCCTAGATTGTTTTTGACAGCATTTAAGTTCGTTTTAACAGAAAATATGAAGCTTCAATTATTTCTACAGCCATCTAGGTTCATTTAGACAGCATCTAGTTCGTTTTGACAGCACCTAGTTTCGTTTGGACAACATCTAGATGGTTTTGATAACGCCCAGATTGGTTTTGACAGCACTTAAGTTCGCTTTGACAGCATCTAGGTGGTTTTGATAGCGAATAGATTGCTTTTGACAGCATTGAAGTTCGTTTTGACAGAAAATATGAAGCTTCAATTATTTTTACAGCCACCTAGGTTCATTTGGACAGCATCTAGTTCGTTTTGACAGCACCGAGTTTCGTTTGGACAGCATCTAGGTGGTTTTGATAACGCCCAGATTGGTTTTGATAGCACTTAGGTTCGCTTTGAGAGAATCTAGGTGGTTTTGATAGCGCCTATATTGGCTTTGACAGTATCTAGGTTCATTTTGACAGCATTTAGGTGGTTTTGATAGCGCCTAGATTGTTTTTGACAGTACGTAAGTTCGATTTGACAGCATCTATATGGCTTTGATAACGCCCAGATTGGTTTTGACATCACTTAGGTTCGCTTTGACAGCATCTAGGTAGTTTTGATGGTGCCTAGATTGTTTTTGACAGCATGTAAGTTCGTTTTGACAGCATGGAAGTGGTTTTGATAGCGCCTATATTGGCTTTGACACCATCTAGGTTCATTTTGACAGCATTTCGGTGGTTTTGATAGCGCCTAGATTGTTTTTAACAGCACTTAAGTTCGTTTTGACAGCATCTAGGTGGTTTTGATAACACCCAAATTGGTTTTGACAACACTTAGGTTTGCTTTGACAGCATCTAGGTGGTTTTGATAGCACCTATATTGTTTTTGACAGCATTTAAGTTCGTTTTGACAGCATTTAAGTGGTTTTGATGGTGCCTAGATTGACTTTAACAGCACATAGGTTCATTTTGACAGCATTTAGGTGGTTTTGATAGCGCCTAGATTGTTTTGGACAGTACTTAGGTTCGTTTTGACTGCACCTAGAGGGTTTTAATAGCGCCTAGATTAGCTTTGACAGCACCTAGGTTCGTTTTGACAGCATTTAGGTGGTTTTGATAGCGCCTAGACTGGTTTTGACAGCACCTAGGATGTTTTTGTCACAGATAAAATGAGATTAAGCATTTTTCATGAAGATGAAGTATCATGCTCTTTAGATGAAGGATCACCTAGTTGGATTAAAATACTCGCAATACAGTTTCTGGAGCCTTGGTAAGTGTAAAAATCTTTTGAAATTTTGATGTAAATTTGAAAACGAATAAAGAAATTTTTGGAGCCCTTGCTTGTTTAAAAACACCTTCCAAGGAATCCTGAATACACTTGTAAAAAAAAATTGTACTAACCTTGTAAAACTTCCACAATTATTTAACATATCAACGAAGGAGCAAGCGATGACGCCATCGACGTTTAAGATCAGATTCGGTTTTTTGCTCGTAGTGATCTTCTCTACTTCTAGCGCGTACATAAGCAGCGGCGTCGCCGGGAAATTCTCGATGACGAACTCCTTGACGATCTTCACCCGTTGATCTGGATTGTTGATGCTCTTGACCCTGTGCCCGATACCCATGATCAGTTGTCCCTTGTTCCTCATTTGATTGACGAACTCTGCGGGGTGTAGCCCGGAATCGTACGCTTCGCTAAACTGCCTTGCGGCTCCGTCCAGCGCTCCGCCAAAACGGTCTCCGATGGTCAAAAGCCCGGACACCAAGCTGGAGACGAGGTCTTTGCCTGCTCGAGCGCATACGATGGTGTTATGAGCGCCAGACACCGCTGGACCGTGATCAGCTGTTACCATCAGGCACATTTCGAAGAATTTGCAGACGTACGGAGGAAGGCAACGTTGGAACCAGAGGAGCGAGATCACTCCTCCTAAACCCACGTTTTTATTCAAAACATCGGAAATTGGCATACCTAGGTATAAAAAATAGAGATTAGTGTTAAGTTTGTAGTGTTCAATATTGAAGGAAAAACAATTTGGAAAACTTCATATTAGCACCTAGGTTATAAAAAAGTTTTTTAGATTTCGGCAAAATTTGTACCTGCATAGAGAAGTTCTTGTCCTCTCTCGTCGCAAATGGAAGTCATAAAACTGGCCGGTTTCCTGATCAATCCCAACTCCCTCGCCCAACTGTAGTCCATGGGAACGGTGGGCGGTGGTACCTCTGGCGCCGGAACAATCACGCCCTTATTCACCAATCCTTGGTAGACATTTTGAATGATTTCCCCTACAAGGAAAGGGATCATAAAAAAATGTTCCAAAATTAATGGATGAAGAAGTACCTAGGGTATCGAAAGAGTCTGGAACGTAGGCCCCGGCTTCCCTGAGAGCGTCGTTTTTGGCAGTGGCGGTTTCCTTATTGCTATTTGCACAACTTCCAGCGTGTCCGAACTGCACTTCCGCGGTGAACATACCGGCACAGGTGCCAATACACCAAGCCACCAAAGGCTTGGTGACTTCTTTCTTCTTGATGGCTTCGCAAACTTCGTACTCCTCCACACCTCCAACCTCGCCCAACAAGATAATCATTTTGATCTTCTCGTCGTTTTGGTAGCGGATGATGTGATCCATGAAGGTGGTACCTGGATACCTGTCTCCTCCAATAGCGACTCCCTCGTAAACGCCATCGGTGGCTTTGGAAACGATGTTGTTGAGTTCGTTGGACATTCCTCCGGATCTGGAAACGTAGGCAACGCTGCCTGGGCGGTAGAGTTTGGAGTGGAGGATGTTGTCCATCATGCCGCCGGTGTTGCCGATCTTGAAACAGCCGGGTTTCACGCCGCCAACAGTCGCAGGACCAATAATCGAGACTGATTTCTCGTTGGCGAGCTTGATTAGCTTCCTGGTCTGGTTTTCGGGGATACCCTCGGCGATGATCGCAATGGTGCGGATTTGGGGGAAGTCCATGGTTTCTACAGTGCTTTGGTAGGCGGAACGAAGAGAGGCGAAGTTCACCAAAACGTCCGCATCGGGATGTTTGGTCATCGCATCATTCATCTTCTTGTAAACTAAAAATGAATACAGATTCCTATTACGCCGCCTTGGGGTATACCCAGTTTGATGATATACCTGGAATTAAGATTTCTTTGTGGCCCCAATAGTATTTTTGTTTGTGGTCGCCGGTGAAGGGATAGATGATGGCGACGACGGAGGGTTCGGCCCTGCGGCAGACGAAGTCGAAGTCCAACATGGATTGGACAGCCCTGGTCTGCATGCCCCAGACGATCGCCTTGGTCTTTATCGAGAACATTGGGGCGCTTCCATCCCCCTTAACAATGAAAGAGAAAAAAAAAACAGAAATTTGTCAATAGGCTTAAAATTTGAGGCAAAACTTAATATGACGATAAAATAAGTTGATTGAACAAGATAAGATAATAAAATAAGGGTTTTGTCTAATTTAGAAGAAACAAAATAATTCGCATCTCTATGCAACTAAATCTCCCACCTCTAATCAATTGTTTCGAATCGTTTGTGTTTTGTTTCGGAGACACCATCTTGAAAACTCAGGTTTTTATTATTCGTTGTGTAGGTGAGTTAGTGCAGTTTTCCGGAGGTTTTTTCACGTGGAAATTCGCGAGACGCAGGTCAAAGGTGAGTGGGAGATTGTTGCTGATTTTCTTGCGCAAATTTTGATATAAAATATTCTGTTTGAACGCCAATTTTTATCGAAACCTGAAAATTTCATATTTTATTCCCTAACTTGTTCAAAAATCAACTTATTTCAAAAATAAGATAAAAACGTGTAAACCAAACACATAACTAAGAACAAGGATCGAAACAAAATACGTCACGACAAATAATAGACTAAAACTAAATAATAAAATAAAAGATTGCTGTATGTAGTTTTTACCTTGGACACAACATCTGGCAGGGATATTTCAATGGGATTAAGTCTCTGGTCCTTAAACAATTCATGGGTTTTCAAAAAACTTCAATTAAAATTCATCAATCGTGTTAATTTGCAGGAAGAGATAATACGTTTAGAATTAAAAATACAAAAATTGATCGTAATATTTACAGTTGAGAGTTTTTAGGGCAGGTTCAAGTTTTAATTAGTAAATAAATTATTAAATTAGTCAAAGAGAATTGGATTAAAGGTTGGAGGCTACTGGATGAGAATTATTATATTCGAACAGTTTTCGAAAATTTCGTTCTGTGTGTGTGTTTTTACAAATCCAGAATGAGAAACATTTTTAACCAAAACTCGTCTCGTTTTCTCTTTGTTGTATCTAATTTTCCAGTTTCTGATTAGTGCACAACAAATAGGAAAAGCCATCGCATTATATCAAATTATTCGTCATTTATCTTGACTATCTAGTTCTGTCTGTCTAGTCCTGTATGTCTAGTCTTCTCTGTCTAGTCTTCTCTGTCTTGTCTCTAGTCTTTTCTGCCTAGTCTTGTCTGTCTCATACCCGCCTTTCAATGCGGGAGACCCGGGTTCGAATCCTGATCGGGGAGGCGACAACTAGGGCGGTTTTCATTAACCGTCCGGGCTGCCCACCCTGAATGAATACAATATATGCGATACCGGGGTGGCGCATACTAAAAGCCAAGGTGGAATAGGGGATTTGGTGAGTCTTGTCTGTCTGTCCTTTAAAATAATTATTGAGGTTAGTTCCAAGTCTGAGGTATTACTCGCCGGTGACTTCAATGCAAAATCCTTTTCGTGGCGTAGCGCCTTGGAGGACAAAAGGGGCAGATCTCTTGAAAAGTTATTTTCGGACAATAACCTGACCATACTGAACATTGGATCGGAACCTACCTTTATCGGACACAATGGACAGAGCGTCATCGATCTTACCCTTGCCACCTCCACCTTGAGCAGGATGATTTTTGATTGGCACCTTCCAGATGAGAGTAGTTTGTCAGATCATCGCTATATCAGTTGGTCTATTGGAAATGAAACCGAGCTTCCGGAAGTCCAACGTGGTTTCTTTACCAGAAAGGGGGATTGGGCAGAATTTAGCAATAAATTCCTGCTCAATCTACAAGACATTACTCCGCAGCTACACGATTGTTTGACCACCGAGCATATTTCATTATTTGCAACTAGATTGAATCAGGCTATGATGTGTGCTGCGCGTGACACTTTTCCAGCAAGGAAATGTTTCAGAAATTCTGTTCCCTGGTGGACACCAGAGCTTACTGTCCTGCGCAAAGAGACTAACAGGCTACGTCGGAAATACCAAAAAAGTAGAGGTGAACTTAGATTATCTAACAAATTAATCTACAACACCAAGGCAAGAGAGTATAAGGATGCAATTTTGGAATCGAAGAAACAAAAGTGGAGAGATTTCTGTACACAGTCTTCAATTGGAAATCCATGGGGTCCCGTTTTTAAAATACTAAGGGGGAGAAAAACATCCACAAGCTACCTGAGTAGCCTTAAGGTCGGGGGTAGATCGTTGGATATCTTTGACACCTCTCGACAACTCCTAGATACATTCTTTCCAGAGGACGATGAAGACGACTCTGAATTACACACTCGAGTCAGAGCACGGGCGGAAGTCGATAGAGGTGGACCTGATGACACGCAGTTCACCTTTTCTGAAATAGAACGCATCATACGCGGGATGAGCCCGAAGAAGGCGCCTGGTCTGGACGGCATATCATCAGACATAGTGTTGGCGGCCTTTTATTCGAAACCAGACACATTCATTACTTTGTACAGCGAGTGCCTAAAAAAGTCTATATTCCCATCTTGTTGGAAAGAGCAACTCATCAAAATAATCCCCAAACCCAACAAACCGGCACTATCCACGAAGGACTTCAGACCCATAAGTTTACTTCCTGCTGCTGGAAAGGTGCTAGATTCTTTACTCATCTCGAGAATCGAACATCACTTCTACTCTACCGGCACAAGCTGATTAACCAAAACCAATTTGGCTTTAGAAAAGGGACTGGAACAGTGCAGGCTATTTCTGAAGCGGTCAGGTTCATACGTGAGTCGGTAAGATCTAAGTATTATTGTTCTGCAATAGCCTTAGACATTAGTGGGGCATTCGATAACGCCTGGTGGCCGCTTATTATCTGCAGGCTAATAGAGAAAGGTTGTCCTGACAATCTCATCAAATTAGCCAGGAGCTACTTTTCAGAACGCAAGGCCATTATCAGCGAACCAGGTTTGTACGTTGACAAAAGAATTAGCAAAGGATGTCCACAGGGTTCTAAATCAGGTCCAGGTTTTTGGAATATTTTGTATGGAACTATCTTTGAAAGTAATCTGCCTGAAGAGTGTAAGATCGTAGCTTATGCCGATGATACTCTTCTGCTTTGTAAAAGCAGAACTATTGTTGGTCTGAAAGAGACCACTGACCGTGCTTTAGACAATCTTCGCCAGTGGGCAACTGAAACTAGGCTCAGTTTCAATGCCCAAAAGACTGAAGCCCTCTTCTTCAGCAGATCCTCAAGTCAAAGGAGTCCCGTTTTCACACTAGGAAACGAAAAAATTAAATGCCAACAGCATCTTCGGTATCTAGGTGTCACTATAGACAGACTCTTGAATTTTAAGGAACATAAAGCAGGCATTTAGTAAAGTTAAACAACTGAGTATAAAATTAGGTATCGCTGCAAAGAAGGAATGGGGTCTAGGAAGAACAGAGCTCTCCGAAATCTATCGCGGCGCGATAGAACCCGCGTTATTATATGGAGGTCCTATCTGGCAGGAGGCATGTGGCGTGAAAGGTAGCCTCAAGCTCTTGGGCATACAGCGCCTCAGCACCATCCGCGCTGCGAAAGCCGCCTATCGCACAGTATCCACAGAGGCAGCTTGTGTGATTACAGGTCTCCTTCCAGTAGACATCCGCCTCAAGCAACTAGCTCTCTACAGCTCACACCAATTTGCAGACGATACGTTAATTAAAGATGTCATAGGCCTACCAAATACTTTGAACAATATCGAACTGGACGTTAACACACAAGAACACATTCACCCTTCAAAGTTATCATTGATTAGGTACCATTTGACACTGTCAAATCTTTTCCATCTTCGGGTATACACGGACGGTTCGAAATCGAGCGAAGGAACAGGAGCTGCATTCGTTGCCTATTACGACGGCGAAGAGGTTCACCACAAGCTCATAAGGTTGGAACACTACTGCTCAATATTCCAAGCAGAGCTCATCGCCATACTAAATGCCTTGCAATATGTTGAAAATCACAGCAATAGTCCTTGCTCGATAATATGTGACAGCCGATGTGTCCTCGATGCACTGAAAAGTTTGAAAGGAGCCACTGAACTGTTGATGGAGACATGGACGACAGCTGCAAGGGTCTCAAGGAAAAATATGATCCGATGGCATTGGATAAAAGCCCATAGTGGAGTCGAAGGCAATGAGCGAGCGGATTGTCTCGCAAAACTCGCAGCAAACAATGGTAATCTGCCAATTGCATACGACAAATTGCCTAAACAGGCGCTGAAATCTGGTTCCAAGGGACATTTCGAGAAACTCTGGCAGGACAGATGGAATGCAGCTACAACAGGCTTGTGGACTAAGCTGTTTATACCATCAATAAAGGTCTGGTGCAGCTTAAACGTCAGTTTATCCCACCATGCAATTCAAATTATAACAGGGCATGGCAACTTCAAGGCATATCTCCACAGATTTGGGAAAAGAGATTCTCCTCTCTGCGAGTGTGGGGAAAACGACGATGCGGCACACGTGATATTTTCCTGTCCCGACACAGAACTATGGAGACGATCCTTAGTGACAGAAATGCAACAGCATGGACTGACGTGGCCCGATAATGAGAATGATTTAAGTAGAGTAGATAAACCCAAAAAGTGGTGGTACATGTTCGATAAACACGCCAAGAAATTGTCCAGATTGGACCACGACAGTCAGTTCAGGTGTTAACAATTTGGGTCAAGAGACGCTTCTGTAAATAGTAGAAATCGTTACAGCCAGCATAGTGTCGTATTTGACGGAATGCTGGCTTTCATATGCTTGCATATGAAAAAACAACAAAATAGGCTGTCTGTCCTCCTCGGTGGTGTAGTTGACAACATACCCGCCTTTCAATGCGGGAGACCCGGGTTCGAATCCTGGTCGGGGAGACAACAACTAGGGCGGTTTTCATTAACCGTCCAGGCTGCCCACCCTGAATGAATGCAGAATATGCGATACCGGGGTGGCGCATACTAAAAGCCAAGGTGGAATAAATGGTTTAGTGAGAGCTTCCCCCGAACCACTTTAGTAAAAAAAAGTCTTGTCTGTCTACAGTCCATTTTTTTAAGAATGCAGTACAGGGAAGATAGGGCTTATTTGACCTTGTTCTCTGATTGGCTTAAATCGAGGAGGAGTTCACACCGACGATATTTACATCTTCATCTCAACCTCTTTTTCTCTCTTTCTTTTAATATACATTTGTAGCTGTTAGTTGTCAATATTACGTTTTAATGTCAAAGTGACATAAACGTATTTTTTGCTCTCCCTCCTTTTTCGACCTAATACACCGTCGTCTCCGCCGTCGTCTGGTCCCAAGCCAAGGGTGTGAAAGGAGGAGGGTGGTCGGCCTGCCGCGCCGACCAGAATCGGGAAACCGAAGAAACTAGGCAAGAAACCGCATGGATACACGACTTAACCACTTAAGAATTAATGCTACCGCATCCGGGGCAGCCGATGCGCCAGCTTTGGGAACCAGGGATGCTGGTGAGAAGTGGACTACTGGCCAAAGACTCAGGTTAATCACACCGAAATCAGAAATACGAATCGCCGCATGGAATGTGCGAACGGGACATCACGTTGGTCAAAAGGAAATTATCGCCAAGGAATTATTGAAATGCAAAATATCGATCTGTGCATTATCAGAACTGCGGCTCACAGGATCTTGGACAATGAAGGTTGACCCACCATCAATCGACGAGACGATGACGCTATTCTATTCTGGTGGCGACAAACGAGAAGCGGTCGTTGGCTTTATGGTTGATCGCATTCCAACCGATATCCGAGCGTCTGGCGGTTATCACTATTGATGGAACGATTAAGACCCATATCGTATCCGTCTACGCCCCAACTGAGACCAGCCCGGACACAAACAAGGATGAATTTTATGCCCAGTTTCAACACACACTGGATACAATACCCCAAACCGAATTAATCGTACTTATGGGCGACTTTAATGCACATACGGGTGCAGATCGAACCGGTTGGGAAGAAACGATGGGAAAATTCGGATACGGGGAAATAAATGACAACGGATTACGCCTCTTATCATTTGCAGCGTCAAACAACTTGATCATCGGCAACAGCATCTTTCGTCACCCCCTCAAACATCAACTCACGTGGCGAAATCCATCCGGCAACGATTCGGCGATGTTGGACTACATTTTGGTCAACACCAGATTCCGATCGACGCTCAAAGATGTACGTGCGATGCGTGGACCCGACTGTGGATCAGACCATTATCTTGTCCGAGTGAAACTACAATTGAAATTACAAAGAGCAAAGAAAAAGGCACCACCATCAGCCAAGAGGAACTGGGCCTGTCTGCGAGACCCTGAAACCAGCCGAAAATTTCAAATCGCATTATCCAACAAATTTGCAGCACTCACGATACCAGTCGATATCAACATAGAAGAAAAACAACTTTCTGAATCTATTGTGGGGTGTGCAACGGAGCTGTGTCCGCCCATCCGTCGACGGACGCAGCAATGGATCTCGGACGACTGTCTCAATCTAGTCGACCAGCGGAAGCAAATGAAACACGTCGATTTCAAACAATACCGACGATTGAACAAAGAAGTTCGACAGAAAATGAAATTGGAACGGGAAGCTTACTGGAATAACATCGCGGCTGACATGGAAGAAGCAGCGTCAAGGCATGAGTACCGGACGCTGTACCAGACAATCCGACGGTTAAGTGGCAAAACAACATCAACAAATGACAATATCAAAAAATTGGATGGAACTTTCGTGACCTCTCCTCAAGAACGTCTACAGCGGTGGAGAGAATTCTTTCATCAGCTGTACAACCACAATCCGCCAGTAGGTCCAGCACCCGAACTGCCGATTATTGAGCAGCCGATAAATCAGTTTCCCGATACTGAACCAACAATCAATGAGGTGAAGACGGCAATAAAATCCCTGAAAAAATGGTAAAGCGCCGGGAGGAGATCAAGTAACTGCCGAAATGATCAAAGCCGGGGGAGACGTCTTATTACATCAACTTCACGTTCTCACAGTGCATATATGGCATTCAGATTGTGTTCCATCCGTGTGGAAGAAAGCGATTGTTGTGCCTATTTTGAAGAAAGGCGACAGTCGGGAATGCAAGAATTACCGTGGTATTAGCCTCCTCTCGATCGTCGGCAAAGTATTTATGAAAATCATACAACAAGACTACAGAAACATCGAGAGCAAACAAGCCGGGAAGAACAAGCTGGATTTCGACCACATCGAGGATGCATCGATCAGATATTTGCTCTCCGTCAGCTAATGGAAGAAAGAATTCGATGTGGCAAACGAACTGTCATCGTCTTCATCGATTTCAAATCTGCTTTTGATTGCATCGATTGGACAAGCTTGTGGGAAGCTCTGAAGATCGAACACGTGCCACTGAAAATCATTCAACTTCTTCAAGCATCGTACGACGGCTCAACCAGCAATGTTCGTATCCGAAACGACATGTCTGAGGAATTCCCGATTCGAACCGGAGTCCGGCAAGGAGACGTGGCCTCGCCGCTCCTTTTTAACATTGTGATCGACACGATTATGCGAAAAGCGTTTGATGGGCGACGCGGAGTTCGATATGATGACAAAAACTTCCTAACCGATCTGATGTTCGCCGATGACAGTGCGGTTTTCGCCAACACAGATGCCGAAGCAACAGACACCTTGTATGACATTTCCCGCATTGCCCAGTCATACGGACTGAGAATCAATGCGGATAAGACCAAAGTGCTTACAACGGATGGATCTGAAGCCAGAGTTTACCTCGATGGAACCACAATCGAGCAGGTACCACAGTTCAAATATTTGGGATCACTGGTTGTGGAGAAGAAAGTAGCTTCGACAGCCGAAGTTCACAGCCGGATAGGCCAGGCAACAGCAACGTTTGCTTCACTCAAGTGGTGCATATGGAAGCGGACGAATATTACCATCAAAACCAAAATACGCCTATACCGGACGCTGATCCTCCCAATTCTTCTTTATGGATCGGAAACATGGACATTACTCAAACCAGACCATAATAAGCTCGAGGCCTTCCAAATGCGATGCCTGAGACAGATTCTCTGCGTCTCACTCCTCAACCACCTCCGAAATGAGACAGTCAGAGAAAGGTGCGATCAACAGACACCGATTGTAGAGGAAATTCAAAAACGCTGATTACGATGGTTCGGCCACATCTGTAGGATGGGCGACAATCGAGTACCGCACAAACTCCTATGGAAAAAACGACCTCTTGATTGGAGAACACAAAAACAAGCACCGAAGACCACATGGTTGAAACACGTAGAGAACGATTTAAAAAACCAGCGAATAACAACAGCTGAGGCAAGAACCGTTGCAACTGATCGATTAGCATGGAAGCGTATAGTGAATGGAGCACGGAATCTAGCGGCACCAACAGCAGCGTACTGGCTACGAGGTCGACCACCTCTCCATGCGCCGGCTATGGATTAAAGAAGAAGAAGAAGTTGTCAATGGCTTCCGTGTCAATTCACAATTGGCATGTGATCTGTTTGTATCATTCAGATATTTTGCGTTTTTTTTTCCATTTATTTGTTTGTATTTTATTACTATTGTTGCCATTTGGTGTATTCTGTATTTTTCTTTTATATGCAAGTAACTATATTTGAATTTAGCGCCAAATTTGGTAACTGCATTGAACATTTGTCATAGTGTAAATCAGATTTCTAGTTACTGCGTCCTTAAAAAAATGGACTATAGTCTTGTCTGTCTACTCTCGTCTTTCTATACATAATATGTGGGTGGCGCGTAGTTTATAAACGACGTGTAAATTACAGTCTCCCGGCTCGCCACAGCCGAGCTCGGTTCTGCCTTTCCACATTCGCATTCGAAAATGGTATGTTGTGCGGTGTCTGCGTTCCCACAGTACGCACAATAGTCGTGAAAGGCCCTGCCCATCCTATGCAAGTACTCCAGGAAACATCCGCGGCCCCTCAGAGCCTGTGTTAAGCAATAGGAAGCATATCCATGCTGGCGTTTTGCCCATCATTTCACACAGGGTATTAGGAGTCCAGGGTCCTTTTTCAGACGCGCCCAATTTGGTCCTTTGTGCTTCTGCAGTTTTTTCTGTTTGTGGAGTTTCGGGTTTTCTACAGTTTCACTCTTTCTTGTATTTGATATTCTATTGGTGCAACTCCGGCGATGACTAGTCCGTCGTACCTAGATATTGTTCTGTATGTGCTTGCATACTCGTATGGCCATTTTTCTTTGTACGGAGGCGAGCATTTTTTAATCTTTGGTTTCGTAACGGCCCTTTCCCAGACCGGAGCTCCGTACAGCATAGTTGATGGACCAACGGGCAAAGCAGCCTTCTCTTACTATTTTTAGTCCACTAGTATTGGGCATTAGTTTTTCCAAAGCTGAGAAGTTTTAAGGGCCTTTACCGTAATTCTCCTTGAAGGAGAGCTTTTTGTCAATGGTTATTTAATTGCTTCTTCTTGAGTGATTACTACCTCCTTAATTTTAAAAGTAATAGGTCCTACCGTTCTGTTGCCTATTAACACTACAGCTTATGTTTTTTGAGGAGCTAATTTTAATCTTTTTTGCACTTATTTAATGGCCATATTTGCGCGACTCGTAAAATACTCCTGAATTCGGCACTGAACCATCCCTATTCTCACTCTTCTTATTTCCACCAGAGTGATAGCTAGAGACTTTGGGACTGCGACAGATGCTGTTTGGCTATCTCCGTAGGTGCGTCTTAGATTTCGCACCTGAATTTCACCGTTTTCGCCACCGGGTTGTTCTCGTATTGCCTGTATTATCTTTTCAGGTGTAGTAATTGCATCCAGGTCTTTAATGTGCAGTGTCGATAGAATCGATAGGTGTCACAGATGTGGTTGTGGGTATGGCGAGGCTAAAGTGGAACTGGGCTGGACACGTGGCCCGAATGTCAGATGGAAGATGGACCAAGAGACTACTGGAGTGAAGGCCAAGAGCAGATATACGAAGCAGGGGGAGGCCCCCCACAAGATGGACAGACGATATAAAAAGAACAAGAGGAGCCTGGATGCGAGAGGCTCAGGATAGGAGGAAATGGGCGGAAATTGGGGAGGCCTATGTCCAGCAGTGGACGCAAAGGGCTGTTTGATGATGATGATGATGTTGATCGATAGAATCGATCTCTTCCTCTGTCTTCCCTATTGCGACAATGCCTAGATCGTCTGCGAATCCTATTATTTTTACTCCGTCCGGCAAAATAAGTCACAATATGCCATCGTACAGAATATTCCACAACGTAGGACCCAGGACTGAGCCCTGTGGAATACCACTGTATAATTCGTAATCAGCGATTTCAGTGTAAACGTGGAATAAAATTCTCCTGTTTTATAGATTTCAACAGGTAGGGGCCTCCTAGTCAGTTCTTACATGTTATTTCGCCATGTGACCGAATTGAATGCGTTGTTCACATCGAGGATTATCAACGCGCTAATTTTCCGTGTTGCCCGCGTACCAGCTGAAGCTTTCTCTGTCATTCCAACAACTCTCATAATAGCATCTACCGTCGACCTTCCTTCCCTGAACCCATATTGTCTGTCCGAGAGCGGTTTGCCTTTAGCTATCTCTGTCTTCGCTCTATCAAGCAACATCTGTTCCAGGAGCTTTCCTGCGACATCCAGTAAGCAGATGGGGCGATAGGAGGCAGGCTCTTGTATAGGTTTTTCTGCCTTCCTTAGAAGCACCAGATTGGCTTTTTTTCTGGGAAATTTCCGCTTGTTAGTATTCTGTTCATTGTTTCTAAATTGGGTGGCTGTTAACATTGGCTGGCTGTTTACCGCAATTTTAAAGATGAAATGTCGGGAAGAAGGTTATCTGGGCTTAGTGTTCTGCCGTTTCTAAGTCGTTTGGCGCTAAGGAGTTCTTCCCTAGAGAATTCAAATACTTCCAGTAGTTCCCATTGTAGCTTTTCGTAAGTTGGAAAGAGAACCTTCACCACTTCTGTCATCTGTTCCATCGTTAGTTGCAGGTTCGGGGGCCTCACTTTGAGTTCTCTTGTAGCAATTGAATACGCGTCACCCCAAATATTTGTGTCCATTTTATTGCACAGTTGTTCCTTTTTGGCTTGGTAGATCTCAGTACATATCGCCTTTTTCGATGTGGAATACAAGTTTTTATGCATTTCCACTGACTGAGCGCGACCAGCGATAGCCCTAGTCGTTTGGTGACAGATAGCAGCTGAATACGATTATTTCGTCGAGCTCGATCCATACAAATCCGAGCCCACTTTCATAATTTCTAACGGGTACATTTAGATTATTAAGAATAATAGTTGAATCCTTCCTTTGATAGACGAACCAATCTCCCTTGACAGACTTTTTGTTCAGTTCACTGATTACGGTGATATCTACTTTCATTTCATAAGCATGTTGTCTTCATTAGGTTTTGAACAGCTCGACTTTGCAACACGTTTATTTGCAGGAACTGTAGAGTCATTTCTGCGCCAAGTCTCCGTCAGCGCCTTTCCAAAAGCCGGGCACGCTCCCGAATGTGCTCTGTGACCCTCCACATTACATATGGGGCAAAACTCGTTTTCCTTGTAGTCCTGTTGTATCTAATGGCTCGCGTACACCTAATCCGTCATCGGTCGAAGTTTGCTCGGACGGACGATGACTGTCATCGTCGGATGATGACGGTCGTGTTTGTGTACGCGCTCTCTTTCTTTTACAAGTGTTTGATTCAATCGTCCGAATGCGGTCGTCGTCGCCCGAGCAAACTTCGGCCGATGACGGATTGGGTGTACGCGAGCCATCAGGCACTTCTATTGCCTGTCCGGTTTGTTGCATTTCGTGGCGAGATGTCTCGTTTGCCGGCATCTGTAGCATTTGGTGACGTTGATACGCTCCTGAATTCGGCACTGATCCATCCCTATTCGCACTCTTCTTATTTCCACCAGAGTGGAAGCTATATTCTTTGGGACTGCGAGTCCCAAAGTTGCTGTTTGGCTATCTCCGTAGGCGGTTCTTAGATTTATCACCTTAATTTCTCTTTGTATTATTCTCCTTCGTATTATTTCTTCAGGTGTAGTAATTGCATCCAGGTCTTTAATGTGCAGTATTGCGTCTGCAGACTTGACACGTACTTGGACCATCGGCAATTTTTTTTCTAATTCTTCTCTTAGTCCCTAAGCTTTGTGGTCTTTCACCTCCAGTTACAGTTCGCCTGATTTGGCTTTCCAAGCTCCAGTGATAGCCGATCATGTACTTTTTGGGTCAACCACTGTCCTTACCATTTTAAGGAGGTCAGCGTGTGACCGGTCCTCGTCTTTGATAAAAATAGCTTCCGTGTTGTTGTTTCTTACTCGACTTTTGTTCTTTGGACCACTGACCATCTTGTTTTTCAGCAGATTATGCGTCTGTGATTTTAGTACTTGGCTTTTATGGGCAGTATACTTTCACTTTTATGTCAATTCTTGCAAACACGAATTCTATCAACTTCTTTGCGATTTGTCTAGTCTTGTCTGTTTTCTAGTCTTCTCTAGCCTTTTTTTGTCTGTCTATTTTTGTCTGTGTATTCTTGTCCTGTCTA
Organism: Phosphuga atrata; assembly: GCA_944588485.1. Classification (NCBI taxonomy): domain Eukaryota; kingdom Metazoa; phylum Arthropoda; class Insecta; order Coleoptera; family Silphidae; genus Phosphuga; species Phosphuga atrata. Next base: position 1,679,317 of record OX155904.1, read on the forward strand.
GTGTTGTCTGTCTAGTCTTGTCCCCTTAGTCTTGTCTGCTTAGTCTTGTATGTCTATTCTTATCTGTTTAATCTTGTCTGTACACCAGACCCATCAACAATAGTAGGGAAAGATGGTTCCTTTTAGGCCCACCGCCACCACTTCTGGTGACCTTGACGACTTCCTAACCTAACCTAACCCAATGATATTAAAGCTGATTAAAATAGACCTCAGACCCTCTTTAGCGTGGAGCAACATATACCGCACACCCTATTTAGCGTGGGGTTACATAGACCTCACACCCTGTTTAGCGTGAGGCTACATAGACCTCACGCCCTGTTTAGCATGGGGTTACATAGACCTCACACCCTGTTTAGCGTGAGGCTACATAGACCTCACGCCCTGTTTAGCATGGGGTTACATAGACCTCACACCCTGTTTAGCGTGGGGCTACATATACCTCTCACCCAGTTTAGCATGGGGCTCCTTAGAAGCCTAGAAAGCTTGAGAACGGTCATACCGCGATGCAGAAAAAGGAGTTAGGTAGAGAAATAAACCTCTTAAAAGATTAAAAAATAAGCATTGTGAAAATCTCCGCAAAAGCATCGACAAAGATACTTGGGGGACGTCTAGAAAATAGCTGTGAACCTGCGCATCTGCCAACTAACTAACAACTACCAACGAGCAAAAATCTAGAGATTGCCGAGAACCCCATCGTAAACCAACCTGGGAACAACCGTAAAGTCCGATTCTCATATACGCGACACTCAGCTACGCGACGTCGCGCGACATCGCCTGTCAAATAATGATTACATTGTTTTAAATGGGCACGTTCTCACTATGGCTACGCGACGTGCCCATTTAAAGGTCGATTCTTATATACGCGACACTCAGCTACGCGACGTCGCGCGACATCGCCTGTCAAATAATGATTACATTGTTTTAAATGGGCACGTCCTCACTTTAGCTACGTACCCATTTAAAACAATGTAATCATTATTTGACAGGCGATGTCGCGCGACGTCGCGTAGCTGAGTGTTGCGTAGCTGAGTGTCGCGTAGCTGAGTGCGTATATATTAGAATCGGCCTTTACGATTGTTGTCGGCTTTTATGTCGCGTAGCTGAGTGTCGCGCATATGGGAAAATTATCGCCTTTCACTGAGGAAGAGCTAAACGTAGCAAGGAAGCGCCTGAAAAATAACAGAACGCCACGACTAGATAGCCTGCCTCCAGAAGCCGCTAAACTAATGGTAGAAACCTCCCCAGAACTCGTGCTTGAAATCTTAAATGGCATGGGATCCAGGTATTCGCAGTCCAGACGATTCTGCACAAATTTTGCAAGAGCGATCTTGTTAACTTCAGACCTCCGAAATCTTAAATGAAAACTTAGTTGTTGACTGGTACGTTTCCATGTAGATGGAAACAGGCGAAGCTAGTTCTCATAAAAAAATCAGCAAGCCTATGGGGGAATCTTATTCCTACCGCCCAATATGTGTGAAACTACTAGAACAACTACTCCGAAGTCGCCTTAAGAATTTAAGAACGGCATAAACCTCTCGGATAGTTTTCGTGAAGGCAGATCAACCATAGATGTCATAAACCACGTTATTTACATCGCAAAAAACTCCAAAGGAAGCACCAAAAGATCTAGAAATGTGCACTACTATAGTCCATTTTTTTTTAAATGCAGTAACTAGATACCTGATTTACACTGATGTATACCAAATTCTGCTTCTTTTGATATATTATATGTCAAAATCCATGATATGTCAAAATTCGCAAATTCGAAAAAATCGCGATTTTCGAGACCTCTCCGATTTTTACATATTGCATATCAAAACACGCAGAATTTAACATAGATTACGCTCGTATAAGTCATTATGCAATTTGGTTTAAAATAAGTCAGCAAATCTTAAAAAACTAATCGGCGTATTGATGCCTGCTTCACTGTTATTTTTTAATTAAAAGCTTCCTAGGAACATGATATATGTTTTCCAGTTAATTTTGGGATGAGGAATCCATTGGTGCAAACTAGAAGCCTCTGTGATTAGCCGTTCAAAAGTTATGAAAATGCGAAAAAATGTACTTCCGCAAAAATCGCTATTTATTAAGTGAATGGAAGATTGCAAAGTGTGTCTGAAAGCGTTTTCCCTGCTGGTTGTAAATATACAAATTATATTTTGCTAGGCGTTTCCGCTCGTGAGATATGACTTGATATAATGGGGTTAAATCGAGCGAAATTTTGCCAAATTTGCTAGGGCCCGCAAAGTAGTTCCAAGGAATTCTAAGCGCATCGGAAATTACCTCGCGAAAACGATGCCGCAATCTGTTTATAATTATCAGCAACCGTTATCGAGATATATGCTTATTTCAGCTTACGTTTCAGCAAAACAGCAAAAGATTATTAGTTGTTTGTTGTATACCAAATTCTGCTTCTTTTAATATATTATATGTCAATATCCATGACATGTCAAAATTCGAAAAAATCGCGATTTCCGAGACCTCTCCGATTTTTACATATTGCATATCAAAACACGCAGAATTTAACATAGATTACGCTCATATAAGTCATTATGCAATTTAGTTTAAAATAAGCCAGCAAATCTTACAAAACTAATCAGCGGATCGATGCCTGGCTCGATGTTATTTCTTAATTGAAAGTTTCTTAGGAACAAGATATATGTTTTCCAATTAATTTTGGGATGATGAATCGATTGGTGCAAACTAGAAGCCTCTGTGATAAGCCGTTCAAAAGTTATGAAAATGCGAAAAAATGTACTTCCGCAAAAATCGTTATTTATTAAGTCAATGGAAAATTTCAAAATGTGTCTGAAAGCGTTTTCCCTGCTGGTTGTAAATATACAAATTATATTTTGCTAGGCGTTTCCGTTCGTGAGATATGACTTGATATAATGGGGCTAAATCGAGCGAAATTTTCCGAAATTTGCTAGGCCGCGCAAAAAATTTTGAACAAATCTAAGCGCATCGAAAATGACCTCGCGAAAACGATGCCGCAATCCGTTTACAATTATCATCGACCGTTATCGAGATATATGCTTATTTCAGCTTACGTTGCAGCAAAACAGGAAAAGATTACAAGTAGATTCTTCTATACCAAATTCCGCTTCTTTTGATGTATTACATGTCAATATCCATGACATGTCAAAATTCGCTAAATGCGCTAAATTCAAATATAGTTACTTGAATATAAAATTGGTACTTTATTAATATGGCAACAATAGTAATAAAATATAAACAAATAAATGGAGAAAAACGCAATAAATCTAAATGGTACAAACAGATCAGATGACAATAGACCTTTTCATAGTTGATTTTTTTTTGTGCGCATGTGTCAATTTCCGCGATGTTTTCGGGCACTTTTTGACGCATAACCAATGAAAATAACAAAATGTGCCCCAAACTTTCAAATTCCCGCCTTTTAAACATGACGGGCGCACATGCGCCTAACTAACCGTAAAGAGGTCTATTTAATGCCAAGCTTAAACGGTCTTAAAAGTCTTAACGGTCTTAAAACGGTTAAATTATTTTCTGTAAAAAGCGAACAGACGAACGGATTTTTATCAAAATTTCAGGAATGATTCTTGAAAGTCTCTTTTAATTCCCTGAAGAGTTTCAAATTTGTAAACTGGAAATTACCGAAATTACAATTTTGCAAATATTGAAAATTATAAAAATTTTCTTGCAAGGCGCGGAATTTATTTTTTGTAAAAAGCGAACGGACGAACAGATTTTGATCAAAATTTCAGGAATTATTCTTGAAAGTGCCCTGAAAAGTTCCAAATTTGCAAACCGGAAATTACAACTTTGCAAATATTAACTTGACTAGCTTTACAAGATTTTCTTGAAAGGCGCGGAATTTATTGCCTGTAAAAAGCGAACAGAAGAAAGAAGCGAAAATTTCAGAAATTATTCGTGAATAATAACACAAGATTAGAACCTAGTCAAGATTTGACATATTTTGCCAATAGTCTTTTTCATAGTTTTTTTGTTGTCCGCATGTGTCAATTTCCGCCATGTTTTTCGGGCACTTTTTGACGCATAACCAATGAAAATAACAAAATGTTCCCGAACTTTCAAATTCCCACCTTTTAAACAAGACGGACGCGCATGCGCCTAACTAACCGTAAAAAGGACTATTGTGAATTGACACGGCAGCCATTGATAACTAAAAGCTCAACATGCATTGGCGTACGAAAAAAATATACTTAGGAGTTATTACATTTTTTTATCTTTAAATTTAAAATTGAATATTAAATTATATATAAAACATTATTATATAATATAGAACTAACTTATTATATAATATAGAACTAAGAATTCATTTAATTACATATCACCAAATTCTACGCCAATGACTGCAAATGTATGTAAAAAAAAGAGAGAGATGGAGAAGTAAATATCGACGGTGTGAACTTCTCTTCGATTTAAGCCAATCAGAGAACAAGGTCAAAAAATCCCTATAATCCTAGTACTGCATTCTTAAAAAAAATGAACTATAGTAATGGATATCCGGAACGCGAACTTGGCAACACATCTTGGAAGTGTTAACAAGAAGAAAAATATATCCGTACCTTCTACGAATTCGTAACTAGTTTAAGGACCGCAGTGATCTACTCCAAACCGAGCAAAAAAAAACAGCTTACAAGGTCACTAGCGGGGTCCCACAGGGCTTTGTAATAGGACCAACCCTGTGGAACATACTTTACGATGTAGTACTTCGCACTGAAGGGACTAGGTTGACGGCCCTGCATTAATCATCTTCGAAAAAACGTAGAAGGGAGCCATGCAAAGGGCCAATCAAGCGATCGAAGAAATTAACTGCTGGATGGAATCAAAATCACTGCATATAACACCGGAAAAAACCGAAGCAGGAAACTCGCTCACATTTCATTCAAAGTGATGGATACTGAAATGAGAGCTAAAGCCCACATCAAATACGTAGAGGAAGAGTCTTTCCTTCAGAGTGCACCTTAAAATGGCGACAGAGCGACCTAAAATGGCTACAGAGAGCACCTTAAAATGGCGACAAATCTGCACTCGAAAAACTCATGCCTAATGTTGGGGGTCCAAGGAGCAGTAAACGTAGGCAAAGACTTGCCTAGTCTGCGATGCTATACGGTGCTCCAATCTGGGTAGAAGTCGTAAACAGAAACAAAATCGAGAAACTAGCAGCCTACCAGAGAAAGGTAGCCCTACGGGTATGCAGTGCTTATCGAACCACATCAAGAGATGCTGGCCTAGTAATCGCAGGCATTAACTACAAATCTAGGAAAGAAAATACCTGTATGATGCTGCCAAAAACATGGCAAACGAGAAGCTGAGAAAGGAACGGCATGAAGCTTGGAACACGGGAGCAAAAGGCGAGTGGGCAAGGATACTTATCGCAAATATAGAGACTTGGTACCGACGATAACATGGAGAAATAAATTATCACTTAACCCAACTGCTGGTGTTTTAAGGAATTCCCACAGAACATTGGGAAGGCAACAGATATACACTGCGTATATTGCGGACAAGCAGACAGCGCATGATTACCAAGAACGCGGGGATGTAGCAATACCCAGCCTTCAACAGATGCTACTATCCCACGAAGATTGGGACATCATAAACAGAATGGTCAAAACAAAATCATATCAGAAAAAGAAGCTGATGAACGGCACTGGAAGAAGATGGGCACACCCGAAATCGTACCCCCAAATCCCACCCAGAACTGAACGAAACAGCGAACACATGTTTTTCTCTTAAATGTTATGAGAACTGTCATCCTCGATGTACTGATACAAGCGGTCTTTCTGGTTTATCTACTCTAATCTTATCTGTCTAATCTTATTTTTATTTGTCTAATCTAATTATTATGTTTGGATTAATAATCTAGTTTATTAGTTTGAGTAGTTACGCAACGTTTGTAAACTAACAGAGTTTTGTTTGCTGAATAAATATTTTGCTGGGCAAATAATTGTCGGCGAGCGCGAGAGGGCAAAGTGTGGAATTTGCTACAAACAGACGTAATGTTTGTTCGAGCGGCAATTAAGTGGAAATTAGTGACGAGAATACAAACGGGAATAATTATTAGTAAAAACGTTTTTGTTGGAAAAAAATGTGGTACTTGCGCACTAACGCCACCGCAGCTACAGATTTGAACAAAAAGGATGGTTAGATAAGGGCAGGGATCCTCAACCTTTTAGCATTCAAGAGCACATTCTAGAAAGCCGGTCGGGCGGCGGACGTCTTATTCTTTTCAAAAAGTCCTCACGTGATACATTGGATTTTAGGAAAATGTCGTTTTGAAGGTCCAAACTTTCTAGCTTCAGTTTTTCTTCTGTCCTAATAAGTTCTGCAATATATGCTGCTATTTTGGTTACGTTTACTTGCGGCGTAAAACTGTCGGCGGGCGCCACGTTGACAGCGGGCATAGGGTTGGAGACCACTGGATTAGGGTATAACGTAGCAATAACGGAGGTATAGCCGGAGGTATTAGCAATAACGGAGGTATAATTGGATAAGGGTTAGCTTAGGTATATATTAGAGCAGATAAATCGGGTAGCACGACCTCTCGCTGCGATGGCGTTAATACGTAAGTACCAACATTTTTGCCCAAGTCGTTTCAACGCCTGATACCTTTACGGAAAAATAGTCCAAGCCAATATACGTAGCTAATAACATGTGGATCCAAAATACGTATCTAATAACATGGTCCAAAAACTCTTTTAGATCAAAATTTCTACTGTTAAAAGTGTTATTTTGCCAAGTTTTGACTTACTCACTTTTGGCAGTACACCCACCGATATATGTAATCTTTACTACAACAAAAGGCTATCGTGCACTGTGTTGCAAACTATATTTAATTTGAGGACCAATAACACTAACCTGTGGTATACCAAATCGCATACGTCCAGCCTTAGTTTAATCTCATTTAGTTTTAAACACACACACAAACATAAATTTTTAAACCGAAAAATTGCTTAAAGAACCAAATCACCTACAAATACACACAAAAAAGAGAAACGCAAAGCCCCAACGGTTTCACAGTAAAAACTTACCCCTTGCTGCATGCGGCACGTCGCGCCGTCCGCGCTGTCGCCCGCCGTGTCGCTGTCCATACAGGCGGAGGACGAGGGGTCTCCGTTGGGCAGCACGAAATTCGCGGTGGTCGTTTCGCTGTTCGCGTGGTTCTCAGCCGGAATCGGCCGTTTACCCAACGCCATGCCACAAATCGACGTCATGTGCGTCTCAGGCCCAAACACATACAATGGAATACCTAATATCAATCAGAAACAATTTAAAATGTCACTTTCACAATAGACCTTTTCAGAGTTGAAATGAGTAGGGAAAGATGAAATATGAAAGTTTCGGGCAAATTATAAGGTTATATGTCAAAAAAGTTCGGTCAAAACATGTAGGAAATCGACACATTTCAGTAGGGAAAGATGATATGTTCTGGCGCCACCGCAACCACCGACCTTGAAATCAGTGCGCATGCGCGATGACCTCGACTTGACCTTGATGTGACCTTGACCGTTGACCTCGACCTTTTCTTCAGCTTTTTACCAACAGATGGCGCTTTAGATCAGCTTTTTTACTGAGCGATGGTGCCTTAGTTCAGATTTTCACCAACCCGAACAGATTTCCGTAGGGAAAGATGGTTCGTTCTGGACCCACCTCTCCCTCGGGCCTTGATGCTGGTATATATGAGGTGGTATTGTGATAGAAACGGTTTAATCGGCTTTTAATCAGCTTTCCATAAGCTTTAGATAGCATTAATCAGCTTTTAATCAGCTTTCAATTAGCTAAAAACAGCTTATAAACAGCTTTAATCATCTTTTAATCAGCTTTCCATAAGCTTTAGATAGCATTAATCAGCTTTTAATCAGCTTTCAATTAGCTAAAAACAGCTTATAAACAGCTTTAATCAGCTTTCCATAAGCTTTAGATAGCATTAATCAGCTTTTAATCAGCTTTCAATCAGCAAAAAACAGCTTTTAAACAGCTATAATCAGCTTTCCATAAGCTTTAGATAGCATTAATCAGCTTTCAATTAGCAAAAAACAGCTTATAAACGGCTTTAATCAGCTTTCCATAAGCTTTAGATAGCATTAATCAGCTTTTAATCAGCTTTCAATAAGCAAAAAAAGCTTATAAACAGCTTTAATCAGCTTTCCATAAGCTTTAGATAGCATTAATCAGCTTTTAATCAGCTATAAATTAGCTAAAAACAGCTAATAAACAGCTTTAATCAGCTTTTAATCAGCTTTCCATAAGCTTTAGATACCATTAATCAGCTTTCAATTAGCTAAAAACAGCTTATAAACAGCTTTAATCAGCTTTCCATAAGCTTTAGATAGCATTAATAAGCTTTTAATCAGCTTTCTATTAGCTAAAAACAGCTAATAAACAGCTTTAATCAGCTTTTAATCAGCTTTCGATTAGCTTTAGATAGCATTAATCAGCTTTTAATCAGCTTTCAATTAGCAAAAAACAGCTTATAAACAGCTTTAATCAGCTTTCCATAAGCTTTAGGTAGCATTAATCAGCTTTCAATTAGCTTTCAATTAGCAAAAAACAGCTTATAAACAGCTTTAATCAGCTTTCCATAAGCTTTAGGTAGCATTAATCAGCTTTCAATTAGCTAAAAACAGCTAATAACAGCTTTAATCAGCTTTTAATCAGCTTTCCATAAGCTTTAGATAGCATTAATCAGCTTTTAATCAGCTTTCAATTAGCTAAAAACAGCTTATAAACAGCTTTTAATCAGCTTTCCATAAGCTTTAGATAGCATTAATCAGCTTTTAATCAGCTTTCAATTAGCAAAAAAAACAGCTTATAAACAGCTTTAATCAGCTTTCCATAAGCTTTAGATAGCATTAATCGGCTTTTAATCAGCTTTCAATTAGCTAAAAACAGCTTATAAACAGTTTTATTCAGCTTTTAATCAGCTTTAATCCTAGTATTAAAGTTGGTTTAAAGCTGATTAAGGTTGATTACTAGCTGATTAAAACTGATCGAAAGCTAATTAAAATGTTATTGAAGCTGATTAAAGCTAATTAAAAGCTGATTAAAGCTGTCGATAGCTGATGGAAAGCTGATTAAAAGGCGATTAAACCCTTTCTATCGCAATACCACCTCATAGATTGATATCCATCCAGGTGATCCATCCAGGTCCGAGGGGGAGGTGGGTCCAGAACGAACCATATTTCCCCACGAAATCTGTTCTGGTTGGTGAAAACCTGAACTAAGGCATCATCTGTCAGTAAAAAGCTGAACTAAAGCGCCATCTGTTGGTGAAGGTTGAACTAAAGCGCCATCTGTTGGTGAAATGTTGAACTAAAACCAAGGTCAAGCCAAGGCCGCATTAAGATAAGGTCATCGCGCATGCGCACTGATTTCAAGGTCGGTGGTTGCGGTGGCGCCAGAACATATCATCTTTCCCTACTGAAATGTGTCAATTTCCTGTGCATGTTTTGCCCGAACTTTTTTGACGTATAACCTTATAATTTGCCCGAAACTTTCATATTCCCGCCGTTCAAACTTGACGGATGCGCATGCGCTTAACTAACCGTAAAAAGGTCTATTGATGATTGCTGTCTATTTTGACAATGAACTGAGAGAATGATGACTTCGTTCAACAATAAACTGACAGAATGATGATTGCTATCTAGTTTGATCACGAACTGACAGATTGATGATTGCTATCCAGTTTGACAATGAAGTGACAGAATGATGATTTTGTTTAACCCCTTAACATACAATGACGTCTATAAGGCGTCATGTATATGTGATAAGATCACATGTATATGGACACGTCAACATCATTTTATTCGTATGTCAAGGGGTTAACAACAAATTGATTGAATGATGAATTGCTATCCAGTTTGACCACGAACGGACATATTGATGATTGCTATCTAGTTTGACATTGAAGTGACAGAATGATGATTTTGTTTAACAACAAACTGACAGAATGATGATTGCTATCCAGTTTGATTACGAACTGACAGATTGATGATTGCTATCTAGTTTGACATTGAAGTGACAGAATGATGATTTTGTTTAATAATAACCTGACAGAATGATGATTGCTGTCTAGTTTGATCACGAACTGACAGATTGATGATTGCTATCTAGTTTGACATTGAAGTAACAGAATGATGATTTTGTTTAACAACAAACTGACAGAATGATGATTGCTATCCAGTTTAACCACGAACTGACAGATTGATGATTGCTATCTAGTTTGACATTGAAGTGACAGAATGATGATTTTGTTTAATAACGAACTGACAGAATGATGATTGCTGTCTAATTTGATCACGAACTGACAGATTGATGATTGCTCTCTAGTGTGACATTAACATGGCAGAATGATGATTTTGTTTAACAATGAACTGACAGAATGATGATTGCTGTCTAGTTTGATCACAAACTGACAGATTGATGATTGCTATCTAGTTTGACATTGAAGTGACATAATGATGATTTTGTTTAAGAAACCGACAGAATGATGATTGCTTGTCTAGTTTGATCACGAACTGACAAATTTATGACTGTTATCTAGTTTGACATTGAAGTGACAGAATGATGATTTTGTTTAACAAATTGTCTGAATGATGATTACTGTCTAGTTTGATCAAAAAAACTGACAGATTGATGATTGCTATCTAGTTTGACATTGAAATGACAGAATGATGATTTTGTAACAGTGCACTAACATAATGATGATTGCTGTATAGTGTGAACAAAGGACATATTGATGATTGCTGTCTAGTTTGACATTAACGTGTCAGAATGATGATTTTGTTGAACAATGCAGAATGATGATTGCCGTCTAATTTGACAATGAACTGACAGATTGAAGATTGCCATCTCGTTTGACATTGAAGAGACAGATTGATGATTTTATTTAACAATGAATTGATAAAATGATGATTGCTGTCTAGTATGACCACGAACTAACTTATTGATGATTGCTGCCAATTTTGACATTGCAGCGACAGAATGATGATTTTGTTTAACAATGAACTAACAGAATGATGATTGTGTCTAGTTTAATTACAAACTGACAGATTAATGATTGCTTTCTAGTTTGACATTGAAGTGTCAGAATGATGATTTCGTTTAACAATGGCAGAATGATGATTGCCGTCTAATTTGACAATGAACTGACAGATTGATGATTGCTATCTAGTTTGACATTGAAAAAAGAAATTGATGATTTTATTTAAAAATGAACTGACAAAATGATGATTGCTGTCTAGTTTGACCACGAACTAACTTATTGATGATTGCTGCCTAATTTGACATTGCAGTGACATAATGATGATTTTGTTTAACAATGAATTGATAGAATGCTGATTGCTGTCTAATTTTATCAAAACTGACAGACTGATAAGTGCTGTCTAGTTTGACATTGATATGACATAATGATGTTCTTCATGAGTGATGATTGCTGTCTAATTTGACAATGAATTGACAGAATGATGATTGGTATCCAGTTTGACATTAAAGTGACAGAATGATGATTTTGTTTGACAATGAACTGACAGAATGATGATTGCTGTCTAGTTTGACAATAGACTGCTGTCTAGTTTGACATTGATATGACATAATGATGTTGTTGATGAGTGATGATTGCTGTCTAGTGTGACAATGAACTGACAGATTGATGATTGCTATCTACTTTAACATTGAAGTGACAGAACGATGATTACTGTCTACTTTTAAAGAACAACATGACATTTATTGCCAAGTCCATTCCCACAGAATAAAATGATTTTCTAGTTTGATAAAATTAAAATGTTCAATTAGTCAGCGACTGTTTTAATTCTCACCTAATGTTTGGCCGACTTCTCTCATCCTCCTGAGCCCCTCCTGGTAGTTGGGGCCGGCGCGCCGCACGAAGATCGAGATCTTGTGGTCGATGAGCCGCTGCTGGAACTCGCGCAGCGCCGTGATGATCCCGCGGAACGTCGCCGCGACGTTCGTGAAGTTCGCGATGCCGCCCCCCGTGATCAGCACCTTGCCGTCCGGGTGCTTCTCCTGCGTCATCAGCGACAGAATGGTCTTCGCGTACTCGTACGTCTGCTGCTCCGACGGCGCCCCTAAACCAAATAATAATAATTTAAGCTGTAATGTCAAGTTTGACAGTAATTGTCGTATTATTGTCAAATTTGACATACGTCTGCTGTTCCGACGGCGCCCCTGAACCAAATAATAATAATTGATGCTGTAATGACAAGTTTGACAGTAATTGTCGTATTATTGTCAAATTTGACATACGTCTGCTGTTCCGACGGCGCCCCTAAACCAAATAATAATAATTGATGCTGTAATGACAAGTTTGACAGTAATTGTCGTATTATTGTCAAATTTGACATACGTCTGCTGTTCCGACGGCGCCCCTAAACCAAATAATAATAATTTATGGTGTAATGTCAAGTTTGACAGTAATTATCGTATTATTGTCAAATTTGACATACAGTCATGCTTCGATTTACACGGTAGATACGTTCCTGGTTAATTCCAGGATTGATCTACCTGAGTAGATTTTGGGGTGGGGCTGTACGGGTGTTCGTAGCAAACACATTCGTTAACTTCAGCAAGAGGTCCCCCTGGAAAAAGTCAAACAATTCGGGACCGCTCTTCGCATAACTTCGAGGTGGTGGTGTATCACACTTTGTAGGTGGTGGTGGTGTATCTGTTTGTGGTGTGGTGTATCTGTTTGTGGTGGTGGTGTACCTGTTTGTGGTGTGGTGTATCGTATTTTACCCTTACATCCCCTTTCCATTAACCCCTTGACATACGAATAAAATGACGTTGACGTGTCCATATACATGTGATCTTATAAGATATACATGACGTCTTAGGGACGTCATTATATGTCAAGGGGTTAACTATGATTAGGGGTTTTCAGCATGTTTTCCAGTTCTTTTCCGTTCCTTCTCATCGCTTTCTTTCATTTTCTTTATTTCCTAGATTAGATTGGAACGGAGACACAAAAGATGTCTTTGATGTTTGCAGTATTTGAAAGATAACTTTTAATCAAGTTAAGGAAAACGTGTAAAACGAAACCGTGTAAATTAATTACCGTGTAAATTGAGGACCGTATAAATTGAGGACCGTGTAAATTGAAGACCGTGTAAATTGAGGACCGTGTAAATTGAGGGCCGTGTAAATCGAAGACCGTATAAATTGAGCACCGTGTAAATTGAGTACCGTGAAAATCGAGGGATTGTTGTATGAGTATGTAATTTTACCTGAATATTCGCCGTAGTTTGCGAGTTCTGTGGAGGCGCCGAGGTCGCAAATGGTGTCGCTGTAGATGACGGAAGCGCCACCCCCGGCGACCATCGTCCAGACCCGCCCGGACTTGTTCAGAATGGTCAGTTTTAAACTGGCGCCGGATTTCGAGTCCAAATCGGCAATATAAGCTTCCTCTATTAAAAGCAAACATTAAAGACGTTCTCTTGTAGAAGTTATGTTAAGATGTTTACCTGGATAGGCGTCGCGTCCGAAGGGTGGAGGATATTCGATTTCGCCCCATTGCGGTTTGCAGATGAAGTCGGCGGTGGCGTCCAATTTGGCGGCTAAATCGAGGATGTAAATTTCTTTGTCGGTAACCACCAGCGGATTAATCTCCAGATACGTGAAGTGCATGTCGACGTAGAGTTTGTAGAGGGAATTGATGAAGGTGGAGACCATTTCCTTCTTGGATGGGATGATTTTGGACAGAAGGGCGGTTTCGATGATGTCTTTGGTGACGGTTTGGCCGACGGGCACGTCGAGTTTCACGGCTTTGGAGTCGACGTCGCCGATGTCGACGCCGCCCTCGTGGTAGAAGAGGACGGTGTCGGCGTGGCGGTGCGAATAAATGCAAACGTACATTTCCTCCTCGGCCTTGTGGGCCACGAAGGGTTCAATAATAAAATTCCTTAACTTTCCACGAGCTTCCCCAATTTTCTGCTCTTTGTTCATACGCTCATCCACCCATCTCTTCACCTCATCCAAACTTTTATTAACAGCGATCAACCCTAAACAACGACAGGATCAAAACCTTTCATTAAAAAAAAAAATAATTGTGCGGATACGTCAATTTCCGACATGTTTTTCGGGCACTTTTTGACGTATAACCAGTGAAAATAACTAAATGTGCCCGAAACTTTCATATTCCCGCCTTTTAAACTTGGCGGATGCGCATGCGCTTAACTAACTGTTAAAAGGTCTATTATCCCATCTGTTAAAAATTCTCACCTAATTTTCCTCTGCGTTTGATGAGCTGGTCAGGTTTGACGACGAGTTTCTCGGTTTTGAGCCAGGGATGATCGGCGGTGAGTTGGGACCATTTCGTGTCGGGGCTGACGGACGCGAAGCGGCATTGGGCAGCGGCGGTGCCTTTGGGCAGGAGGCGGTTTATCAGGTCCTTTCCTGACGCCTCGCGGATCGCTTTCGCAGACATTTTAAAACGTCAAAATTTCTAAAAAATTGAAAAAAGAATAGCATTGTAAATAAATGTCAAAAATGACATGTGAATGTCAAATTGTTACATATGTCGATTTGATATAAATCGTGGAACAAATTAGGAAAAGCTAAATTTTCATAAACTTGTCAAAAGAAACAATTGTCAAACTGTCATTATATTTGTCATAAATGGACACATTTGAAAGTATAAATATTTCATTAAATTGGTGATTTTTTTGTCAGTAATTAAATAAATGTCAAAAATGACAAACAGTATAATATTAATATATAAAAATATATTTAATATACGAATCAAAAAATAACTGTCAAATATGACAAACAGTATTTATACATAAATTAAAAATAATTATCAAATATGACAACAGTATTTATATATAAATTTAAAAAATAATTGTCAAATATGACAAACGGTATTTATATATTAATTAAAAAATACTTCTCAAATTAGATGACAAAGAGTATTTATATATTAATTACAAAATAACTGTCAAATATGACAAACAGTATTTATATATCAATTTAAAAAATAACTGTCAAATATGACAAACGGTATGTATATATTAATTAAAAAATAATTGTCAAATTAGATGACAAACAGTATTTATATATTAATTAAAAAATAATTGTCAAATATGACAAACCGTATTTATGTATTAACTAAAAAATAATTGTCAAATTAGATGACAAACAGTATTTATATATTAATTAAAAAATAATTGTCAAATATTACAAACCGTATTTATATATTAACTAAAAAATAATTGTCAAATTAGATGACAAACAGTATTTATATATTAATTAAAAAATAACTGTCAAATATGACAAACGGTATTTATATATTAATTAAAAAATAAATGTCAAATTAGATGAGACAGTATTTACATATTAATTAAAAAATAATTGTCAAATATGACAAACCGTATTTATATATTAACTAAAAAATAATTGTCAAATTAGATGACAAACAGTATTTATATATTAATTAAAAAATAATTGTCAAATATGACAAACCGTATTTATATATTAACAAAAAAAAATGTCAAATTAGATGACAAACAGTATTTATATATTAATTAAACAATAAATTGTCAAATATGACAAACGGTATTTATATATTAATTAAAAAATAATTGTCAAATATGACAAACAGTATTTATATATTAACTAAAAAATAATTGGCAAATATGAGAAACGGTATTTATATATTAACCCCTTGACATACGAATAAAATGAGCGTTGACGTGTCCATATACATGAGATATTATCACACAAACGTGACGTCTTAGAGACGTCATTGTATGTCAAGGGGTTAATTAAAAAAAATTTGTCAAATATGACAAACAGTTTTTAATATATTGATTAAAAAATAATTGTTAAATATGACAAATTATTATTAGTATTTAAAAAAAATAATTATGTCAAGGTTGTTTATTAATTATGTGAGAACCTTTAACTATATAGTATCTGATTGTTTCTAATATATAAGTTTGGTCTGTTGAAAATTGGTGTGGAATTCCTGCGAGCGCGCAGCAGGAAATGTTTAACCCGCTGACCCCCCTCAGGCCTCGCGCTTTTCTTTTCAAATATTTTACATACAATTACAAACACAATTGACACTAATCATCGAATAAATAATAATATATATCCACATAATCCACTATATTATAATCCACTATAATAATAAATGACCACATTAGAGGTGCAAAATACAGATACAAACAAAAATTCACAAACTAACGATAATATAACTGTCAATATTTGTGTCATAATTTAACTTCATTTTTGAAACCATGTCAATTTGGGTGTCAAAATATAAAAAAATGTTGACAAATGAATGTAATATGTGTCAAGTTTGTTAAGAGTTTGACAGTTTAATACTAATGTTCATATAAGACGATTGAAAGTGTCAAAACTGATATACTGTCAAGAAAGAAGAAATTTGTCATAATGTCAAAACAATAACGAAATGTCAAAATAAATTTAAAGGATATGTCAGAAATGACAATTTGTTGACAAAATAATCTAATTAACTATAAAATAAACGTTTTATTAGTTTGACAGTTTAATACTAATGTTCATATAAGACGATTGAAAGTGTCAAAACTGATATACATACATATTGTCAACAAAAAAGAAATTTGTCATAATGTCAAAACAATAACGAAATGTCAAAATAATTTAAAAGGTTCTGTCAGAAATGACAATTTGTTGACAAAATAATCTAATTAACAATAAAATAAACGTTTTATTAGTTTGACAGTTTAATACTGATGTTCATATAAGACGATTGAAAGTGTCAAAACTGATAAACATACATATTGTCAAAAAAGAAGAAATTTGTCATAATGTCAAAACAATAACGAAATGTCAAAATAATTGGAAAGATATGTCAGAAATGACAATTTGTTGACAAAATAATCTAATTAACAATAAAATAAACGTTTTATTAGTTTGACAGTTTTATACTAATGTTCATATAAAACGATTAAAAGTGTCAAAACTGATATACATACATATTGTCAACAAAAAAGAAATTTGTCATAATGTCAAAACAATAACGAAATGCCAAAACAATTTAAAAGGTTCTGTCAGAAATGACAATTTGTTGACAAAATAATCTAATTAACAATAAAATAAACGTTTTATTAGTTTGACAGTTAAATACTGATGTTCATATAAGACGATTGAAATTGTCAAAACTGATAAACATACATATTGTCAAAAAAGAAGAAATTTGTCATAATGTCAAAACAATAACGAAATGTCAAAATAATTGGAAAGGATATGTCAGAAATGACCATTTGTTGACAAAATAATCTAATTAACAATAAAATAAACGTTTTATTAGTTTGACAGTTTAATACTAATGTTCATATACATTTCATAACGATTGAAAGTGTCAAAACTGATATACATACTTATTGTCAACAAAGAAGAAATTTTGGAAAAGATCAAAACAATAACGAAATGTCAAAATAATTTGAAAGGATCTCAGAAATGACAATTTGTTGACAAAATGATCTAATTAACTATAAAATAAACGTTTTATAGTGATTTCTAAGTGTTAGATTGTCAAGAATTTGACAGTTTATAACTAATGTCCATGTAAGCAGATTAAAAGTGTCAAAACTGATATAAATATTATCATCAAAGAAGATATTTTTGATAATGTCATCATTTGCAATCATTTTTGATAGTGTCAGAAATGACAATTAGTTGACTAAATAATCTAATTAACTATAAAATAAACGTTTTATAGTGATTTATAAGTGTTAAATTGTCAAAAGTTTGACAGTTTACAACTAACGTCCATGTAAGCAGATTAAAAGTGTCAAAACTGATAAGAATTTTTTTTTTGATAAAGTCAAAACAATAACGAAATGTCTAAATAAATTTAAAAGATATGTCAGAAATGACAATTTGTTAACAAAATAATCCAATTAACTATAAAATAAACGTTTTATAGTGATTTCTAAGTGTTAGATTGTCAAAAATTTGAAAGTTTAAAACTAATGTCCATGTAAGTAGATTAAAAGTGTCAAAACTGATATAAATATTATCATGAAAGAAAAAAAATTTGATAATGTCAAAACAATAACGAAATGTCAAAATCAATTTAAAGACTGTGTCAAAAATATAAAAAATGACAATTTGTAGAAAAAAATAATTAAATTTAAAGTAGTAAAATGTCTAAATTGACAGTAATTATGACTTTTATTGTCAACAAAGAAGACATTTTAATGTCAAAGCAATAACGATATGTCAAAATCAATTTAAAGACTGTGTCAAAAATATAAAAAATGACAATTTGTAGAAAAAAGTAATTAAATTTAATGTAATCAAATGTAAAAATTGACAGAAATTATGACAGTAGTATTTATGAATTTTATTGTCAACAAAGAAGACATTTTAATGTCAAAGCCATAACGAAATGTCAAAATGAATTTAAAGACTGTGCCAAAATGACACAGAAAAAAATGACAATTTGTAGAAAAAATAATTAAATTTAAAGTAATCAAATGTCTAAATTGACAGTAGTATTTAAGAATTGTATTGTCAACAAAGAAGACATTTTAATGTCAAAGCAATAACGAAATGTCAAATTCAATTTCGAAAATAAAAAATGTTTAGACTTGGCAAATACAGTGTCAAACATTAAATAAATGTCCTACTATGGACATTCAAAAAATTCAAACTAAATGTCAAAGATTATAACTATGTC
Source organism: Phosphuga atrata (assembly GCA_944588485.1). Classification (NCBI taxonomy): domain Eukaryota; kingdom Metazoa; phylum Arthropoda; class Insecta; order Coleoptera; family Silphidae; genus Phosphuga; species Phosphuga atrata. The sequence continues at coordinate 1,698,011 of OX155904.1, forward strand.
AAAATTGACAGTTTATATATTAAAAAGTGAATGTCAAAAAAGACAAATTATGTCTAAAATTGATAAATTAAGAAAATAACGAAATGTCAAAATCAATTTAAAGATTATGTCAAAAATATAAAAAATGAAAATTTGTAGAAAAAATAATTAAATTTAATGTAATCAAATGTCAAAATTGACAGTAATTATGACAGTAGTCTGTGAATTTTATTGTCAACATAGAAGATATTTTAATGTCAAAGAAATAACGAAATGTCAAAATCAATGTATGGGATATGTCAAAAATGTAAAAAAAATGACAATTTGTAGATGAAACATACATAACATTTGCAGTCATTTTAAAGCAGATTCAAAATGTTTAGACTTGGCAAATACAGACTCAAACATTAGATAAATGTCAAACTATGGACATTCAAAAAATTCAAACTAAATGTCAAAGATTATAACTATATGTCAAAATTGACAGTTGCAATATTAATAAGTGAATGTCAAAAAAGACAAATTATGTCTAAAATTGATAAATTAAGAAAATAACGAAATGTCAAAATCAAATTTAAAGACTTTATCAAAAATATAAAAAATGACAATTTGTAGAAAAAATAATTTAATTTAATGTAATCAAATGTCAAAATTGACAGTAATTATGACAATAGTCTATGAACTTTATTGTCAACAAAGAATACATTTTAATGTCAAAGCAATAACGAAATGTCAAAATCAATTTAAAGATTGTGTCAAAAATATAAAAAATGACAATTTGTAGAAAAAAAAATTAAATTTAATGTAATCAAATGTCAAAATTGACAGTAATTATGACATCGGTCTTTATGAATTTTATTATCAACAAAGAAGATATTTTGATGTCAAAGAAATAACGAAATTTCAAAATCAATGTATGGGATGTCAAAAATCTAAAAAAAAAATGACAATTTGTAGATGAAATACACATAACATTTGCAGTGTCATTTTTAAGCAGACTCAAAATGTTTAGACTTGGCAAATAATGTGTCAAACATTAAATAAATGTCAAACTATGGACATTCAAGATTGTAATATGGTGGTGACGACATTCACCAGGACATTCAAAAAATTCAAACTAAATGTTAAAGATTATAACTATATGTCAAAATTGACAGTTAAATATTAAAAAGTGAATGTCAAAAAAGACAAATTATGTCTAAAATTGATAAATTAAGATAATAACGAAATGTCAAAATCAATTTAAAGATTGCGTCAAAAAAATTAAAAAATGACAATTTGTAGAAAAAATAATTAAATTTAATGTAACCAAATGACAGAAATTATGACAGTAGTCTTTATGAATTTTATGGTCAACAAAAAGACATTGTAGTGTCAAAGCAATAACGAAATGTCAAAATCAATGTATGGGATATGTAAAAAAATGATAATTTGTAGATGAAATACACATGTGTCAATTTTGAGCAGATTAAAAATGTTTAGACTTGGCCAATTAAAGCAATAACGAAATGTCAAAATCAATTTATGGGATATGTCAAAAATGTATAAAAAAAATGACAATTTGTAGATGAAATACACATAACATTTGCAGTGTCATTTTTGAGCAGATTCAAAATATTTAGATTTGACAAATACAGTTTCAAGCATTGATACAGTGACATATACAGTGTCAAACATTAAATAAATGTCAAACTATGGACACTCAAGAAATTCAAACTAAATGTCAAAAATCATAACTATATGTCAAAATTATTGTAATGTAAATTTGACAAAATAAAATTTCTTGTTTGATGATATGTCAAAATTATTGTAATGTCAATTTGACAAAATAAAGTTTTTTTGATGATATATGTCAAAATTATTATAATGTCAATTTGACAAAAAAAAAATTCTTCTTTGATGATATATGTCAAAATTATTGTAATGTCAATTTGACAAAATAAAATTTCTTTGATGATATATGTCAAAATTATTATAATGTCAATTTGACAAAAAAAAATTCTTCTTTGATGATATATGTCAAAATTATTGTAATGTCAATTTGACAAAATAAAATTTCTTTGATGATATATGTCAAAATTATTGTAATGTCAATTTGACAAAATAAAATTTCTTTGATATATGTCAAAATTATTGTAATGTCAATTTGACAAAATAAAATTTCTTTGATATATGTCAAAATTATTGTAATGTCAATTTGACAAAATAAAATTTTTTCTTTGATTATATATGTCAAAATTATTGATTTTTGATTTCTAAGTGGTAGATTGTCAAAAAATTGACATGTAAGTAGATTAAAAGTGTCAAAACTGATATAAATATTATCATCAAAGAAAAAATTTTTGATAATGTCAAAATAACGAAATGTCAATTTAAAGACTGCCAAAAATATAAAAAATGACAATTTGTAGAAAAAATAATTAAATTTAATGTAATTAAATGTCAAAATTCACAGCAATTATGACAGTAGTCTTTATGAATTTTATTGTGAACAAAGAAGATATTTTAATGTCATAGAATAACGAAATGTCAAAATCAATGTAAAGACTTTGTCAAAAATATAAAAAATGACAATTTGTAGAAAAATAATTAAATTTAATCTAATCAAATGTCAAAATTGACAGTATTATGACAGTAGTCTTTATGAATTTAATTGTCAACAAAGAAATTTTAATGTCAAAGTAATAACGAAATGTCAAAATCAATTTAAAGACTGTATTCAGAAATATAAGTATGACAATTTGTAGAAAAAATAATTACATTTCAAGTAATCAAATGTCCAAATTGACAGTAATTATGACAGTAGTCTTTATGAATTTAATTATCAACAAAGAAATTTGAATGTCAAAGCAATAAGGAAATGTCAAAGTCAATTTAGACTGTCAAAAATATAAAAAAATGACAATTTGTAGAAAAATAATTAAATTTAATGTAATCAAATGTAAAAATTGACAGTAATTATGACATTAGTCTATGAATTTTATTGTCAACAAAGAAATTTTAATGTCAAAGCAATAACGAAATGTCAAAATCAATTTAAAGACTGCGTTAAAAAATATTATTTTGTCAATTTGACAAAATGAAATTTCTTTGATGATATATGTCAAAATTATTGTAATGTCAATTTGACAAAATAAAATTTCTTCTTTGATGATATATGTCAAAATTATTGTAATGTCAATTTGACAAAATAAAATTTCTTTGATGATATATGTCAAAATTATTGTAATGTCAATTTGACAAAATAAAATTTCTTCTTTGATGATATATGTCAAAATTATTGTAATGTCAATTTGACAAAATAAAATTTCTTTGATGATATATGTCAAAATTATTGTAATGTCAATTTGACAAAATAAAATTTCTTCTTTGATGATAATATTTTTATCAATTTTGACACTTTTAATCTGCTTCATTGAACATTAGTTTTAAATTGTCAAACTCTTGACAAACTGACACTTATAAATAACTGTGACGTTTATTTTGACAGTTTAAATATTAAAACGTGAATGTCAAAAAAAAAAAAATTATGTCTAAAACTTTGGCAAAAAAAGTTATGCAACATATTATATTATATATTTTTATTTAAAATAAAAAAGATAATGTCAAAATTGATAGTTCTGATAAAAATATTAATGTCAAAAATGACAATTGAATGTCAAAAAAACAGCAATTGAATAAAAAAAACGACAATTTAATATAAAAAAATGACAATTGGGTGTCAAAAATGACAATTGGATGTCAAAAACAGCAATTGAATGTCAAAAAACGACAAATGCAATCAACTGATTGTCAAAAAACGACAATTGTGTAAAAATGTAGAACGTTTATTTTGACAGTTTAAATATTGACAGTTTCAATATTAAAAAGTGAATGTCAAAAAAGACAAATTATGTCTAAAATTGATAAATCAAGATAACTTGTATATAAGACACATTGTATATTAGAGTTTTGGCAAAAAAAAGTTATACAACATAATATATAATATATTTTTATTTAAAATAGAAAAGATAATGTCAAAATTGACAGTTCTGATAAAAAGATTAATGTCAAAAAATGACAGTTCTGATAAAAAGATTAATGTCAAAAAATGACAATTGAATGTGAAAAACCGGCAATTGAATAAAAAAAACGACAATTTAATATCAAAAAATGACAATTGGATGTCAAAAACGACAACTGTCAAATAACGACAATTGTCAAATAACGACAACTGCAGAAATATATGTCGAAAAACGACAATTGAGTAAAACTGTAAAACGTTTTTTCAACAGTTTAAATATTAAAAATGTCAAAATCGACACATTGTATTTTAGAGCTTTGGCAAAAAAAGTTATACAACATATTATATTATATATTTTTTTTAAATAAAAAATATAATGTCAAAATTGACAGTTCTGATAAAAGTATTAATGTCAAAAAATGACAATTGAATGTCAAAAAACGACAATTTAATGAAAAAAAACGACAATTTGATATCAAAAAATGACAATTGGATGTCAAAAACTGCAATTGAAAGTCAAAAAAACCACAACTGCTATCAACTGAATGTCAAAAAACGACAATTTAATCAATTTGAATTGATTGAATGAAAATACGACAATTTAATATTAAAAAATGACAATTGGATGTCAAAAACGGCAATTGAATGTAAAAAAACTACGACAACTGCAAACTGCAATCAACTGAATGTCAAAAACCACAATTGAGTAAAACTGTAAAACTTTTATTTTGACAATTTAAATATTAAAACGTAAATGTCAAAAAAAAGACAATTTCGACAAATCGACATATTGTATATTAGAGCTTTGGCAAAAAAAGTTATACAACATATTATATTATATATTTTTATTTAAGTCAAAATTGACAGTTCTGATAAAAATATTAATTTCAAAAAATGACAATTGGATTTAAAGAAACGGCAATTGAATGAAAAAACGACAATTTACTTTAAAAAAATGATAATTGGGTCAAAAACGGCAATTGAATGTCAAAATACGATAACTGCAATCAACTGAATGTCAAAAAACGACAATTGAGTAAAACTGTAAAACGTTTCTTTTGACATTTTAAATATTAAAAAGTGAATGTCAAAAAGACAAATTATGTCTAAAATTGATAAATTAAGATAATAACGAAATGTCAAAATCGACAGATTGTATATTAGAACTTTGACAAAATAAGTTATAATATATATATATATATATATATATATATATATATATATATATATATATATATATATATATATATATATAGAATAAAAAAGATAATGTCAAAATTGACAGTTCTGATAAAAATATTAATGTCAAAAAATGACAATTGATTGTCAGAAAACGGCAATTGAATGAAAAAACGACCATTTAATTTCAAAAATGACAATTTAATGTCAAAAAGCGGCAATTGAATGAAAAAACAACAATTTAATATCAAAAATGACAATTGGATGTCAAAAACGGCAATTGAATGTCAAAAAACGACAACTGCAGTCAACTGAATGTCGAAAAACGACAATTGAGTAAAACTGTAAAACGTTTTTTTAACAGTTTAAATTTTAAAAAGTGAATGTCAAAAGAGACAAAATTTGTCTAAAATTGATAAATTAAGATAATAACAAAATGTCAAAATCGACACATTGTATATTAGAGGTTTGGCAAAAAAAGTTATATATAATGTCAAAATTGATAGTTCTGATAAAAATATTTATGTCAAAAAATGACAATTGAATGTCAAAAAACGGCAATTGATTGCAAAAACGACAATTTAATATAAAAAAATGACAACTGGATGTCAAAAAACGATAACTGCAATTAACTGAGTGTCAAAAAACGACAATTGAGTAAAACTGTAAAACGTTTATTTTGACAGTTAAAATATAAAAAAGTGATTGTCAAGAAGACAAATTATGTCTAAAATTGATAAATTAAGATAATAACGAAATGTCAAAATCAACAGATTGTATATTAGAACTTTGGCAAAATAAGTTATATATATATATATATATATATATATATATATATATATATATATATATATATATATATATATATATATATATATATATATAGAATAAAAAAGATAATGTCAAAATTGACAGTTCTGATAAAAATATTAATGTCAAAAAATGACAATTGATTGTCAAAAAACGGCAATTGAATGAAAAAACGACCATTTAATTTCAAAAAAATGACAATTTGATGTCAAAAATGACAATTCTATGTCAAAAACGACAATTGAATGTCAAAAAACGACAACTGCAGAGAACTGAATGTCAAAAAACGACAATTGAGTAAACCTGTAAAACGTTTATTTTGACATTTTAAATATTAAAAAGTGAATGTCAAAAAAGACAAATTATATCTAAAATTGATAAATTAAGATAATAACGAAATGTCAAAATCGACACATTGTATGTTAGAGCTTTGACAAAAAAGTTATACAACATAATATATAATATATTTTTATTTAAAATAACAAAGATAATGTCAAAATTGACAGTTCTGACAAAAATATGAATGTCAAAAAATGACAATTGAATGTCAAAAAACGGCAATTGAATGAAAAAAACTACAATTTAATATCATACAATGACAATTGAAAAGTCAAAAACGGCAATTGAATGTCAAAAAAGGACAACTGCAGTCAACTGAATGTCAAAAAACGACAATTGAGTGTCAAGAAGGACAATTGAAGTCAACTAAATGTTAAAAAACGACAATTGAGTAAAACTGGAAAAAGTTTATTTTGACAGTCTAAATATTAAAAAGTGAATGTCAAAAAAGACAAATTATGACAAAATCGACACATAGTGTATTAGAACTTTAGCAAAAAAAGTTATACAACATATTATATTATTCTACTATTTTTTTATTTAATATAAAAAAGATAATATCAAAATTGACAGTTCTGATAAAAATATTAATGTCAAAAAATGACAATTTAATGTCAAAAAGCGGCAATTGAATGAAAAAACGACAATTTAACATCAAAAAATGACAATTAGATATCATAAACGGTAATTGAAGTCAATTGAATGTCAAGAAAACGACAACTGCAGTCAACTGAATGTCAAAAAACGACAATTGAGTGTCAAAAAGGACAATTGAAGTCAACTGAATGTTAAAAAACCACAATTAAAGTCCGTTTAGTTGTAAAGAAACTTAGTCTAATCCACCTGAGAAAACGACACTAACACGTCCATTAACTAGACAAAGTCTAATTCTTATGCGAGATAATAACTACACTAAGTTAACCTTGACGAAAGTTTAATGAAACGTGCAAATCAAAGGTCACGGCAGTTTCGAAAGTCTTTCACTTAAAAGCAAAGAAACAAATAGATATAAGTTTACCAATATGAAGCTACGGTATCAACTAGTTTCAAATAAATATACTCGTTTCCACTGTACTCCACTTATAAACCAAACACGGCAACTTAGCGACGGTCGAATCGAACATACGTGAAAGCACTAAACCTCTACGTCCGTCCCACGACGTCTATATATCCCACTTTCCCTGCACTCGCGCTCACGTTCGCTAACTAAACCGCCCGCTACGTGATCGCTCCGTGTCTCCGGCCATCCAATCACACTCAATCGTACGATCACGTAATTATCGACGTTGTCTCACTCGCACCGCCACACCACACACAACAAAGACAAAAATAACGTTAATCATACTGTCACATTTCTTTTTGAATTTTTCTAGACTTGTCTGTTTAGTCTTGCCTGTCTAGATTTGTCTGTCTAGTCTTGTTTGTCTAGTCTTGTTTGTATAGTCTTGTCTGTCTAGTCTTGTCTGTCTAGTCTTGTCTGTCTAGTCTTGTCTGACTAGTCTTGTCTGTCTAGTCTTGTCTGTCTAGTCTTGTCTGTCTAGTCTTGTCTGTCTAGTCTTGTCTGTCTAGTCTTGTCTGTCTAGTCTTGTCTGTCTAGTCTTGTCTGTCTAGTCTTGTCTGTCTAGTCTTGTCTGTCTAGTCTTGTCTGTCTAGTCTTGTCTGTCTAGTCTTGTCTGTCTAGTCTTGTCTGTCTAGTCTTGTCTGTCTAGTCTTGTCTGTCTAGTCTTGTCTGTCTAGTCTTGTCTGTCTAGTCTTGTCTGTCTAGTCTTGTCTGTCTAGTCTTGTCTGTCTAGTCTTGTCTGTCTAGTCTTGTCTGTCTAGTCTTGTCTGTCTAGTCTTGTCTGTCTAGTCTTGTCTGTCTAGTCTTGTCTGTCTAGTCTTGTCTGTCTAGTCTTGTCTGTCTAGTCTTGTCTGTCTAGTCTTGTCTGTCTAGTCTTGTCTGTCTAGTCTTGTCTGTCTAGTCTTGTCTGTCTAGTCTTGTCTGTCTAGTCTTGTCTGTCTAGTCTTGTCTGTCTAGTCTTGTCTGTCTAGTCTTGTCTGTCTAGTCTTGTCTGTCTAGTCTTGTCTGTCTAGTCTTGTCTGTCTAGTCTTGTCTGTCTAGTCTTGTCTGTCTAGTCTTGTCTGTCTAGTCTTGTCTGTCTAGTCTTGTCTGTCTAGTCTTGTCTGTCTAGTCTTGTCTGTCTAGTCTTGTCTGTCTAGTCTTGTCTGTCTAGTCTTGTCTGTCTAGTCTTGTCTGTCTAGTCTTGTCTGTCTAGTCTTGTCTGTCTAGTCTTGTCTGTCTAGTCTTGTCTGTCTAGTCTTGTCTGTCTAGTCTTGTCTGTCTAGTCTTGTCTGTCTAGTCTTGTCTGTCTAGTCTTGTCTGTCTAGTCTTGTCTGTCTAGTCTTGTCTAGTCTTGTCTGTCTAGTCTTGTCTGTCTAGTCTTGTCTGTCTAGTCTTGTCTGTCTAGTCTTGTCTGTCTAGTCTTGTCTGTCTAGTCTTGTCTGTCTAGTCTTGTCTGTCTAGTCTTGTCTGTCTAGTCTTGTCTGTCTAGTCTTGTCTGTCTAGTCTTGTCTGTCTAGTCTTGTCTGTCTAGTCTTGTCTGTCTAGTCTTGTCTGTCTAGTCTTGTCTGTCTAGTCTTGTCTGTCTAGTCTTGTCTGTCTAGTCTTGTCTGTCTAGTCTTGTCTGTCTAGTCTTGTCTGTCTAGTCTTGTCTGTCTAGTCTTGTCTGTCTAGTCTTGTCTGTCTAGTCTTGTCTGTCTAGTCTTGTCTGTCTAGTCTTGTCTGTCTAGTCTTGTCTGTCTAGTCTTGTCTGTCTAGTCTTGTCTGTCTAGTCTTGTCTGTCTAGTCTTGTCTGTCTAGTCTTGTCTGTCTAGTCTTGTCTGTCTAGTCTTGTCTGTCTAGTCTTGTCTGTCTAGTCTTGTCTGTCTAGTCTTGTCTGTCTAGTCTTGTCTGTCTAGTCTTGTCTGTCTAGTCTTGTCTGTCTAGTCTTGTCTGTCTAGTCTTGTCTGTCTAGTCTTGTCTGTCTAGTCTTGTCTGTCTAGTCTTGTCTGTCTAGTCTTGTCTGTCTAGTCTTGTCTGTCTAGTCTTGTCTGTCTAGTCTTGTCTGTCTAGTCTTGTCTGTCTAGTCTTGTCTGTCTAGTCTTGTCTGTCTAGTCTTGTCTGTCTAGTCTTGTCTGTCTAGTCTTGTCTGTCTAGTCTTGTCTGTCTAGTCTTGTCTGTCTAGTCTTGTCTGTCTAGTCTTGTCTGTCTAGTCTTGTCTGTCTAGTCTTGTCTGTCTAGTCTTGTCTGTCTAGTCTTGTCTGTCTAGTCTTGTCTGTCTAGTCTTGTCTGTCTAGTCTTGTCTGTCTAGTCTTGTCTGTCTAGTCTTGTCTGTCTAGTCTTGTCTGTCTAGTCTTGTCTGTCTAGTCTTGTCTGTCTAGTCTTGTCTGTCTAGTCTTGTCTGTCTAGTCTTGTCTGTCTAGTCTTGTCTGTCTAGTCTTGTCTGTCTAGTCTTGTCTGTCTAGTCTTGTCTGTCTAGTCTTGTCTGTCTAGTCTTGTCTGTCTAGTCTTGTCTGTCTAGTCTTGTCTGTCTAGTCTTGTCTGTCTAGTCTTGTCTGTCTAGTCTTGTCTGTCTAGTCTGTCTGTTTTCAACGGTAGTATAGTGGACAGCATACTCGTCTAACAAGCGGGAGACCGGGGTTCGATTTTCCGCCGAGACAGACACGTTTTCAACCAGGGCGGCACTAACCGTCCGGGCTGCCCGCCCTGAAAAAAAATGCGAAATATGCGATACCGAGGTGGTGAGAATCCAAGTGGAAAAGACGATTTAGTCTCATTTAGCCTTTAGTCTATGTATGAAGGCCGATTCCCATATACGCGACACTTAGCTACGCGACATCGCCTGTCAATTAATGATTACATTGTTTTAAATGGGCACGTTCTCACTATAGCTACGTGACGTGCCCATTTTAAACAATGTAATCATTAATTGACAGGCGATGTCGCACTATGTCGCGTAGCTGAGTGTTGCGCATATGGGAATCGACCTTTATACTTGCAATTACAATGAGAAAAAACCTGTAAAACGTTTATTTTGACAGTTTAAATATTAAAAAGTGAATGTCAAAAAAGATAAATTATGTCTAAAATTGATAAATTAAGATAATAACAAAATGTCAAAATTGACACATTGTATATTAGAGCTTTGGCAAAAAAAGTTGTACAACATATTATATTATAAATTTTTATTTAAATAAAAGAGATGTTGTCAAAATTGACAGTTCTGATAAAAATATTAATGTCAAAAAATGACAATTGAATGCAAAAAATAGGCAATTGAATGAAAAAAACGACAATTTAATATAAAAACGACAATTGGATGTCAAAAATGGCAATTGAATGTCAAAAAACGACAACTGCAGTCAACTGAATGTCGAAAAACGACAATTGAGTAACACTAAAACGTTTTTTTTTGACAGTTTAAATATTAAAAAGAGAATGTCAAAAGACAAATATATCTAAAATATGTTGTAAAATATGTATGTGCAAATATGTCTAAAATTGATAAATTAAGATAATAACAAAATGTCAAAATCGACACATTTTATATTAGAGCTTTGGCAAAAAAGTTATATAATGTCATAATTGACAGTTCTGATAAAAATATTTATGTTAAAAAATGACAATTGAATGTCAGAAAACGGCAATTGAATGCAAAGACGACAATTTAATATCAAAAAATGACAATAGTATGTCAAAAACGCAAATTGAATGTCAAAAAACGACAACTGCAATTAACTGAGTGTCAAAAACGACAATTGAGTAAAACTGTAAAACGTTTATTTTGACAGTTTAAATATTAAAAAATGAATGTCAAAAACGAATATGAATGAATGTCAAAGAAGATGAAACGAAATGTCAATTCTCATATACGCGACACTCAGCCGCGTAACATCGTGCGACATCGCCTGTCAAATAATGATTACATTGTTTTAAATGGGCACCTTCTCACTATGGCTATGCGACGTGCCCATTTGAAAGTCGATTGTAATATATACGCGACACTCAGCTACGCGACGTCACGCGACATCGCCTGTCAAATAATGATTACGTTGTTTTAAATGGGCACCTTCTCACTATGGCTACGCGACGTGCCCATTGAAAACAATGTAATAATTATTTGACAGGCGATGTCGCGTAGCTGAGTGTCGCGCCTGTGTGAATCGACCTTATTACTTACAAGACAAGAATTAGAATGAGAAAAAACCTCAATTAATTTTTCGAATCGAAAAGAGATAAATCATTAAAAATCGATTGAAAATTTAAATAAAATCGCGGTCGGGTTATTAAAGTAACGTGCGTTTATTTTTAACTGTTGTTTGAGAATTAATTTTACGAGGACGGAAAACGAATAAATCGTTTTGAAAATTTGATTGAAACCGTAAAGAAATGCGCGTTGTTTATTTTTAACTATTTTTTTCCACTTTCGATATCGTGTCTCGTTAACAAAGTTATTTCATTACGTTTTTTCTTTCCATTATCTCCTCGTGTTTCATTACAAACACATATTTTTTTTAAATTCCCTCGTTAGACACAAGGTCGTCTAATTCGGACGCTCGTTTCCAAAGTCAAAGTCAACGAAAAGACTCAATTTCACATCGACATTGGAAGCACGACCGCCGATGTTATTTGGAACGACCGGGGAAAGTTTACACAAACAGAAATTCTAAAACACGAACTAAACTAAACAGACAGAACCTAACAGAAACCTAACTAAACCAACAGAACTAGATTTATTTTTAACTGTGTCAGTTTATCAATGTATGTGTTAGCCTAACAATTCACGTGCCAGTTTGACAATTTATGTGACAGTCTAACAATTCATGTGCCAGTCTAACATTTCATTATTTTAGCAATTCATGTTACTTTAGCAATGCATGTGTCAATCTCACAATTCATTTGTCTGTCTGACAATTCATGTGTCAGTTTATCAATGTATGTGTTAGCCTAATAATTCATTTGTCAGTCTGACAATTTATGTGACAGTCTAACAATGCATGTGTCAATCTAACATTTCATTATTTTAGCAATTCATGTTACTTTAGCAATGCATGTGTCAATATCACAATTCATATGTCTGTCTGACATTTCATGTGTCAGTTTATCAATGTATGTGTTAGCCTAATAATTCATGTGTCAGTCTGACAATTTATATGACAGTCTAACAATGCATGTGTCAATCTAACATTTCATTATTTTAGCAATTCATGTTACTTTAGCAATTCATGTGTCAATCTCGCAATTCATATGTCTGTCTGACAATTCATGTGTCAGTTTATCAATGTAGGTGTTAGCCTAACAATTCATGTGTCAGTCTGACAATTTATATGACAGTCTAACAATGCATGTGTCAATCTAACATTTAATTATTTTAGCAATTCATGTTACTTTAGCAATGCATGTGTCAATCTCACAATTCATATGTCTGTCTGACAATTCATGTGTCAGTTTATCAATGTATGTGTTAGCCTAATAATTCATGTGTCAGTCTGACAATTTATATGACAGTCTAACAATGCATGTGCCAGTCTAACATTTCATTATTTTAGCAATTCATGTTACTTTAGCAATTCATGTGTCAATCTCACAATTCATATGTCTGTCTGACAATTCATGTGTCAGTTTATCAATGTATGTGTTAGCCTAACAATTCACGTGACAGTCTGACAATTTATGTGACAGTCTAACAATTCATGTGCCAGTCTAACATTTCATTATTTTAGCAATTCATGTTACTTTAGCAATGCATGTGTCAATCTCACAATTCATATGTCTGTCTGACAATTCATGTGTCAGTTTATCAATGTATGTGTTAACCTAATAATTCATGTGTCAGCCTGACAATTTATATGACAGTCTAACAATGCATGTGCCAATCTAACATTTCATTATTTTAGCAAATCATGTTACTTTAGCAATTTATGTGTCAATCTCACAATTCATATGTCTGTCTGACAATTCATGTGTCAGTTTATCAATGTATGTGTTAGCCTAACAATTCATGTGTCAGTCTGACAATTTATATGACAGTCTAACAATGCATGTGTCAATCTAACATTTCATTATTTTAGCAATTCATGTTACTTGAGCAATTCATGTGTCAATCTCACAATTCATATGTCTGCCTGACAATTCATGTGTGAGTTTATCAATGTATGTGTTAGCCTAACAATTCACGTGTCAGTCTGACAATTTTTGTGACTGTCTAACAATTCATGTATCAGTCTGACATTTCATTATTTCAGCAATTCATGTGTTAGTCTCACAATTCATATGTCTGTCTGACAATTCATGTGTCAGTTTATCAATGTATGTGTTAGCCTAAAAATTCACCTGTCAGTCTGACAATTAATGTGACAGTCTAATAATTCATGTGTCAGTCTGAAATTTAATTCTTCTTCTTCTTTCGAATAGGCCTACTTTGGACCACACTTGTTCAACTGTTGGGCTTTGACCTTTGCCCAGTATTGTCGCATCTTCTGCCGGTATAACTCCTTTCCCTCTTCTGTACAGGTGGTACCTTTCCTTCGAGGTTTTTCCTGAAATCCACGGACTTCCGTCAGGGTGCGTCTCACAGACTGTCTGTCTTTGAGATCTGTTATTCCCAGTTCTTTAATATCCTTCTCGGTCTCTGTCAACCAAGTGGTACGAAGCTTCTTTTTTTTGTTTTGCCAGAAGGTGAACAGACGGTTGGTTAGTCGGTTTGGAGGCAATCTTGCAACGTGACCATAGAAAGCTACCCTTCTTTTCCTTCCACAGTCAGAGAGCATCTCAATATGCTCGTAGAGCTCAGAGTTAGGCCGCCTTCGGAATTCCCCATCTTCCTTTACCGAGCCTAGGATCTTCCTGAGGATTCTCCTCTCTCTGATTTCCAATTTCTCTATTAGACCACTTCGGTTCAAAGAAAGACACTCCATGGCATACAGAGCTTCTGGTCATAAGACTGATGTGTAGTACTAAAGTTTCAGGTTGCGTGACAGGCATTTCTTATTGTAAGTGTTCTTAGTCAGCCGATAGGCCAGTTCTAACTTGCTGAATCTCTTGGATATTGATGCTCTTTCTGATAAGTTGGGTTCAATCCATTCGCCGAGATACTTAAATTTTTCAGTCCTATTGAAACATCTCTGTTTGCTTCTCTGATGTTGGTGAAGAATTCTGTTTCCAGCGACACTTGAAGACCCACTTTGGCAGCCTGTTTTCTGAGGCAGTTTACCTGCATTGTTGCCATCTTAGGAGAATCAGCAAACAGTGCCATGTCATCTGCAAAGGTAAGGCAATCTACAACCAGTCCATCGTTCTTACGTCCCAGGTAGATACCACTCTGAGCACCCAAATAGTTCCACCACGTTCTGTAATAGACCCTCAAGGTTGTTTGATAGACCCATATGGTTCTGTAATAATCACACCTAGGTCTGTAATAGTTCTACAAGGTTCTGTAATAGACAACAATTTGATTATGCATTTATTTTCCCCGAAAATGTCATTATTTTGAGTTAATGCAATTATTTTCCCATAAAATGACATTATTTTGACAGTTAATGCAATTTTTTTCCCAAAAAATGTAATTATTTTGACAGTTACCGCCATTATTTTCACAGAAAATATCATTATTTTGACAGTTAATACAAATATTTTCCCAGAAAAAGTCATTATTTTGATTATTATTTTGATGATTTTTTTATTAGTTAATGTTATTATTTCCTAGAAAATATCAATATTTTGAAAGTTTGTGTCATTATGTTCAAAGAAAATGTCATTATTTAGACAGTTAATGCCATTATTTTCTCAGAAAATGACATTATTTTGACAGTTAATGCAATTTTTTTCCCAAAAAATGTAATTATTTTGACAGTTACCGCCATTATTTTTACAGAAAATATCATTATTTTGACAGTTAATACAATTATTTTCCCAAAAAATGTCATTATTTTGACAGTTAATGTCATTATTTCCTAGAAAATATAAATAATTTTGACAGTTTGTCATAATTTTTAAAGAATATGTCATTATTTTGACAGTTAATGCCATTATTTTCTCAGAAAATGACATTATTTTGACAGATAATGCAATTATTTTCCCAGAAAATGTAAATATTTTAACAGAAAATGCAAATAATTTCTCAGAAAATGTCATTATTTTTACAGTTAATGTCATTATTTTCCTAGAAAATATCATTATTCTGACAGTTTGTGTCATTACTTTCAAAGAAAATGCAATTATTTTCTCAGAAAATGTCATTATTTTGGCAGTTAATGTCATTATTTTGGCAGTTAATGTCATTATTTCCTAGAAAATGATTTTCCCAGTAAATGTCATTGTTTTGACAGTTAATGTCATTATTTCCTAGAAAATGTAATTATTTTGACAGTTAATGCCATTATTTTCAAGGAAAATGTCATTATTTTGACAGTTAATGCCATTATTTTCAAAGAAAATGTCATTATTTTGACAGTTAATTGCATTATTTTCCCAGAAAATGACATTATTTCGACAGATAATGCAATTATTTTCCCAGAAAATGTAAATATTTTAACAGTTAATGCAAATATTTTCTCAGAAAATGTCATTATTTTGACAGTTAATGTTATTATTTTCCTAGAAAATATCATTATTTTGACAGTTAATGTCATTATTTCCTAGAAAATGTCATTATTTTGACAGTTAATGCCATTATTTTCAAGGAAAATGTCATTATTTTGACAGTTAATGCCATTATTTTCAAAGAAAATGTCATTATTTTGACAGTTAATGCCATTATTTTCAAAGAAAATGTCATTATTTTGACAGTTAATTGCATTATTTTCCCAGAAAATGACATTATTTCGACAGATAATGCAATTATTTTCCCAGAAAATGTAAATATTTTAACAGTTAATGCAACTATTTTCTCAGAAAATGTCATTATTTTGACAGTTAATACCATTATTTTCCCAGTAAATGTCATTGTTTTGACAGTTAATGTCATTATTTCCTAGAAAATGTCATTATTTTGACAGTTAATGCCATTATTTTCAAGGAAAATGTCATTATTTTGACAGTTAATGCCATTATTTTCAAAGAAAATGTCATTATTTTGAGAGTTAATTGCATTATTTTCCCAGAAAATGACATTATTTCGACAGTTAATGCAATTATTTTCTCAGAAAATGTCATTATTTCCTATAAAATGTCGTTATTTTGACAGTTAATACCATTATTTTCCCAGTAAATATCATTGTTTTGACAGTTAATGTCATTATTTCCTAGAAAATGTCATTATTTTGACAGTTAATGCCATTATTTTCAAAGAAAATGTCATTATTTTGAGAGTTAATTGCATTATTTTCCCAGAAAATGACATTATTTCGACAGTTAATGCAATTATTTTCTCAGAAAATGTCATTATTTCCTATAAAATGTCGTTATTTTGACAGTTAATACCATTATTTTCCCAGTAAATATCATTGTTTTGACAGTTAATGTCATTATTTCCTAGAAAATGTCATTATTTTGACAGTTAATGCCATTATTTTCAAAGAAAATGTCATTATTTTGAGAGTTAATTGCATTATTTTCCCAGAAAATGACATTATTTCGACAGTTAATGCAATTATTTTCTCAGAAAATGTCATTATTTCCTATAAAATGTCGTTATTTTGACAGTTAATACCATTATTTTCCCAGTAAATATCATTGTTTTGACAGTTAATGTCATTATTTCCTAGAAAATGTCATTATTTTGACAGTTAATGCCATTATTTTCAAAGAAAATGTCATTATTTTGAGAGTTAATTGCATTATTTTCCCAGAAAATGACATTATTTCGACAGTTAATGCAATTATTTTCTCAGAAAATGTCATTATTTCCTATAAAATGTCTTTATTTTGACAGTTAATACCATTATTTTCCCAGTAAATGTCATTATTTTGACAGTTAATGTCCTCATTTCCTAGAAAATATCATTATTTTGACAGTTTGTGTCAATATTTTCAAAGAAAATGTCATTATTTTGACAGTTAATTGCATTATTTTCTCAGAAAATGACATTATTTCGACAGATAATGCAATTATTTTCCCAGAAAATGTAAATATATTAACAGTTAATGCAATTATTTTCTCAGAAAAGTCATTATTTTGACAGTTAATGTCATTATTTTCCTAGAAAATATCGTTATTTTGACAGTTAATGTCATTATTTCCTAGAAAATGTCATTATGTTGACAGATAATGCCTTTATTTTCTCAGAAAATGTTATTATTTTGACAGTTAATGCCAATATTTTCCTAGAAAATATCATTTTTAATTAATGACACAAACTGTCAAAATGACAGATTGTGTCATTAACATCAAACAAAATGTCGTTATTTTGACATTTACTGCCGTTATTTTAACAGAAAACTTATTATTTTGACAGTTATTTAAGATTATTTTGACAGAAAATGTCATAATTTAAACTAGATGGGACAAGACTAAATGGCACACAACACGATGTGATAAGACTAGATGGGACAAGATTAGAGAGGACAAAACTAGATGAGGCAAGACTTGATGCGACAAGACTAGATGGAACAAAACACGATAGGATAAGACTAGATGGGACAAGACTAGAGAGGACAAAACTAGATGGTACAAGACCAGTTGGACAAAACATGATGAGATAAGACTAGATGGGACAAGAATTGAGAGGACAAAACTAGATGGGACAAGACTAGATGGGACAAAACACGATGGGATAAGACTAGATGGCACAAGACTAGAGAGGACAAAACTAGATGGTACAAGACCAGATGGACAAAACACGATGAGATAAGACTAGATGGGACAAGAATTGAGAGGACAAAACTAGATGGGACAAGACTAGATGGGACAAAACACAATGGGATAAGACTAGATGGGACAAGACTAAAGAAGACAAAACTAGAGGACAAGACAAGACTAGATGGAACAAAACATGATGGGACAAAACAGAATGGGATAAGACTAAATCGCACAAGACTAAAGAGGATAAAACTAGATGGTACAAGATTAGATGGGACGAAACACGATGAGATAAGACTAGATGGGACAAGACTAGAGAGGACAAAACTAGATGGGACAAGACTAGATGTGACAAAACACAATGGGACAAGACTAGATGGGACAAAACACGATGGGATAACACTAGATGGGACAAGACTAGATGGAACAGAACACAATGGGACAAAACACGATGGGATAAGACAAGATGGAACAAGACTAGATGGAACAAAACACAATGGGACAAGACTAGATGGGATAAGACTAGATGGGACAAGACTAGATAGGACAAGACTAAATGGGACAAAACACGATGGGATAAGACTAGATGGGACAAGACTAGATGGGACAGAACACAATGGGATAAGATTAGATGGGACAAGACTAGATGGGACAAAACACAACGGGATAAGATTATATGGGACAAGACTAGATAGGACAAAACACGAGGAAATAAGATTAGATGGGACAAGACTAGATAGGACAAAACACGAGGGGATAAGATTAGATGGGACAAGACTAGATGGGACAGAACACGATGGGATAAGATTAGATGGGACAAGACTAAATGGGACAAGACTAGATGGGACAAAACACAACGGGAAAAGATTATATGGGACAAGACTAGATAGGACAAAACACGATGGGATAAGATTAGATGGGACAAGACTAGATGGGACAGAACACGATGGGATAAGATTAGATGGGACAAGACTAAATGGGACAAGACTAGATGGGACAAAACACAATGGGATAAGATTATATGGGACAAGACTAGATAGGACAAAACACGATGGGATAAGATTAGATGGGACAAGACTGGATGGGACAAGACTAGATGGGACAGAACACGATGGGATAAGATTAGATGGGAGAAGAATAAATGGGACAAGACTAGATGGGACAAAACACAACGGGATAAGATTATATGGGACAAGACTAGATAGGACAAAACACGATGGGATAAGATTAAATGGGACAAGACTGGATGGGACAAGACTAGATGGTACAAAACACGATGGGATAAGACTAGATGGGACAAGACTAGATGGGACAAAACACAATGGGATAAGATTAGATGGGACAAGACTAGATGGACAAGATTAGATAAGCAAAATGAAAGTAGGCTAAATCAAAACCAAAGAATAAAAGAAGAAAAACCAGATGTAATTCGGCTGTCATATTTGACATAAGTCAATTTCAAGTAAATTGACCTAAATCTATGGAATTTCCCGAAGCGGAAAACGCTTGGAAAACAAGAATTTCCCCCGTTTATTTGAACTAGAAATTAGTACTTGAAAATTCTATTTAAGACGGCATCGTATGTTTGATGCGGAGTCGACGTCATAATCGCTGTACTTACCGGTGAATGTCGGGGCGATTTTCCTGGTTTGCGAGTCTTGGCCGGGCGGAAATCCGTCCGGAAACTGAATGGAAAACTGAAAAGAAAAGTAAACCGCAGGAAAATGTTCGGTCGGCGGTTTCGGTGAGCGACGCACACACAGACGGACCGAAATAGTTTGACAGATAATTGCGTTTTTGACACTTCCTGGTAAAAACAAGCTTACAAACATTACAACAAAAAAAATAAGATTTCATTCAGAAACATCGGTCACTTATAAGCACTGCCAACGTAAAATGCGGTTTAATACCAACTTTACAAAAACTCAAACTTGACACTTCCTGGTAAGAACAATCCTACAAACATTACAACAACAAAAATAAGATTTCATTCCGAAACATCGGTCACTTATAAGCACTGCCAACGTAAAATACGGTTTAATACCAACTTTACAAAACTCCTTTGTAAACTTTGCTAAACTTTGCCAAATTTATTTAAAAAACAAGGAACAACATTAACTAAAACTGCCTCAGTCGTGATTCGTGAAATAGTCCTCGATGTCCTTGAACGTTTTCCCCAAAGTCTCGGGCAAAATGAAGAAGACGAAGCACACGCAGATCAGATTCACGATCGAGATCACGAAGAAGATGAACTCGATCCGGAACGCTTCCAGAATGAACGGGAACAGTTTCACCAGCACGAACATGAAAACGTACGCCAGCGCCACCATAAGCCCCCCCAGCTTCCCGCGCACCCTAACCGGCAGCAGCTCCCCAATCAGCGTCCACGGAATGACCAGCAGCCCCAACGCGCTAAAGCAAACGTACCCCAGCACACAAATCAACGTCACGTTATCGTCTTTTTCGTTGGTGATGTG
Source organism: Phosphuga atrata (assembly GCA_944588485.1). Lineage (NCBI taxonomy): Eukaryota > Metazoa > Arthropoda > Insecta > Coleoptera > Silphidae > Phosphuga > Phosphuga atrata. Next base: position 1,718,554 of record OX155904.1, read on the forward strand.
CAACTTCTCAAGCTCCTGCGGCACCCCCTTCAAGTACATGTCCAATCCAGCTATCAGCGAACACAAACACATCCCCAACGCCGACAGGCACAGCAGCGTCCTTCTCCCGACCTTCCTCGAAATCAGCGCCGATATCACCGACATGATGAAGCGGATGGAGCCCAGCAGCACCAGACACACGTACTCGTCGATGCCGCCGTTCTTGAAGTGCCCCCCGATCTCATTGAACAGATCCACCGCGTAGAAAATGATCACGTACGCGCCCGACAGCTGCTGCAGCAGGAAAATAATCGTCAGGATTATTATCGGCTTGTAGACCGTTGGATCCCGGTACACCGCCAATCCCGAACGCGCTGACAGCAACGGCGCACGATCCGTGAGACTCACCGCCGGTTTCGTTGTCAATCGTTTAAATTCACGTTGATAAAACTAAAAAGATAGATAGTGTCATTATTTTGAGAGATAGTGTCATTATTTTGAGAGATAGTGTCATTATTTTGACAGATAGTGTCATTATTTTGACAGATAGCGTCGTTATTTTGACAAATAGTGTCATTATTTTGACAGATAGTGTTTTTTTTTGACATATAGTGTTATTTTTTGACAGATAGTGTCATTATTTTGACAGATATCGTCGTTATTTTGACAGATAGTGTCATTATTTTGACAGATAGTGTTATTTTTTTTGACAGATAGTGTTATTTTTTTTGACAGATAGTGTTATTTTTTGACAGATAGTGTCATTATTTTGACAGATAGTGTGTTTGTTTTGCAGATAATGTCGTTATTTTAACAAATAGTGTCGTTATTTTGACAGATAGTGTCATAATTTTAGAAGATAGGGTCATTATTTTGACAGGTAGTGTCATTATTTTGACAGATAGTGTCATTATTTTGACAGATAGGGTCAGTATTTTGACAGATGCTGTCATTATTTTGACAGATAGTGTAATTATTTTCCCAGAAAATGTAAATATTTTAACAGATAGTGTCGTTATTTTGACAGAGTGTAATTATTGTAACAGATAGTGTAATTATTTAGACAGATAGTGTCATTATTTTGAAAGATAGTGTTATTATTTTGACAGATATTGTCGTTATTTTGACAGATAGTGTCATTATTTTGACAGATAGTGTAATTATTTTCCCCAAAAATGTAAATATTTTGACAGATAGTGTCATTATTTTGACAGATAGTGTAATTATTTTGACAGATAGTGTTATTTTTTTGACAGATAGTGTCATTATTTTTATAGTGTCGTTATTTTGACAGATAGTGTCATTATTTTGACAGATAGTGTTATTATTGTGATAGATAGTGAAATTATTTTGCCAGATAATATCATTATTTTGACAGATAGTGTCGTTATTTTGACAGATAGTATAATTATTATAACAGATTGTGTAATTATTTTGACAAATAGTGTAATTATTTAGACAGATAGTGTCATTATTTTTATAGATAGTGTTATTATTTCGACAGATGGTGTCGTTATTTTGACAGATAGTGTCATTATTATGACAGATAGGGTAATTATTTTGACAGATAGTGTAATTATTTAGACAGATAGTGTTATTATTTAGACAGATAGTGTTATTATTTTGATAAATAGTGTTATTATTTTGACAGATGGTGTCGTTATTTTGACAGATAGTGTCATTATTTTGACAAATATTGTAATTATTTTGACAGATAGTGTCTTTATTTTGACAGATAGTGTAATTATTTTGACAGATAGTGTAATTATTTTGACAGATAGTGTCATTATTTTGACAGATAGTGTCATTTATTGATAAGATTTATTGATAAGATTGATTGATAGTTTTGACAGACAGTAATAATGTAATTGTTTTGGCAGGTAGTGTCATTATTTTGACAGATAATGTCGTTATTTTGACAGATAGTATAATTATTTTGACAGATAGTGTAATTATTTTGACAGCTAGTGTTATTATTTTGACAGATAGTGTCGTTATTTTGACAGATAGTGTCATTATTTTGACAGATAGGGTGAGTATTTTGACCGAGAGTGTCACTCTTTTGACAGATAGTGTAATTATTTTCATAGATATTGTCGTAATTTTGACAGATAGTTTCATTATTTTGACAGATTGGGTCAGTATTTTGACCGATAGTGTCATTATTTTGACAGATAGTGTAATTATTTTCATAGATAGTGTCGTTATTTTGACAGATAGTGAAATCATTTTAACAGCTAGTGTCATTATTTTGACAGATGGTGTCGTTATTTTGACAGATAGTGTCATTATTTTGACAGATTGGGTCAGTATTTTGACTGATAGTGTCATTATTTTGACAGATAGTGTAATTATTTTTATAGATAGTGTCGTTATTTTGACAGATAGTGTAATTATTTTGACAGATAGTGTAATTATTTTGACAGATAGTGTAATTATTTTGACAGATAGTGTCATTATTTTGACAGATAGTGTCGTTATTTAGACAGATTGTGTCAATATTTTGACATATAGTGTCATTATTTTGATAGTGTCATTATTCTGACAGATAGTGTAAATATTTTGACAGATATTGTAATTATTTTGACAGACATTGTAATTATTTTGACAGACATTGTAATTATTTTGACAGATCATTTTTTTGACTCATATTTACTTGGTCATCGGTGTAGAGCCATTTGAGCGATTTAGCCGCGGCATTTTGGTCCTTCCTGAACGTCAGCAGCCAATGGGGGCTCTCCGGCACCAACCAGAGCCCAAAAAACGTGCACGTGATTAAAACCGCGTAGATGATCGAAATCGTCTTCCAATGCAAATAACTACCTAGAAACAATAAACGTATACAATTGTCAAAAACATTCCCAAATTGTCAAAATGTCAATATTTGACAAAAAATATGTGACAGGTGTCAAATTTGCCATCATTGTCATTTACTATCTCTATTCTTCTTCTTGAATTAGGATTGCGTCTTAAATCATCTGATATATCCATCTTGAGGCTATAATCGTCAAAGCAATTGTCAAAGTGTCAATTGTAAAAGTGTCAAAATGTCAAAGCAATTGTCATTATTTTTACAATTTGACAATAAATCTTGACATTAAATGTCATTGCTTTAATAATTGCATATTTATGACAGAAACTCGAGCACTAAATGGTGTCAAATATCTTTGACACACTTTTGACACTGCTTTTATCCCTTACCTAGGACACATGTTAGGAGTATTCCTAATGAGACGAAGACACTGTTGAGATTTAACAGCATGGCTCTGAGGCTGGCGTGGCTCATCTCCGAGACGAAAACTAGGCAGACGGTGGAGAGTCCCGAGCTGAATCCCGCGATGATCCTTGCTGTGTAGATGTACCAGACGTTGGAGGCGGAGGCGTGCAGCAGCCAGGCGAGGATGAACGGCAAGGTGGTCAGGATCGCGATCTTCTTCCGACCGAACCGGTCCATTAGGGGACCGACGATCAGCGATCCAAGAGGTAAGGAAATAGTCACTAGGCTAGCTAAACGAAAAGATTTAAATGTTGCGAATCTGGATCAGCGATCTGGATAAAATTTGACAGAAACGTTAAAATTTGACAGAAACGTTAAAATTTAACAGAAACGTCCAAATTTCATTTGTTAATTTAGACAAAATAGAGCTTTTTACGGTTAGTTAAGCGCATGCGCATCCGCCATGTTTATATGAAAGTTTCGGGCACATTTTGTTATTTTCACTGGTTATACGTCAAAAAACTGCCCGAAAACATGGCGGAAAATGACGCATGCGCATAAAAAAATTCCAACTATTGTTGTTTACCGATCCAGGACGCTTCTGATTTGTTGATTTTAATGTTGCTATCGTCGGAGACGAGCTGTGGCAGTAAGATCGCGCTGAACGACATGTTGATTCCTGCTTGGATCACCACGGTATGGATCATACAGCATGCCATAATCTGCAAATATTACATGTATTTTAATTTAGCCGCGGGTTATAGTAAGTTTGAAAAAATTTAAAGAGACCTGTTTTATGGTGTCCCTCCAGGTGAGCTTGTAGTTTGCGGTGGATGCGACGGCGGCTTCCGGGTCGGGCACCAGTTTGACTTCCGCTTCCCGGTTTTCCGCCTCCATGCTTTTCAAATGTTTCCCGCTCTGGCGCTCAGCATTGACTCAGCAGCACGCGCAGCGTCCGCTCGTCCCCACGAGAAACATTGCCTTGCACGCCGACGAAACGCGATGCACGACCAGCAGCAGCCACAAGAAACCCAAATCGCTGTTTGATAGAGCAAAGTTTTGAAGTCGAGTTGTGGAATATTTTTGTGCGTTCGTGGGTCAGTGACGGTCGCAAATGTACGCGGTTGATCGGCGATTGTGTCTCTGGGTCGCGACCGTGCGGTTCCAAAACTGTTCTTATCGCGTTTATTTTCGGATTAAAACGGACCGAGAGACGCGCGCGGGGTACTTACGATAACGCGAACAAAAGGTCTATATTAATGACTAAACAAAAATCTCATTAAAATGCAATTCGTTTCGCATTGGTATCTTTTAAACTGTTTTCTAAATTGTCGTTTGTTTCTAAAATTTGGTAAATATTGTCAAATTTTGACGTTTCAGTTTTAACGTATCTGTCAAATTATAACGTTTCTGTCAAATTTTAACGTTTCTGCTAAATTTTGACGTTTCTGTCAAATTTTAACGTTTCTGTCATATTTTGACGTTTCTGATAAATTTTGACGTTTCTGTTAATTTTTGACGTTTCTGTCAAATTTTAACGTTTCTGTCATATTTTGAAGTTTCTTGTAAATATTCATGTTTCTGTCAAATTTAGGCTTCACTGTCTCATTCTGACGTTCCTGTCAAATTTTTAATGCTAAATTTTTAACATTAAAATTACTGCTAACTATTTTTTAATTACTGCTAACTATAATTTCTAGTTTTAACGTATCTGTCAAATTATAACGCTTCTGTCAAATTTTAACGTTTCTGCTAAATTTTGACGTTTCTTTCAAATTTTAACGTTTCTGTCATATTTTGACGTTTCTGCTAAATTTTGACGATTCTGTCATATTTTGACGTTTCTGTCAAATTTTAACCTTTCTGTCCTATTTTTACGTTTCTGTTAAATTTTGACGTTTCTCTCAAATTTTAACGTTTCTGTCATATTTTCAAGTTTCTTCTAAATATTCATGTTTCTGTCAAATTTAAACTTCACTGTCTCATTCTGACTTTCCTGTCAAATTTTGATTGCTAAATTTTTAACATTAAAATTACTGCTAACTATTTTTTAATTACTGCTAACTATAATTTCTAGTTTTAACGTATCTGTCAAATTATAACGCTTCTGTCAAATTTTAACGTTTCAGCTAAATTTTGACGTTTCTGTCAAATTTTAACGTTTCTGTCATATCTTGACGTTTCTGCTAAATTTTGACGATTCTGTCATATTTTGACGTTTCTGTTAAATTTTGACGTTTCTGTCAAATTTTAACGTTTCTGTCATATTTTTACGTTTCTGTTGAATTTTAACGTTTCTGTCATATTTTGAAGTTTCTTCTAAATATTCATGTTTCTGTCAAATTTAGATTTCACTCTCATTCTGACGTTCCTGTCAAATTTTTAATGCTAAATTTTTAACATTAAAATTACTGCTAACTGCTAACTATTTTTTAATTACTGCTAACTATAATTTCTAGTTTTAACGTATCTGTCAAATTATAACGCTTCTGTCAAATTTTAACGTTTCTGCTAAATTTTGACGTTTCTGTCAAATTTTAACGTTTCTGTCATATTTTTACGTTTCTGTTAAATTTTGACGTTTCTGTCAAATTTTAACGTTTCTTTCATATTTTGAAGTTTCTTCTAAATATTCATGTTTCTGTCAAATTTAAACTTCACTGTCTCATTCTGTCTTTCCTGTCAAATTTTGATTGCTAAATTTTTAACATTAAAATTACTGCTAACTATTTTTTAATTACTGCTAACTAAAATTTCTAATTTTAGCGTATCTGTCAAATTATAACGCTTCTGTCAAATTTTAACGTTTCTGCTAAATTTTGACGTTTCTGTCAAATTTTAACGTTTCTGTCAAATTTTGACGTTTCTGCTAAATTTTGACGATTCTGTCATATTTTGGCGTTTCTGTTAAATTTTGACGTTTCTGTCAAATTTTAACGTTACTGTCTAATTTTTACGCTCCTGTTAAATTTTGGGGTTTCTGTCCAATTTTAACGTTTCTGTCATATTTTGACGTTACTTCTAAATTTTCATGTTTCTATCAAATTTTGACATCACTGTCTCATTCTGACGTTCCTGACAAATTTTTAACAGTAAAATTACTGCTAACTATTTTTTATTACTGCTAACTATAATTTCTAGTTTAACTGTCAAATTATAACGTTTCTGTCAAATTTTAACGTTTCTGCTAAATTTTAACGTTTCTGTCAAATTTTAACGTTTCTATCACATTTTGACGTTTCTGCTAAATTTTGACGTTTCTGTCATATTTTGACGTTTCTGTTAAATTTTGACGTTTATGTCAAATTTTAACGTTTCTGTAAAATTTGAACGTCTGTTATATTTGACGTTTCTTCTAAATTTTGACGTTTCTGTCAAATTTTAACTTCATTGTCTTATTTTGACGTTTCTGTCAAATTTTTTCTTTCCCTACAAATGTTTGACACTATTTGTCAAAGTTTGACACTACTTGTCCAATTCTAAAAATTATATATGATCTTCAATTTGGGTCTTGTCAGAGTATTATAGTTGTATCAGTTTGCGACTTTTTGTTAATAACTGTCAAATTGAACATTCATGCTAAATTCTTGTCAAATTATGACATTCTTGTCAAATTATTACATTGTTATACCACGTCAAGTTTATTAAATTATACTAAAATTTGTTACATTGTGACATATGTCGTAATTTAAACCTTTCTGTCAAATTTCGATTTTTTAGAAATGTATGACATTAATTGTCATACTTTGAAACGTCAAATTATGTCATTCTTGTTAAATTATTACATTGTTATACCACGTCAAGTTTATTAAATTATACTATAATTTGTTACATTGTGACATATGTCGTAATTTAATCCTTTCTGTCAAATTTTGATTTTGTTACAATTGTATGACATCACTTGTCATATTTTGAAACGTCAAATTATGACATTCTTGTCAAATTATTACATTGTCATACCACGTCAAGTTTATTAAATTATACCATAATTTGTTACATTGTGACATATGTCGTAATTTAAATATTTCTGTCAAATTTTGATTTTTTACAAATGTATGACATTACTTGTCATATTTTGAAAAGCAAATTATGGCATTCTTGTCAAATTATTACATTGTCATACCACGTCAAGTTAATTATATTATACCATAATTTGTTACATTGTGACATATGTCGTAATTTAAATATTTCTGTCAAATTTTGATTTTTTACAAATGTATGACATTTCTTGTCATATTTTGAAAAGCAAATTATGACATTCTTGTCAAATTATTACATTGTCATACCACGTTATGTTTATTAAATTATACCATAATTTGTTACATTGTGACATATGTCGTAATTTAAACCTTTCTGTAAAATTTTGATTTTTTGCAAATGTATGACATTACTTGTCATATTTTGAAACGTCAAATTATGACTTTCTTGTCAAATTATTACATTGTCATACCACGTCAAGTTTATTAAATTATACCATAATTTGTTACGCTGTGACATATGTCGTTATTTAAACCTTTCTGTCAAATTTCGATTTTTTAGAAATGTATGACATTACTTGTCATATTTTGAAACGTCAAATTATGTCATTCTTATCTTATGTCAAATTATTACATTGTCATACCACGTCATATTTATTAAATTATACCATAATTTGTTACATTGTGACTTATGTCGTATTTTAAACCTTTCTGTCAAATTTTGATTTTTTACAAATGTATGACATTACTTGTCATATTTTGACACCACTTGTCCAATTCTAAAAGTTATACATAATTTAAAAAAATAAAAATTTTATTTGGGCCTTGTCAGAGTATTTTTCTCAATTCACGTCTTTCAGAAATTAACTGTCAAATTGAACATTCGTGTTAAATCCTTGTCAAATTATGACAATCCTGTCAAATTACTACATTGTCAAACCGCGTCATGTTTGTTAAATTTTACGAAAATTCGTTAATTTGTGACATATGTCATAATTTGACATTATAACATTGTCGATATTGTCAAATTTTGACACAATTTCTCTAATATAAAACGGAATTGGTAAATTTCGGCTAAAAAATAGTTTTAGTTTTTCAACGATTGTGTCTAAAGTAACAAATGAAAATTGGGGAAAATAACAGGAAATATTGAGAAACCCCTAAGAAATAAGTTCTGAAATTTTCAAACGAAAAACTTGACGGGTTTCCATGTGACAGCTTGTCAAAGTTGAGGCTGGAAAACTGAATATTTCGGCTAAAAAGTAGATTTAGTTTTTCAACGATTGTGTCTAAATTAACAAATGAAAATTGAGGAAAATAACAGGAAATATTGAGAAAACTCTAAGACATAATTCCTGAAATTTTCAAACGAAAATCTTGACGAGTTTCCATGTGACAGCTTGTCAAAATTAAGGCTGGAAAACTGAATATTTCGGCTAAAAAGTAGATTTAGTTTTTCTACGATTGTGTCTAAATTAACAAATGAAAAATGAGGAAAATAACAGGAAATATTGAGAAACCTCTAAGAAATAATTCCTAAAATTTTCAAACGAAAAACTTGACGGGTTTCCATGTGACAGCTTGTCAAAGTTGAGGCTGTTAAACTGAATATTTCGGCTAAAAAGTAGATTTAGTTTTTCAACGATTGTGTCTTAATTAACAAATGAAATTTGGGGAAAATAACAAGAAATATTGAGAAACCTCTAAGAAATAATTCCTGAAATTTTCAAACGAAAATCTTGACGGGTTTCCATGTGACAGCTTGTCAAAATTAAGGCTGGAAAACTGAATATTTCGGCTAAACAGTAGATTTAGTTTTTCTACGATTGTTTCTAAATTAACAAATGAAAATTGGGGAAAATAACAGGAAATATTGAGAAACCTCTAAGAAATAATTCCTGAAATTTTCAAACGAAAATCTTGACGGGTTTCCATGTGACAGCTTGTCAAAGTTGAGGCTGGAAAACTGAATATTTTGGCTAAAATGTAGATTTAGTTTTTCAACGATTTTGGCAAAATTAACAAATGAAAATTGGGGAAAATAACAGGAAATATTGTGAAAACCCTAAGATATAATTCCTGAAATTTTCAAACGAAAATCTTGACGGGTTTCCATGTGACAGCTTGTCAAAGTTGACGTTGAAAAACTGAAAAGTAGTCTGATTATTGTCAGAATTTCAAAACACTTCTCACATAAATGATTTTTCTTAAAAACTTTTTAGGATCGCTGTTGGATTCGTTAATTAATTTGGCTTAGAAATTATCACGTTTAAAGTTAATTCCTCGCACGTAATGACAACAACAAAAACGCGTTTCTCAGTCTATTTTGTAACATTAATGCACTCGTTTCCAACTTATTTATCACACTCTTATCTCCGTATGATAAGAACTCTTACTAGAAAACAAATAATTACCTGTTGTTTGTCATTTTCGGTTATTTTTTGTAAAAAAAATATGGTTTATGGATAATTGCGATTGAAATAATTTGGCGAAAATTTCAGGAATTACGTAGAAAACCGTTAGAAATCATTCCTGAAATTTTCATTTCAAAATCTTGACGCGTTTCCATCTGACAGCTTGTCAAAGTTGATGTTGGATAAATTTGAAATTTTGGCTAAAATGTAGTTTTAGTTTTTAAACGATTGTGACTAAATTAACAAATGAAAATCGTGGAAAATCACAAGAATTATTTAGAAAATCTTTAGAAATATTTCCTGAAATTTTCAATTCAAAAACTTGACGCGTTTCCATGTGACAGCTTGTCAAAATTGAGGTTTGAAAAATTTGAAATTTCAGCTAAAAAGTAGTTTTAGTTTTTAAACGATTGTGACTAAATTAACAAATTAAAATCGGGGAAAATCACAAGAATTATTTAGAAAACCCTTAGAAATATTTCCTGAAATTTTCAATTCAAAAACTTGACGCGTTTCCATGTGACAGCTTGTCAAAGTTGAGGTTTGAAAAATTTGAAATTTCAGCTAAAAAGTATTTTTAGTTTTTAAACGATTGTAACTAAATTAACAAATGAAAATCGGGGAAAATCACAAGAATTATTTAGAAAACCCTTAGAAATATTTCCTGAAATTTTCAATTCAAAAACTTGACGCGTTTCCATGTGACAGCTTGTCAAAATTGAGGTTTGAAAAATTTGAAATTTCAGCTAAAAAGTAGTTTTAGTTTTTAAACGATTGTGACTAAATTAACAAATGAAAATCGGGGAAAATCACAAGAATTATTTAGAAAACCCTTAGAAATATTTCCTGAAATTTTCAATTCAAAAACTTGACGCGTTTCCATGTGACAGCTTGTCAAAGTTGACGTTTGAAAAATTTGAAATTTTGGCTAAAATGTAGTTTTAGTTTTTAAACGATTGTGACTAAATTAACAAATGAAAATCGGGGAAAATCACAAGAATTATTTAGAAAATCTTTAGAAATATTTCCTGAAATTTTCAATTCAAAAACTTGACGCGTTTCCATGTGACAGCTTGTCAAAATTGAGGTTTGAAAAATTTGAAATTTCAGCTGAAAAGTAGTTTTAGTTTTTAAACGATTGTGATTAAATTAACAAATGAAAATCGGGGAAAATCACAAGAATTTTTTAGAAAGCCCTTAGAAATATTTCCTGAAATTTTCAATTCAAAAACTTGACGCGTTTCCATGTGACAGCTTGTCAAAGTTGACGTTTGAAAAATTTGAAGATTTGACATTGACAATTCAAAATTGTTATTAAATTAATTTAAAACAAATTTCTTACTAAATTAGCAAATTTAAATTTGGCCAAAACATATGCGTCATTGCTAACACTCGCTAAAAAGTTAAAATGACTTTTCCTTAAAATAAAGTTGGTATGACGAGCAGTGTGAACGCGCCATGTTGGCATCCCTGCTTGTCATCGTCAGTGAGCCTTGTGTCAAAATGGCGAAAGCCAAGTTGACGTCTTAGAAGAAGACCAAAAGGAATTGGAGAGGCAGCCGGAACTTCTTGCAAACTTTCAACCCCAAAATCGCCAAAACTTCGTTTTAAGCTGCAAACGTTGAAAAAAAGTTGGCGAAGCAACGGTAAGAACAATGTCAAGGTGAAAGCAACAAGAGAAATTAAAAAAAACTGAATGAAGAGAAGGAAGAAGACAAGAATCAGCTGTTCAAGATTTTCACTTTCAAATCACAATTTCCCCCAAAAAAAATAACAAGGTACACTCAGGAAAACTCATTTAAATGAAAAACCCAACTCGATAATAAAAAGCAAACCGTTCACACACGGATCACACCATGGAGGCCATGCAGTACGAGCAAGCACGAAACATGACCCTGCTCTTCTTCTTCGAGCGCCTGCTGGACAAGGGCGAGCCCCGCACCCTCCATGACCTCAGCTGCCAGTTCGGCTCCAAAGGCTTCACCAAGGAAATGCGACAAATCGCCGGCGGATCTCAATCCGGCCTCAAGAAATTCCTGGCACAGTATCCCGCTCTCTTCCTCATTGATGGAGATTACGTCAACGTCAACATGTTTCAAACCGTCAAGGAAGGAGACAATAATCTCGGAGGTAAATTTTATTTTTAACAGAGGTTTTCATGTCAAAGTAACATTTTCATGACAAAGTGATAGGTTTTAACGTCAAAGTGACAGGTTTACATGTCTAAGTGATAGATTTTGATGTCAAAATGATAGGTTTTGATATCAAAGTGACAGGTTCTTATGTCAAACTGACAGGTTTTTATGTCAATGACAGATTTTCATGCCAAAGTAATAGATTTTGATGTCAAAGTGACAGGTTTTCCTATCAAAGTAACAGATTTTCACGCCATAGTGATAGGTTGTAATGTCAAAGTAACAGGTTTACATGTCAGAGTGATAGATTTTGATGTCAAAGTGATAGGTTTTGGTATCAAAGTGACAGGTTCTTATGTCAAAGTGACAAGTTTTTTTTGTCAGTGACAGGTTATAATGTCAAGGCAATAGATTTTGATGTAAAAGTGACAGGTTTTCATGTCAAAGTAACAGATTTTCACGCCATAGTGATAGGTTGTAAAGTCAAAGTAACAGGTTTACATGTCAAAGTGATAGATTTTGATCTCAAAGTGATAGGTTTTGGTATCAAAGTGACAGGTTCTTATGTCAAAAGGACAAGTTTGTTTGTCAGTGACAGGTTTTCATGTCAAGGTAATAGATTGTGATGTCAAAGTGACAGGTTTACATGTCAAAGTGATAGATTTTGATCTCAAAGTGATAGGTTTTCCTATCAAAGTAACAGATTTTCACGCCATAGTGATAGGTTGTAATGTCAAAGTAACAGGTTTACATGTCAGAGTGATAGATTTTCATGTCAAAGTGATAGGTTTTGATATCAAAGTGACAGGTTTTCATGTCAAACTGACAGGTTTTTATGTCAATGACAGGTTTTCATGTCAAGGTAACAGATTGTGATGTCAAAGTGACAGGTTTACATGTCAAAGTGATAGATTTTGATGTCAAAGTGATAGGTTTTGGTATCAAAGTGACAGGTTCTTATGTCAAAAGGACAAGTTTGTTTGTCAGTGACAAGTTTTCATGTCAAGGTAATAGATTGTGATGTCAAAGTGACAGGTTTTCATGTCAAAGTGATAGATTTTCATATCAAAGTGATAGGTTTTGATATCAAAGTGACAGGTTTTTATGTCAAACTGATAGGTTTTTATGTCAATGACAGGTTTTTATGTCAATGACAGGTTTTTATGTCAATGACAGGTTTTCATGTCAAGGTAATAGATTGTGATGTCAAAGTGACAGGTTTTCATGTCAAAGTGATATCAAATATCAAAGTGATAGGTTTTGATATCAAAGTGACAGGTTCTTATGTCAAAGTGACAAGTTTTTTTGTCAGTGACAGTTTATAATGTCAAGGCAATAGATTTTGATGTAAAAGTTACAGCTTTTCATGTCAAAGTAACAGATTTTCACGCTATAGTGATAGGTTGTAATGTCAAAGTAACAGGTTTACATGTCAAAGTGATAGATTTTGATGTCAAAGTGATAGGTTTTGATATCAAAGAGACAGGTTCTTATGTCAAGGGTCAAGTTTTTTTTTGTCAGTGACAGGTTATCATGTCAAGGTAATAGATTTTGATGTCAAAGTGACAGGTTTTCATGTCAAAGTAACAAATTTTCACACCATAGTGATAGGTTGTAATGTCAAAGTAACATTTTTACATGTCAAAGTGATAGATTTTGATGTCAAAGTGATAGCTTTTGATATCAAAGAGACAGGTTCTTATGTCAAAGTGACAAGTTTTTGTTGTCAGTGACAGGTTATCATGTCAAGGTAATAGATTTTGATGTCAAAGTGACAGGTTTTCATGTCAAAGTAAAAGATTTTCACACCATAGTGATAGGTTGTAATGTCAAAGTAACAGGTTTACATGTCAAAGTGATAGATTTTGATGTCAAAGTGATAGGTTCTTATGTCAAAAGGACAAGTTTTTTTGTCAATGACAGGTTTTCATGTCAAGGTAATAGATTGTGATGTCAAAGTGACAGGTTTTCATGTCAAAGTGATAGATTTTCATATCAAAGTGATAGGTTTTGGTATCAAAGTAACAGGTTCTTATGTCAAACTGACAGGTTTTTATGTCAATGACAGGTTTTCATGTCAAAGTAATAGATTTTGATGTCAAAGTGACAGGTTTTCATGTCAAAGTGATAGATTTTCATATCAAAGTGATAGGTTTTGATATCAAAGTGACAGGTTCTTATGTCAAAGTGACAAGTTTTTTTTGTCAGTGACAGGTTATAATGTCAAGGCAATAGATTTTGATGTAAAAGTGACAGGTTTTCATGTCAAAGTAACAGATTTTCATGCCATAGTGATAGGTTGTAATGTCAAAGTAATAGGTTTACATGTCAAAGTGATAGATTTTGATATCAAAGTGATAGGTTTTGATATCAAAGTGACAGGTTCTTATGTCAAAGTGACAAGTTTTTTTTGTCAGTGACAGGTTATAATGTCAAGGCAATAGATTTTGATGTAAAAGTGACAGGTTTTCATGTCAAAGTAACAGATTTTCATGCCATAGTGATAGGTTGTAATGTCAAAGTAATAGGTTTACATGTCAAAGTGATAGATTTTGATATCAAAGTGATAGGTTTTGATATCAAAGTGACAGGTTCTTATGTCAAAGTGACAAGTTTTTTTTGTCAGTGACAGGTTATCATGTCAAGGTAATAGATTTTGATGTCAAAGTGACAGGTTTTCATGTCAAAGTAACAGATTTTCACACCATAGTGATAGGTTGTAATGTCAAAGTTACAGGTTTACATGTCAAAGTAATAGATTTTGATGTCAAAGTGATAGGTTTTGGTATCAAAGTGAAAGGTTCTTATGTCAAACTGACAGGTTTTTATGTCAATGACAGGTTTTCATGTCAAAGTAATAGATTTTGATGTCAAAGTGACAGGTTTTCATGTCAAAGTGATAGATTTTCATATCAAAGTGATAGGTTTTGATATCAAGAGACTGGTTCTTATGTCAAACTGACAGGTTTTTATGTCAATGACAGGTTTTCATGTCAAAGTAATAGATTTTGATGTCAAAGTAACAGGTTTTCATGTCAAAGTGATAGATTTTCATATCAAAGTGATAGGTTTTGATATCAAAGTGACAGGTTCTTATGTCAAAGTGACAAGTTTTTTTTGTCAGTGACAGGTTATAATGTCAAGGCAATAGATTTTGATGTAAAAGTGACAGCTTTTCATGTCAAAGTAACAGATTTTCACGCCATAGTGATAGGTTGTAATGTCTAAGTAACAGGTTTACATGTCAAAGTGATAGATTTTTATGTCAAAGTGATAGGTTTTGATATCAAAGAGACAGGTTTTTATGTCAAAGTGACAAGTTTTTTTTGTCAGTGACAGGTTATCATGTCAAGGTAATAGATTTTGATGTCAAAGTGACAGGTTTTCATGTCAAAGTAACAGATTTTCACACCATAGTGATAGGTTGTAATGTCAAAGTTACAGGTTTACATGTCAAAGTAATAGATTTTGATGTCAAAGTGACAGGTTTTCATGTCAAAGTGATAGATTTTCATATCAAAGTGATAGGTTTTGATATCAAAGTGACAGGTTCTTATGTCAATGACAGGTTTTCTTGTCAAGGTAATAGATTTTGATGTCAAAGTGACAGGTTTTGATGTCATAGTAACAGATTTTCACGCCATAGTGATAGGTTGTAATGTCAAAGTAACAGCTTTACATGTCAAAGTGATAGATTTTCATGTCAAAGTGTTAGGTTTTGGTATCAGAGAGACAGGTTCTTATGTCAAAGTAAGAAGTTTTTTTGTCAGTGACAGGTTATCATGTCAAGGTAACAGATTTTCACGCCATAGTGATAGGTTTTAATGTCAAAGTAACAGGTTTACATGTCAAAGTGATAGATTTTGATGTCAAAGTGATAGGTTTTGGTATCAAAGTGACAGGTTCTTATGTCAAAATGACAAGTTTTTTTTGTCAGTGACAGGTTTTCATGTCAAGATAATAGATTTTGAGGACAAAATGACAGTTTTCATGTCAAGGTGATAGGTTTTCACGTCAAAGTGATAGATTTTCTTATCAAAGTGATAGGTTTTGATATCAAAGTGACAGGTTCTAATGTCAAAGTGACAGGTTTTTATGTCAGTGACAGGTTTCCATGTCAAAGTAACAGATTTTTATGTCAAAGTGATAGGTTTTAATGTCAAAGTGACAGGTTTTCATGTCAAAGTGATAAATTTTCATATCAAAGTGATAGGATCTTATGTCAAAGTGACAGGTTTTCACGCCAACGTGATAGTTTTTTAATGTCAAAGTGAAAGGTTTTAATGTCAAAGTGATAAATTTTCATATCAAAGTGATAGGTTTTGATATTAAAGTGACAGGTTTTTATTTCAGTGACTGGTTTTCATGTGAAAGTAACAGATTTTCATGTCAAATTGATAGGTTTTAATGTCAAAGTGACAGGTTTTCATGTCAAAGTGATAAATTTTCATATCAAAGTGATAGGATCTTATGTCAAAGTGACAGGTTTTCACGCCAACGTGATAGTTTTTTAATGTCAAAGTGACAGGTTTTAATGTCAAAGTGATAAATTTTCATATCAAAGTGATAGGTTTTGATATTAAAGTGACAGGTTTTTATTTCAGTGACTGGTTTTCATGTGAAAGTAACAGATTTTCATGTCAAAGTGATAGGTTTTAATGTCAAAGTGACTGGTTTTCATGTCTAAGTGATAAATTTTCATGTCAAAGTGATAGGATCTTAAGTCAAAGTAACAGATTTTGACGCCAAAGTGATAGTTTTTTAATGTCAAAGTGACAGGTTTTAATGTCAAAGTGATAGATTTTCATATCAAAGATAGGTGATAGGTTTTGATATCAAAGTGACAGGTTTTTATGTGAAAGTAACAGATTTTCATGTCAAAGTGATAAATTTTCATATCAAAGTGATAGGATCTTAAGTCAAAGTAACAGATTTTCACGCCAAAGCGATAGTTTTTTAATGTCAAAGTGACAGGTTTTAAGATCAAAGTGATAGATTTTCATATCAAAGTGATAGGTTTAAATATCAAAGTGACAGGTTTTTATTTCAGTGACTGGTTTTCATATCACAGTAACAGATTTTCATGTCAAAGTGATAGGTTTTAATGTCAAAGTGACACGTTTTAATGTCAAAGTGATAGATTTTCATATCAAAGTGATAGGTTTTGATATCAAAGTGACAGGTTTTTATTTCAGTGACAGGTTTTCATGTCAAGGTAATAGATTTTGATGTCAAAGTGACAGTTTTTCATGTCAAAGTAACAGATTTTCACCCCAAAGTGGTAATTTAAACTATCACTTTGATATGAAAATCTATTGCTTTGACATGAAAACCTGTCACTTTGACATTAAAACCAGTAAACGTGACAGGTTTTCATGTCAAAATGATAGATTTTCATTTCAAAGTGATAGGTTTTGATATCAAAGTGACAGGTTCTTATGTCAAAGTGACAGGTTTTTATGTCGGTGATAGGTTTTCATGTCAAAATAATAGATTTTCATGTCAAAGTGACAGATATTCATGTCAAAGTGACAGTTTTATAGATAAATTTTAATTGTTATTAAAAATTAGAAACAGTATAACCTCTTAAAATTAATTATTAATTTATTTGGTCTCATTTGAAATGTGTTTGTTATAACTGGGGCAGTAGATTAGAGAGTTTTACAGTTATTTTTTTAATTTTAATTTTTTATGTGGTTTGAAGTGTCAAGGTTGACATCTACACATTTGACGTATGTCAAGATTTTCAACTGAAAATTTCATGAAATATTTTAAGACTTTTCTAAATAATTGCTGTGATTTGTAACAACTGCCTATAAACCAAAACCATTTTTCGTGCTTCAGGTCAAAAAGATTACGCGGTGCAAGCTGTTGAATACTTCGCGGACAAACTGGCGCAGTACGGCGAAGGCACCGAGGTTCCCATCCGCTCGCTGCTGGGCCACCGTTCCCAAGCCTCTCCTGAGGTCCGCCACGTCTCCGGGCAACACTTCCACGAGTTCCGCGAGTTCCTCCTCAAGCACCCCGACAGCTTCCTCCTCGACGACGAGAACGAAACCGTGGCCCTCAAGGACTTCAGCAATGTCAAGATCAGCACCCAAGAGCTGAACTTCAAAGTCAACGTCGAAATCGACGTGGAAGTCACGCAGAACCTGCTCGACTTCTTCGTGCAATGCATCGAGGTCAAGGGCCCGATCTTGGTCGAGCAGCTCTTCCAGATTGTCAGCTGCACCGTGCCAGAAAGCATCTGGAAGAATTTGTTCAACACTCCTTCGCAGCTCACGAGCTTCTTGCGGTTATTCTCCGACAGTTTTCACATCCAAGCGAATTTGGTAACCCTTCTCCAACGACCGGTGGTTAGTCAGAAACACATCAACGCTCAGGTAATCCAACAGAATTTGAAAGAAGGTTTCCGGAAAGTCGAGGAGAAAGATGTTAAGGTGAAGCGGAGTAAAGACGAGGAGAACTTCAAGAGTCTAGAGGTGAAGAAAACGCGGAATTTGGATGAGATTAAAGTTGAGAATATGAAGAATTTAGAAGTTAAAGTCGATAGCAATTTGAACGAGGAAACCAAATACATCGAGAAGGTGCAGAGCCCGAGTAAAGGAAGCATCAACGATCGGCTGAAGCAACCGAAGTTGTTGCAACAGAAGCTCGAGGAGAAGAAGAGCATCGAAGAGAACGCCGAGAATGAGAAAGGTTTGAGTTTCCAGTTGGGGAAATGCGAGGAAATCGTTCCGCAGAAAATCCCGAAACTCATGAACAACAATCAAACGTTGAAGCAGCGAATCAACAACTTGGTCTTGAAAACGCTACAGGAGAACACCGGACGCGATCAGAAGAACTTCCAGATGATCGACAAGGAGACGTGGAAGAACAAGATCTTTCAAAACACGCGGGTTATCTGTAACCAGAAGGAGTGTCAGATAGTCATCGATGATATTATGAAGAGGAGCCGGAGAAGTGATAGCGATAACCCTTGGATTTTCAGCCCGGAGAAACCGGTGGTGGCCTTCGACTGCGAGGGAATCAACTTGGGCCTGAAAGGACAAATCACGTTGATGCAGGTGGCAACGATTTCCGGCTTCAGTTACATCTTCGACTTAATCTCCTGTCCGGCGATGATAAACTCCGGCCTGAAGAAGCTCCTCGAAAGCCCCGACGTAATAAAAATCATCCACGACTGCCGCAACGACTCGGTCAACCTCTACAAGCAATTCAACATCACGTTGCGAGCGATCTTCGACACGCAGGCCGCCCACGCTGTTCTGACCTACCAACAGACCGGCAAACCCGTTTACAAAGCGAAATCCGTCGCCTTGAACGCCCTGTGTCAGCACTACAACGCCACCACCAATCCAATGAAAGAACAACTCAAAAATATTTATAGGCGGGATCAGAAGTATTGGTCGCGGCGCCCGCTCTCTCGCGAGATGATCCTGTACGCTTCTGCGGATGTCTTGAGTTTAGTGCATGAGAATCTTTACGGCGGGATGGTGAGGGCGATCAACGTGGAGAATCGTGGCTTAATGTTGGAGCTCTGCGACGAGCAGATCTTCTTGCATGTCAATCCGGAAGCGGTGAAGCTAAAGAAGCGGCAAAGGAAGACAGAGACGGAGGTGGGGGAGCTAAGGGTGAAACTCGCCCAGGCGGCCAAAAGCGTCGTCTTGAGCAACAGGGAGGTTCGACTGTTAAGGTTAGAAGAAACAGTTTTGACATCTGAGTATGACAAATATAGAATGTCAATTTTAACAAATATAGAATGTCAATTTTGACAAATATAGAATGTCAATTTTGACAAATATATAATGTCAAGTTTAACAAATATAGAATGTTAATTTTGACAAATATAGAATGTCAATTTTGTCAAATATAGAATGTCAATTTTGACAAATATAGAATGTCAATTTTGACAAATATAGAATGTCAATTTTGTCAAATATTGAATGTCAATTTAGACAAATATAGAATGGCAATTTTGACAAATATAGAATGTCATTTTTTTCAAATTTAGAATGTCAAACTTTCATACCATAATCAACACAATTTACATTAACTCGACTGTCAAAATCAAACACTTTGATGAACACAACTTTGACAACTTGTCAAAATTGTCTATAAAAATGACATTTTTTTGACAACAGAAAGTTTTATCTTCTGTGAAGTATCTCAGAACATTTAGAGCGTTGTCAAATTTGACATATTGTTTGACATAAACCCTATTTTTTAAATTGTTTTATGACATTGTATGACTACTGAGAATTAAGTGTTAATATTTTGACATTTTAATGTTTATGTTGATATTTAAATTTTCATTTTGACAATTATAATCTTATGAAAAATATAGAATGTCAATTTTGACAAATATAGAATGTCAATTTTGACAAATATAAAATGGCAATTTTGACAAATATAGAATGTCAATTTTGACTAATATAGAATGTCATTTTTTTCAAATTTAGAATGTCAAACTTTCATACCATAATCAACACATTTTTTTAACTCGACTGTCAAAATCAAACACTGATGAACACAACTTTGACAACCTGTCTATAAAAATTGTCTATAAAATTGACATTTTTTTGACAAAATAGAATGTCAATTTTGAATGATATATTTTAGAATGTATATTTTGACAAATATAGAATGTCAATTTTGACAAATATAGAAAGTCGATTTTGACAAATATAAAATGTCAATTTTGACAAATATTGTATGTCAATTTTGACAAATATAGATGTCAATTTTGACAAATATAGAATGTCCATTTTGACAAATATAGAATGTCAATTTTGACAAATATAGAATGTCAATTTTAACAAATATAAAATGTCAATTTTGACAAATATAGAATGTAAATTTTGGCAAATATAGAATGTCAATTTTAACAAATATAAAATGTCAATTTTGACAAATATTGTATGTCAATTTTGACAAATATAGAATGTCAATTTTGACAAATAATGTCAATTTTGGTAAATATAGAGTGTCTATTTTCACAAATATAGAAAGTCAATTTTGACAAATAGAATGTCAATTTTAACAAATATAGAATGTTAATTTTGATAAATATGTTGATTTAAATGTTCATTTTGACATTTTAATCTTATGAAAAATATAGATTGTCAATTTTGACAAATATAGAAAGTCAATTTTGACAAATATCGAATGTCAATTTTGGCACATATAGAGTCAATTTTAACAAATATTGAATGTCAATTTTGACAAATATAGAATGTCAATTTTGACAAATATAGGATGTCAATTTTGACAAATATAGAATGTCAATTTTGACAAATATAGATTGTCAGTTTATTCAAATTTAAAATATCAAAGTTTCAAACCATAATCAACACAATTTTCATTAACTCGACTGTGAAAATCAAACACTTTGATGAACACAACTTTGACAACTTGTCAAAATTGCCTATAAAAATGACATTTTTTGGACACCAACAGAAAGTTTAATCTTCTGTGAAGTATCTCAGAACATTTAGAGCGTTGCCAAATCTGACATATTGTTTGACATAAACCTTTTATTTTAATTGTTTTATGACATTTGAGTGTGACTGCTGAGAATTAAGTGTTAATATTTTGACATTTTAAAGTTTATGTTGATATTTAAATGTTCATTTTGACATTATAATCTTATGAAAATCTTATAGAATGTCAATTTTGATAAATATAGAAAGTCAATTTTGACAAATATAGAATGTCAATTTTGACAAATATAGAATGTCAATTTTGACAAATATAGAATGTAAATTTTGGCAAATATAGAATGTCAATTTTAACAAATATAAAATGTCAATTTTGACAAATATTGTATGTCAATTTTGACAAATATAGAATGTCAATTTTGACAAATATAGAATGTCCATTTTGACAAATATAGAATGTCAATTTTGACAAATATAGAATGTCAATTTTAACAAATATAAAATGTCAATTTTGACAAATATAGAATGTAAATTTTGGCAAATATAGAATGTCAATTTTAACAAATATAAAATGTCAATTTTGACAAATATTGTATGTCAATTTTGACAAATATAGAATGTCAATTTTGACAAATATAGAATGTCAATTTTAACAAATATAAAATGTCAATTTTGACAAATATAGAATGTCAATTTTGGCAAATATAGAATGTCAATTTTAACAAATATAAAATGTCAATTTTGACAAATATTGTATGTCAATTTTGACAAATATAGAATGTTAATTTTGACAAATATAGAATGTCCATTTTGACAAATATAGAATGTCAATTTTGACAAATATAGAATGTCAATTTTAACAAATATAAAATGTCAATTTTGACAAATATAGAATGTCAATTTTGACAAATATAGATCGTCAATTTTGACAAATATAGAATGTCAATTTTGACAAATATAGAATGTCAATTTTGACAAATATAGATTGTCAGTTTATTCAAATTTAAAATATCAAAGTTTGAAACCATAATCAACACAATTTTCATTAACTCGACTGTGAAAATCAAACACTGATGAACACAACTTTGACAACTTGTCAAAATTGCCTATAAAAATGACATTTTTTGGACAGCAACAGAAAGTTTAATCTTCTGTGAAGTATCTCAGAACATTTAGAGCGTTGCCAAATCTGACATATTGTTTGACATAAACCTTTTATTTTAATTGTTTTATGACATTTGAGTATGACTGCTGAGAATTAAGTGTTAATATTTTGACATTTTAAAGTTTATGTTGATATTTAAATGTTCATTTTGACATTGTAATCTTATGAAAAATATATAATGTCAATTTTGATAAATATAGAAAGTCAATTTTGACAAATATAGAATGTCAATTTTGACACATATAGAGTCAATTTTGACAAATATAGAATGTCAATTTTGACAAATATAGAATGTCAATTTTGACAAATATAGAATGTCA
Source organism: Phosphuga atrata (assembly GCA_944588485.1). Lineage (NCBI taxonomy): Eukaryota > Metazoa > Arthropoda > Insecta > Coleoptera > Silphidae > Phosphuga > Phosphuga atrata. Next base: position 1,741,201 of record OX155904.1, read on the forward strand.
ATTTTGGCAAATATAGAATGTCAATTTTAACAAATATAAAATGTCAATTTTGACAAATATAGAAAGTCAATTTTGACAAATATAGAACGTCAATTTTGACAAATATAGAATGTCAATTTTGACAAATATAGAATGTCCATTTATTCAAATTTAAAATATTAAAGTTTCAAACCATAATCAACACAATTTTCATTAACTCGACTGTTAAAATCAAACACTTTCATGAACACAACTTGTCAAAATTGCCTATAAAAATGACATTTTTTTGACAGCAACAGAAAGTTTAATCTTCTGTGAAGTATCTCAGAACATTTAGAGCGTTGCCACATCTGACATATTGTTTGACAAACCTTATTTTTTTTAATTGTCTTATGAAAAATATAGAATGTTCATTTTGACAAATATAGAATGTCAATTTTGACAAATATAGAATGTCAATTTTGACAAATATAGAATGACAATTTTGACAAATATAGAATGACAATTTTGACAAATATAGAATATCAATTTTGACAAATATAGAATGTCAATTTTGACAAATATAGAATGTCAATTTTGACAAATATAGAATGTCAATTTTGAGAAATATAGAAAATCAATTTTGACAAATATGGAATGTTAATTTTGACAAATATAGAATGTCAATTTTGACAAATATAGAATGTCAATTTTGACAAATATAGAATGTCTATTTTGACAAAAGTAGAATGTCAATTTTGACAAATATAGAATGTCAATTTCTTCAAATTTAGAATGTCAAACTTTCATACCGTGACATTATAATCTTATGAAAATATAGAATGTCAATTTTGACAAATATAAAATGTCAATTTGCCCAAATATAGAATGTCAATTTTAACAAAATAAAATGTCAATTTTGACAAATATAGAAAGTCAATTTTGACAAATATAGAATGTCAATTTTGACAAATATAGAATGTCAATTTTGATAAATATAGAATGTCAATTTTGAAAAGTGTAGAATGTCAATTTTAACAAATATAGAATGTCAATTTATTCAAATTTAGAATGTCAAACTTTCATACCATAATCAACACAATTTTCATTAACTCGACTGTCAAAATCAAACACTGATGAACACAACTTGACAACTCGTCAAAATTGTCTATAAAAATGACATTTTTTGGACAGCAACAGAAAGTTTAATCTTCTGTGAAGTATCTCAGAACATTTATAGCGTTGTCAAATTTGACATATTGTTTGATATAAACCTTAATTTTTTAAATTGTTTTATGACATTTCAGTATAACTGCTGAGAATTAAGTGTTAATATTTCGACATTTTAATGTTTATGTTGACATTTAAATGTTCATTTTGACATTATAATCTTATGAAAAATATAGAATGTCAATTTCGACAAATATAGAATGTCAATTTTTGCAAATATAGAATGTCAATTTTGCCAAATATAGAATCTCAATTTTGACAAATATAGAATGTCAATTTTGTCAAATTTAGAATGTCAATTTTGAAAAATATATAACGTCAATTTTAACAAATATAGAATGTCAATTTTGACAAATATAAAAGGTCAATTTTCACAAATATAGAATGTTAATTTTGTCAAATTTAGAAAGTAAATTTTGACAAATATAGAATGTCAATTTTGACAAATATATAACGTCATTTTTGACAAATATAGAATGTCAATTTTTACAAATATAGAATGTCAATTTTGACAAATATGGAATGTCAATTTTCACAAATATAGTGTGTTAATTTTGACAAATATAGAATGTCAATTTTTACAAATATGGAAATTCAATTTTGACAAATATAGAATGTCAATTTTTACAAATATGGAAATTCAATTTTGACAAATATAGAATGTCAATTTTGACAAATATAGAATGTCAATTTTCACAAGTATAGAATGTCAATTTTGTCAACTTTAGAATGTCAATTTTGACAAATATATAACGTCAATTTTAACAAAAATAGAATGTCAATTTTCACAAATATAGAATGTCAATTTTCACAAATATAGAATGTTAATTTTGACAAATATAGAATGTGAATTTTGACAAATATAAAATGTCAATTTTAACAAATATAGAATGTCAATATTGACAAACAAATAATGTCAATTTTGACAAATATAGAATGTCAATTTTGACAAATATAGAATGTTAATTTTGACAAATATAGAATGTCAATTTTAACAAATATAAAATGTCAATTTTAACAAATATAGAATGTCAATATTGACAAACAAATAATGTCAATTTTGACAAATATAGAATGTCAATTTTGACAAATATAGAATGTCAATTTTGACAAATATAGAATTTGTCAAATTCAAAACTTTCATACCATAATCAGCAAAATTTTCAATAACTCGACTGTCAAAATCAAATGCTTTGATAAACACAACTTGTCAAAATTGTCTATAAAATTGACATTTTTTGACAGAAACAGAAAGTTTGATCTTCTGTGAAGTATCTCAGAACATTTAGTACGTTGTTAAATTTGACATATTGTTTGACATAAACCTTAATTTTTTAAATTGTTTTAGATATATTGATTTGACGGAGGAGGAGAAAGAGAAATTGAAGTCGTCGGCGAAGGTGGCGAAGAAATTGGAGAAACTGGAGAGTTTGGGTCAGGACAGAGATTTTTCCAGCGACGAAGACGACGCTGATAACGACTATCCGAGCATGGAGAGCGAGTCGTCGCCGCGGAACTCGGAACCGACGAGTCTCACGGAATCCATGCAACTCGTCGACTCGATCCTCAGCGATCAAAAAATCGACCGGTTCGATAAGATCGACAAGTTGGAGGCGATTCTCAGCGCCGCGGCTCTTCTACCCTCGGATCTGGACAACAACAGCTTAGAGAATCGCCCCTGTAATTGTAACTGTCACCAGAAGAGCGCGAACGAACGGGTGGTTTCGCCCACGAGCAACTTCCAGAGCGGTCACCGGGAAGTCGTGCTGTCCGAGGGGCAGGTGTCGGCGGGGACGCAAACGCTGAGCACCGGGGACATTGTGGTAACGAAAATTTACTTTAGCGAGAACGTCGAATGATATTTTGCTCAAAAGAAAAGTTTCGTTTTCTTTTCCAGTTATCTTTACATATCGCCTAGGAGCAATAATTTCTCAATAACGGGGCGCCGGGGTTCAGCCCCCGCGGCGTTAATATTCATTGAATTTTTTAAATCTAGGCCGGAATTTATTAAAGGTATTGTTGATAGATTTATACACATAGACTATTTATATACATTTAGGGAGTGATAACGGTTATTACTCATCTGAGGGATGTTTTTAATTCACGCGGATTTTATTTAATTTAGCGAAATGTTCACAATTTTTTTTGACTAATGTCTATTACGTCAACTTATCGTAAGTCATTTCACTCCCGTCACATTTGACATATTGATACTATCAAGTCATATTTGACAGTTAACAATTTGTTTGACAATTCTGTTTTTTTTTTAATCGAACGCCGCAATCATATATAAAATTGTCAAATCGAAAGATATAGTCAAAGCTGTCAAGAAATTATCAAAACTGGTTTTGCCATTTTGTCAAAACATTATGGAATTGAAGAAAATTCAATGAAGACAAATCAGTTTGACAGTTCTTGTTCGAATTTGACATATTGTATTCCGACAAATACCAACCATCAAAACTTTTTACAGAACTGTCTAATGATTAATGACAGAATTGAACAAATTTGTAGCAGTTTGACACTTCTTGGACGATTTTGACATTTTGTTTGCAAATTACGACCAACTATCAAACAATTTTTCACAACTGTCAAACAATTTATAACAGAATTAAACAAATTTGTTGCAGTTTGACAGCTCTTGTTCGAATTTGACATTTTATATTCCGACTAATATCAACAATCAAAACTTTTTTACAGAACTGTCAAATGAATAATGACAGAAGAATTGAACAAATTTGTAGCAGTTTGACACTTCTTGGACGATTTTGACATTTTGTTTGCAAATTAGGGCCAGTTATCAAACAATTTTTCACAACTGACAAACAATTTATAACAAAATTAAACGAATTTGTTTCAGTTTGACAGCTTTTATTCGAATTTGACATTTTCTATTCAGATTAATACCAACAATCAAAACGTTTTTAAAGAACTGTCAAATGATTAATAACAGAATTGAACAAATTTGTAGCAGTTTGACACTTCTTGAACGATTTTTACAATTTGTTTGCAAATTAGGAACAGTTATCAAACAATTTTTCACAACTGACAAACAATTTATAACAAAATTAAACGAATTTGTTTCAGTTTGACAGCTTTTATTCGAATTTGACATTTTGTATTCAGACTAATACCAACAATCACAACGTTTTTACAGAACTGTCAAATGGTTCATGACAGAATTAAAGAAATTTGTAGCAGCTTGACACTTCTAGAAAGATTTTGACATTTTGTTTGCAAATTAGGACCAACTATCAAACAATTTTTCACAACTGACGAACAATTTATAACAGAATTAAACAAATTTGTTTTAGTTTGACAGCTCTTGTTCGAATTTGACATTTTGTATTTAGCCTAATACCAACAATCAAAACTTTTTTACAGAACTGTCAATTGATTCATGACAGAATTGAACAAATTTGTAGCAGTTTGACACTTCTTGGACGATTTTGTTTGCAAATTAGGGCCAGTTATCAAACAATTTTTCACAACAAACAAGCATTTTATAACAAAATTAATCGAATTTGTTTCAGTTTGACAGCTCTTGTTCGAATTTGACATTTTATATTCAGACCAATACCAACCATCAAAACTTTTCTACAGAACTGTCAAATGATTAATGACAGAATTGAACAAATTTGCAGCAGTTTGACTCTTCTTAAACGATTTTGACATTTTGTTTACAAATTACGACCAACTACCAAACAATTTTTCACAACTGTCAAACAATTTATAACAGAATTAAACAAATTTGTTTCAGTTTGACAGCTCTTGGTCGAATTTGTCATTTTGTTTTTAGCATAATACCAAACGTCAAAACTTTTTTACAGAACTGTCAAATGATTCATGACAGAATTGAACAAATTTGTAGCAGTTTGACACTTCTTGAACGATTTTGACATTTTGTTTGCAAATTAGCACCAACTATCAAACAATTTTTCACAACTGTCAAACAATTTATAGCAGAATTAAGCAAATTTGTTTCAGTTTGACAGCTCTTATTCGAATTTGACATTTTATATTCAGACTAATATCAGCAATCAAAACTTTTCTACAGAACTGTCAAATGATTCATGACATAATTGAACAAATTTGTTGTTGTTTTACACTTCTTGAACGATTTTGACATTTTGTTTGCAAATTAGGACCAACTATCAAACAATTTTTCACAACTGTCAAACAATTTATAACAAAATTAAACGAATTTGTTTCAGTTTGACAGCTTTTATTCGAATTTGACATTTTGTATTCAGACTAATACCAACAATCAATGCGTTTTTACAGAACTGTCAAATGATTAATGACAGAATTGAAATTTGTAGCAGTTTGACACTTCTTGGACGGTTTTGACATTTTATTTGCAATTTAGCACCAACTATCAAACAATTTTTCACAACTGTCAAACAATTTATAGCAGAATTAAGCAAATTTGTTTCAGTTTGACAGCTCTTGTTCGAATTTGACATTTTGTGTTCAGACTAATACCAACAATCAATACGTTTTTACAGAACTGTCAAATGATTAATGACAGAATTGAACAAATTTGTAACAGTTTGACACTTCTTGTACGATTTTGACATTTTGTTTGCAAATTAGGACCAACTATCAAACAATTTTTCACAACTGTCAAACAATTTATAGCAGAATTAAGCAAATTTGTTGCAGTTTGACAGCTCTTGTTCGAATTTGACATTTTGTATTCAGACTAATACCAACAATCAAAACTTTTCTACAGAACTGTCAAATGATTAATGACAGAATTGAACAAATTTGTAGCAGTTTGACACTTCTTGAACGATTTTGAGATTTCGTTTGCAAATTAGGACCAACTATCAAACAATTTTTCACAACTGTCAAACAATTTATAACAACATTAAACAAATTTGTTTCAGTTTGACAGCTCTTGGTCGAATTTGTCATTTTGTTTTTAGCATAATACCAAACGTCAAAAGTTTTTTACAGAACTGTCAAATGATTAATGACAGAATTAAACAAATTTGTAGCAGTTTGACACTTCTTGAACGATTTTGACATTTTGTTTGCATATTAGGACCAACTATCAAACATTTTTTCACAACTGACAAACAATTTATAACAGAATTAAACGAATTTGTTTCAGTTTGACAACTCTTGTTCGAATTTGACATTTTATATTCCGACTAATATCAACAATCAAAACTTTTCTATAGAACTGTCAAATGATTAATGACAGAATTGAACAAATTTGTAGCAGTTTGACACTTCTTTATCAATTTTGACATTTTGTTTGCAAATTAGGACCAACTATCAAACAATTTTTCACAACTGTCAAACAATTTATAACAAAATTAAACAAATTTGTTTCAGTTTGACAGCTCTTGTTCGAATTTGACATTTTGTATTCAGACTAATACCAGCCATGAAAACGGTTATACAGAACTGTCAAATGATTAATGACAGAATTGAACAAATTAGTAGCAGTTTGACACTTCTTGAACGATTTTGACATTTTGTTTGCAAATTAGCACCAACTATCAAACAATTTTTCACAACTGTCAAACAATTTATAACAGAATTATACAAATTTGTTGCAGTTTGACAGCTCTTGTTCGAATTTGACATTTTGTATTCACCCTAATACCAATCATCAAAACTTTTTTACAGAACTGTCAAATGATTCATGACAGAATTGAACAAAATTGTTTAACACTTCTAGTTCGATTTTGACATTTTGTTTGCAAACTATCAAAAAATTTTACAAAACTGTCAAACAATACTTAATAGAAACAAATTGACACTGACAAACAAGTCTTAATAGAATTCAACAAATTGATATTGACATTTCTCCCACAAATTCATTAGTTTTTCTTCATAACACATAACCAGTGTTACAACATAACCCTTGTTTAATTTTTGACACTTCCTCGATTCTGACAATTGTCAAACAGTGTCTTAAATAATCTTGTGATCGAAACTTGGAAAGCCTTTGAAACTTACTTTTCCTTCAACTTAATGAACGGTGCTTTTTCAACTTAGTTTCCAAACTTAAAATAAATCGGTAAATATTAATTAGGCAATTTATTAAATAAAAATGGGAACTAATTAACGAGTGAAAGATGTATGCGATATTTAGTTTGTCACGTTCTACTTAGTTTTTAGTACTTAATTATGGCCCCAACAGACAAATGTTTCACAGATAGTTAAACAACGTCTTTTTTGTTGTAAGGCAAATCGCTTTAATTTTGCAATTATATGCAAGAAAATAGTTAGCCCAAAGTGTTTTGACACTTAATAATTGAAGTGTCAATTTGACAAAGTAATTTCTGACAATTAGTTTGATAGATCAGTTGTCACTTGTTTATTAAGTTTTAAAAAAAAAATAATTTGACAAGTGTCATTTTTATATTAATTACTGGATTATTTGTCAACAAATTTGTTTTGACACTTAATAATTGATTTTAAAATAACTGTCAATTTGACAATGTAATTTCTGACAATTGGTTTGATAGATCAGTTGTCATTTGTTTATTAAGTTTTAAAAAAAAATAATTTGACAAGTGTCATTTTTATATTAATCACTGGTTTATTTGACAACAAATTTTGACACTTGTAACTTGTAGATTGATTGAGGAAACTCAAATAATTGTTTTAATTGATTTTTTATTTTAATTAATTAGTAAGCTTGTCATGTGTCAAATTAGACACTGATAACTTCACGCGGCTATTTGACATTCATTTTATGACTTTTTATGATTATTTTATTTTTGAAGCCAAGCGTTTGTAAGCGCTGGCCATTATTAAACAATTCTTCCAAATAATAAACAATTTTAGGTTTTTAACTAATTTTTCGTTTAAATAATTAATTTCTGTTTAGTGATAACGTCGATTAGTGATATTTTAGCAACATTTTTAGTTATTTAAATGTTATTTATTTTAGGGTCTTGACCGTCTTGAGGGCCCCAAAACGGGGCCGCTCAAGATGCCTCAAAGATTGTTGTATTTTGTTTCTAGGGCAATATTTCTATGTATGCGTTTACTTTATACATTTTTATATATTGCTGGGATTTTAGGTGTTTTTTTAATTAATTTGTGCGAATTTTGTGGAAAAAAAATTATCAAAAATAAATCAAAACAAATATATTTGTATCGAAGAGCAGAGTAATAACAATAATGATAATAACTCGACTAATAAATTATATACAGTAATGTTTTAAACAAACTTTTTCACCAGACATTTATTTTGGAATGTGTTTTTGTCTCTCACAAATCCTTTCAAAATCCAATTTTCCTTACTAAATGTCAGATTTTTTATAGAATTGTCAATATTTTGATAACTATTGTTAAATATATATAAATATTTTGACAACTACTGCCAATATTTGACACTAGCTGTCAAAATATTCACATATATTTGAGTATATTATCAATATTTTGATAACTATTGTCAAATATATATAAATATTTTGACAACTGCTGCCAATATTTGAAAGTAGCTGTCAAAATATTGACATATTTGATAGTATATTATCAATATTTTGATAACTATTGTCAAATATATATAAATATTTTGACAACTGCTGCCAATATTTGAAAGTAGCTGTCAAAATATTGACATATTTGATAGTATATTATCAATATTTTGATAACTATTGTCAAATATATATGAATATTTTGACAACTACTACCAATATTTGAGAGTAGCTGTCAAAATATTGACATATTTGATAGTAGATTATCAATATTTTGATATCTATTGTCAAATATACATGAATATTTTGACAACTACTGCCAATATTTGACAGTAGCTGTCAAAATTTTGACTTATTTGATAGTATATTAACAATATTTTGATATCTATTGTCAAATATATTTGAATATTTTGACAACTACTGCCAATATTTGACAGTAGCTGTCAAAATATTGACATATTTGCTAGTATATTATCAATATTTTGATAACTATTGTCAAATATATATGAATATTTTGACAACTACTGCCAATATTTGACAGTAGCTGTCAAGATATTGACATATATTTGATAATATATTATCAATATGTTAATAACCATTGTCAAATATATATGAATATTTTGACAACTACTGCCAATATTTGACAGTGGCTTTCAAAATATTGACATATTTGATAGTATATTATCAATATTTTGATAACTATTGTCAAATATATATGAATATTCTGACAACTACTGCCAATATTTTATAGTAACTGTCAAAATATTGACATATATTTGATAGTATATTATCAATATTTTGATAACTATTGTCAAATATACATGAATATTTTGACAACTACTGCCAATATTTGACAGTAGCTGTCAAAATTTTGACTTATTTGATAGTATATTAACAATATTTTGATATCTATTGTCAAATATATATGAATATTCTGACAACTACTGCCAATATTTGACAGTAGCTGTCAAGATATTGACATATATTTGATAATATATTATCAATATGTTAATAACTATTGTCAAATATATATTAATATTTTGACAACTACTGCCAATATTTGATAGTAGCTGTCAAAATATTGACTTATTTGATAGTATATTAACAATATTTTGATATCTATTGTCAAATATATATGAATATTCTGACAACTACTGCCAATATTTTATAGTAACTGTCAAAATATTGACATATATTTGCTAGTATATTATCAATATTTTGATAACTATTGTCAAATATATATGAATATTTTGACAACTACTGCCAATATTTGACAGTGGCTTTCAAAATATTGACATATTTGATAGTATATTATCAATATTTTGATAACTATTGTCAAATATATATGAATATTCTGACAACTACTGCCAATATTTTATAGTAACTGTCAAAATATTGACATATATTTGATACTATATTATCAATATTTTGATAACTATTGTCAAATATATATGAATATTTTGACAACTACTATCAATACTTGACAGTAGCTGTCAAAATATTGACATATATTTGATAGTATATCAATATTTTAATAACTATTGTCAAATATACATGAATATTTTAACAACTACTGCCAATATTTGACAGTAGCTGTCAAAATATTGACATATATTTGATAGTATATTATCAATATTATAATAACTATTGTCAAATATATATGAATATTTTGACAACTACTGCCAATATTTGACAGTGGCTTTCAAAATATTGACATATTTGATAGTATATTATCAATATTTTGATAACTTGTCAAATATATATGAATATTCTGACAACTACTGCCAATATTTTATAGTAACTGTCAAAATATTGACATATATTTGATAGAATATTATCAATATTTTGATAACTATTGTCAAATATACATGAATATTTTAACAACTACTGCCAATATTTGACAGTAGCTGCCAATATATTGACATATATTTGATAGTATATTATCAATATTTTGATAACTATTGTCAAATATATATATGAATATTTTGACAACTACTGCCACTATTTTACAGTAGCTGTCAAAATATTGACATATATTTGATAGTATATTATCAATATTTTAATAACTATTGTCAAATATATATGAATATTTTGACAACTACTATCAATACTTGACAGTAGCTGTCAAAATATTGACATATATTTGATAGTATATTATCAATATTTTAATAACTATTGTCAAATATATATGAATATTTTGACAACTACTGTCAATATTTGACAGTAGCTGTCAAAATATTGACATATATTTGATAGTATATTATCAATATTTTGATAACTATTGTCAAATATACATGAATATTCTGACAACTACTGCCAATATTTGACAGTAGCTGCCAAAATATTGACATATATTTGATAATATATTATCAATATTTTGATAACTATTGTCAAATATACATGAATATTCTGACAACTACTGCCAATATTTGACAGTAGCTGCCAAAATATTGACATATATTTGATAGTATATTATCAATATTTTGATAACTATTGTCAAATATACATGAATATTCTGACAACTACTGCCAATATTTGACAGTAGCTGTCAAAATATTGACATATATTTGATAGTATATTATCAATATTTTGATAACTATTGTCAAAAATATATGAATATTTTGACAACTACTGCCAATATTTGACACTGGCTGTCAAAATATTCACATATATTTGAGTATATTATCAATATTTTGATAACTATTGTCAAATATATATATATATATATATATATATATATATATATATATATATATATAAATATTTTGACAACTACTACCAATATTTGAAATTAGCTGTCAAAATATTGACATATATTTGATACTATATTATCAATATTTTGATAACTATTATTAAATATATTTGAATATTTTGACAACTATTGCCAATATTTGATTGCCAATATTTGACATATATAGGTTATAACTGTCAACCAAAATATTGGCGTAAGTGTCAACGTTGTGACAATTGTCATCATAATAATCAAACATAATCGATTTTAAAAATTGTCAAAGTTTTGATTATAGATCTATGAAGGTCGCAGTACCAAGTCGTCACCACCAAATCTACAATCTGCAAAGTTTTGATTTGACAAAACCACCCCAATTTGTAATTTATTAACAAATTGTTGTTAATTATTGCAAATTATTTGTTGCTCATAGCGAAGATTTGGCAAATTTTCCATATTGGTTGTCAAATGTCATTTAAAAAAACCTCAATATTAACAATCTGTCAAAATAAAAACATGTATCAAAATAAAAAAATCTGTCAAAATAAAAACATCTGTCAAATATAAAACAATCTGTCAAAGCATAGCATCTGTCAAAACATATTGAGAAATTTCTGGGTTATATTGCTGTCCATTTGTTATGGGAAAAACGTTGGGCCCCAAAAAGGGGAAGAGCGATTGGTCCTTGCTGCGAAACTTAACAAGGACTTCGATGATTTCATAGAAAGCTTGCTGAGGTGGCAACAGCCTGATACACCCTAATGATACACTGATAGACCCTGAAAATCCCTTTTTCAGAGGGTCTTCTTGTTATGTTAACCATGAGGTGCTTACTACGCCCCCAAAAATAAAAGCCTGATGGTCCCCAGACGAAAATTGAATTCGTGAGGAGGCAACAGTCTGATGGCCCTAATGATACACTGATAGACCCTGAAAATCCCTTTTTCAGAGGGTCTTCTTGTTATGTTAACCATGAGGTGCTTACTACGCCCCCAAAAATAAAAGCCTGATGGTCCCCAGACGAAAATTGAACTCGTTGAGGAGGCAACAGTCTGAAAGCTTGCCGAGGAAGCAACAGCCTGATACACCCTAATGATACGCTGATAGACCCTTGAATGAAAATTCCTTTTTCAGAGGGTCCTCTTGTTAAGTTAACCATGAGGTGGTTACTACGCCCCCAGAAAAAAACCTAATGGCCCCCAGACGAAAGTTGAACTTGCTGAGGAGGCAACAGCCTGATGCCCCTCCGGACGAAAATTGAGCTTGCTGAGCAGGCAACAGCCTGAAGGCCGCCCCCACATGAAAATTGAGCTTGCCGAGGAGGCAACAGTCTGATGGCCCCCTAGACGGAAATTGAGCTTGCCGAGTAGGCAACAGCCTGATGGCCCCCCCCACACGAAAATTAAGCTTGCTGAGGAGGTAACAGCCTGATGGCCCCCTAGACGAAAATTGAGCTTGCCGAGTAGAAAACAGTGTGATGGACCCCCACACGAAAATTGAGCTTGCTGGGAAGGAAACAACCTGATGGCCCCCCCAGACGAAAATTGAGCTTGCCGAGTAGGCTACAACTTGATGGCCCCTCCACACGAAAATTTAGCTTGCTGATTAAGCAACAGCCTGATGCCCCCCCCCCCACGCGAAAATTGAGCTTGCTGAGCAGACAACAGCCTGATGGCCCCCCAGACGAAAATTGACCTTACCGAGTAGCTAACAGCCTGATGGGCCCCCACACAAAAATTGAGCTTGCTGAGAAGGTAACAGCCTGATGGCCCCCCACACAAAAATTGAGCTTGCTGAGGAGGTAACAGCCTGATGGCCCCCCAGACGAAAATTGAGCTTGCTGAGTAGCTAACAGCCTGATGGCTCCCCACAGGCAAATTGAGCTTGCTGGGAAGGTAACAGCTTGATGGCCTCCCAGATGTAAATTGAGCTTGCCGAGTAGGCAAGAGCCTGATGGCCTCCCCACACGAAAATTGAGCTCGCTGAGGAGGCTACATCCTGATGGCCCCCAGACGAAAATTCAGCTTGCTGAGGAGGCAATAGCTTGATGGGCCCCCAGACGAAAATTGAGCTTGTCGAGTAGGCAACAGCCTGATGGAATGGCTATATGGCCTATCGAATAGTAACTGTCAGGAATTGTATAAATTTTAATTGAAACTGTGCGGAACTGTCAAAATTTTAATAGTAACTGTCAGGAATTGACAAAATTTTAATAGTAACTGTCAGGAATTGTCAAAATTTTAATAGTAACTGTCAGGAGTTGTCAAAATTTTAATAGTAACTGTTACGTATTCTCAAAATTTTGATAGAAACTGTCAGGAATTGTCAAGATTTTAATAGTAACAGTCAGGAGTTGTCCAAATTTTAATAGAAACTGTTAGGTATTCTCAAAATTTTGATAGTAACTGTCAGGAATTGTCAAGATTTTAATAGTAACTGTCAGGAATTGTCAAAATTTTAATGGTAACTGTTAGGTATTCTCAAAAATTTGATAGTAACTGTCAGGAATTGTCAAGATTTTAATAGTAACTGTCAGGAATTGTCAAAATTTTAATGGTAACTGTTAGGTATTCTCAAAAATTTGATAGTAACTGTCAGGAATTGTCAAGATTTTAATAGTAACTCTCAGGAATTGTCAAAATTTTAATAGAAACTGTCAGGAATTGTCAAAATTTAAATAGTTACTGTCAGTAATTGTCAAATTTTTAATAGTTACTGTAAGGAATTGTCAAAAATTTTATAGTACCTGTGACGAATTGTTGAAAATTTAGTAGTAACTGTGAAAAGTTGAGCTTGTTGAGTAAGCAACAGCCTGATGCCCCCCCCCCCACAAGAAACTTGAGCTCATTGACAAGGCAACAACCTGATGACCCAGATGTAAATTGAGCTTGCCGAGTAGGCAACAGCCTGCTGGCCCCCTCACACGAAAATTAAGCTAGTTGAGGAGGCAAGAACCTGATGGCCCCCCAGACTAAAATTGAGCTTGCCGAGTAGACAACAGCCTGAAGGCCCCCAGCCAAAAATTGGCTTGAGGTACTGAGTAAAATAATTAAACAAGGATTGTTATTTGTCACTGTCTAGGGGTTTGAGAGACAACCATTCTTCAGTAAGAAAGCCTCCGAACCTGGGTAACCGATACAATCTCTCTACGAGGTTCTTCAACAACACAAATACAATTTAAACAAGAATACACCTGAAGGTAAAACTAATAATTATCAAATTATTTGTTAATTATTGTAGAGTTTTGTAGAATTATTCATGGTAGCTGTCAAAAGCCATTTAAAAAACGTAAATATAAACAAACTGTCAAAAAAAAACATCTGTCAAATGTCAAACTAATTGTCAAAACATCTGTCAAACGATTTGGAAATTTCTAGGTTATATTTCACTCCACATTGTTTGGATATATGATTTTTCTTTCCTTTTGCTAGTGCTACACCTACCTCTACCAATTGTCATTGTTAATGTTTTGATTTATTATGGGAGAAAATTTGGGCCCCAAGAAGGGGATGACTGAGGAAGAGCGATTGGCGCTCGCTGCCAAGCTGGACAAGGACCTCGATGCTTTTATAGAGAGTTTGCCGAGGAGGCAACAGCCTGATGGCCCCCCAGACGAGAATTGGCTTGAGGTACAAGAAAGGGCGTTTTCATACTACACAACACGACTTTGACACGGCCCTGGCACGGCAGAGTCAACGATGCCGGTGGGATGGAATTTACATTGAAATAAGTGGGATGGTTTCACACTAGACAACATATCGGTGCCGTAGCCAGCTGTCGTCAAGGAGCAATCTTCCCACTCGTGTCATCTCGATAAAACTAATCAGTTGTCGTGCTGGAGCTGCGTCGGAGTCGAGTTGTGTAGTGTGAAAACGCCCAAACTGAGTCAAATAGTTAAAGAGGGACTGTGATTTGTCATTTTGTAGGAGTTTGAGAGACATCCGTTCTTCATGAAGAAAGCCCCTGAGCCCGGGGAACCGATGCATCCGCTCTACGAGGGTCTTCAACAACTCAAATATGATCCAAACGAGAATTCAGCAGAAGGTGAGTAATTAATGTTACGAGTTTCTGATAGTAACTGTCAAAACGTTGATGGTATTTTGCAAGAATTGTTAAAGTTTTGTCACTAATAGTCTAATTTTTGATAGTAATCTTTCAAGGAAAATCTAGTTTTTTTTGATAGTAACTGCCAAGAATTATAAATTTGTTTATAGTAACCGTCAGGAATTGTCAAAATTTTAATAGTAACTGTCATGGATTGTCAAGATTTTATTAGTAACTGTCAGAAATTGTCAAAATTTTAATAGTAACTGTCATGAATTGTCAAAATTTTATTAGTAACTGTCAGGAATTGTCAAAATTTTTATTAGTAACTGTCAGCAATTGTCAAAATTTTAATAGTAACTGTCAGAAATTGTTCAAATTTTAATAGTAACTGTCATGGATTGTCAAAATTTTATTAGTAACTGTCAGGAATTGTCAAAATTTTAATAGTAACTGTCAGGAATTATAAAAATTTTAATAGTAACTGTAATGGATTGTCAAAATTTTAATAGTAACTGTCAGGAATTGTCAAAATTTTAATAGTAACTGTCACAGATTGTCAAAATTTTAATAGTAATTGTCACAGATTGTCAAAATTTTATTAGAAACTGTCAGGAATTGTCAAAATTTTAATAGTAACTGTCAGGAATTGTCAAAATTTTAATAGTAATTGTCAGAAATTATAAAAATTTTAATAGTAACTGTAATCGATTGTCAAAATTTTAATAGTAACTGTCAGAAATTGTTCAAATTTTAATAGTAACTGTCATGGATTGTCAAAATTTTATTAGTAACTGTCAGAAATTGTCAAAATTTTAATAGTAACTGTCAGGAATTGTCAAAATTTTAATAGTAATTGTCAGGAATTATAAAAATTTTAATAGCAACTGTAATGGATTGTCAAAATTTTAATAGCAACTGTCAGAAATTGTTCAAATTTTAATAGTAACTGTCATGGATTGTCAAAATTTTATTAGTAACTGTCAGGAATTGTCAAAATTTTAATAGTAACTGTCAGGAATTGTCAAAATTTGAATAGTAATTGTCAGGAATTATAAAAATTTTAATAGTAGCTGTAATGGATTGTCAAAATTTTATTAGTAACTGTCAGGAATTGTCAAAATTTTAATAGTAACTGTCAGGAATTGTCAAAATTTTAATAGTAACTGTCACAGATTGTCAAAATTTTATTAGAAACTGTCAGGAATTATCAAAATTTTAATAGTAACTGTCAGGAATTGTCAAAATTTTAATAGTAACTGCCCGAAATTGTCAAAATTTTAGTAGTAACTGTCAAAGATTGTCAAAATTTCAATAGTAGCTGTGAGTAATTATCTAAATTTTAATAGTAACTGTTAGGAATTGTCAAAATTTTAATTGTAACTGTCTGGAATTGTCCAAATTTTAATAATAACTGCCAGGAATTGTCAAAATTTTAATAGTATCCGTCAGTATTTGTATAATTTTAATAGTAACTGTCAAAAATTTAATAGTAACCGTCAGGATTTGTTAACATTTTATTAGGAAATCTCAGGAATTGTCAAAATTGTAATTGTCAGGAATTATCGAAAATTTAATAGTAACTATCAGGAATTGTCAAAATTAATAGTAACTGTCAGAAATTGTCGAAAGTTTAGAAGTAACTGTCAGGAATGGTCAAAATTTTAATAGTTACTGTGAGGAATTGTCAAAATTTTAATGGTAACTGTCAGGAATTGTCCAGATTTTAAAAGTAACTGTCAGCAATTGTCGAAAATGTAATAGTAACTGTCAGGAATTGTCGAAAATTTAAATAGTAACTGTCAGGAATTGTCAAAATTTGAATAGTAACTGTTAGAAATTGTCAAAATTGTAATAGTAACTATCATAAATTGTCAAAAATTTAATAGTAACTGTTAGGAATAGTCAAAATTTTATTAGTAACTGTCAGGAATTGTGAACATTTTTATTGTAATTATAGGAATTGCCAAAAATTTAATAGAAACTGTCAGGAATTAAAATTTTAATAGTAACTGTCAGGTGTTGTTAAAATTTTAATAGTTGCTGTCAGGAATTGTTGAAAATTTAATAGTAACTGTCAGGAATTGTCAAAATTTTATTAGTAACAATCTGGAATTGTCAAAATTTTAATAGTAACTGTCAGAAATTTTCAAAAATTCAATATAAGCTGTCAGGAATTGTTCTGATTTTATTAGGAAATGTCAGGAATTGTCAAAATTGTAATTGTCAGGAATTGTCGAAATTAATAGTAATTGTCCGAAATTGTCGAAAATTTAGTAGTAACTGTCAGGAATGGTCAAAATTTTAATAGTAACTGTCAGGATTTGTCGAAAATTTAAATAGTGACTATCAGGAATTGTTC
The DNA here is from genome assembly GCA_944588485.1 of Phosphuga atrata. NCBI lineage: Eukaryota > Metazoa > Arthropoda > Insecta > Coleoptera > Silphidae > Phosphuga > Phosphuga atrata. The sequence continues at coordinate 1,758,971 of OX155904.1, forward strand.
AAATTTTAATAGTAACTGTCAGGAATTGTTAAAATTTTATTAGTAACTGTCATAAAGTGTCGAATATTCAATAGTAACTTTTAGGAATTGTTAAAATTTTATTAGTTGCTGTCGGGAATTATTGAAAATTTAATAGTAACTGTCAGGAATTGTCAAAATTTTATTAGTAACAGTCTGGAATTGTGAAATTTTAATAGTAACTGTCAGAAATTGTCAAAAATTTAATAGAAACTGTCAGGAATTGTTCAAATTTTATTAGGAAATGTCAGTAATTGTCAAAATTGGAATTTTCAGGAATTGTCGAAAATTTAATAGTAACTGTCAGGAATTGTCAAAATTAATAGTAACTATCAGAAATTGTCGAAAATTTAGTAGTAACTGTCAGGAATGATCAAAATTTTAATAGTTAATGTTAGGAATTGTCAAAATTGTAACTGTCAGAGTTTGTCCAAATTTTAATAGTAACTGTCTGGAATTGTCGAAAATGTAATAGCAACTGTCAGGAATTGTCGAAAATTTAAATAGTAACTGTCAGGAATTGTCGAAAATTTAGTAGTAACTGTCAGGAATTGTCGAAAATATAGTAGTAACTGTCAGGAATTGTCTAAATTTTAATTGTAACTGTCAGGAATTGTCGAAAATGTAATAGTAACTGTCAGGAATTGTCGAAAATTTTAATAGTAACTGTCAGGAATTGTTAAAATTTTAATAGTAACTGTCAGGGATTGTCAAAATTTTAATAGAAACTATCAGAAATTGTCAAAAATTTAATAGTAACTGTCAGGAATAGTCAAAATTTTATTAGGAACTGTCAGGAATTGTGAACATTTTTATTGTAATTGTCAGGAATTGTCGAAAATTTAATAGAAACTGGCAGGAATTGTTAAAATTTTAATAGTAACTGTCAGAAATTGCCGAATATTCAATAGTAACTGTTAGGCATTGTTAAAATTTTAATAGTTGCTGTCAGGAATTGTTGAAAATTTAATGGTAACTGTCAGGATTTGTCAAAATTTTATTAGTAACAGCCTGTAATTGTAAAAAATTTTAATAGTAACTGTCAGAAATTTTCAAAAATTTGATAGAAACTGTCAGGAATTGTTCAAATTTTATTAGGAAATGTCAGGAATTGTCAAAATTGTATTTGTCAGGAATTGTCGAAAATTTAATAGTAACTGTCCGGAATTGTCAAAATTAATAGTCAGAAACTGTCATAAATTGTCCAAAATTTAGTAGTAACTGTTAGGAATGGTCAAAATTTTAATAGATACTGACAGGAATTGTCAAAATTTTAATAGTAATTGTCAGGCATTGTTGAAAATTTAATAGTAACTGTCAGGAATTGTCAAAATTTTATTAGTAACTGTCAGAAATTTTCAAAAATTTAATAGAAACTGTCAGGAATTGTTAAAATTTTATTAGGAAATGTCAGGAATTGTTAAAATTATGATTGTCAGGAATTGTCAAAAATTTAATAGTAACTGTCAGGAATTGTCAAAATTAATAGTAACTGTCAGAAATTGTCGAGAATTTAGTACTAACTGTCAGCAATGGTCAAAATTTTAATAGTTACTGTCAGGAATTGTCAAAATTTTAATAGTAACTGATAGGAATTGTCAAAATTTTAATAGTAACTATCAGAAGTTGTCAAAAATTTAATAGAAATTGTTAAAATTTTAATAGTAACTGTCTGAAATTGCCGAATGTTCAATAGTAACTGTTAGGAATTGTTAAAATTTTAATAGTTGCTGTCAGGAATTGTTGAAAATTTAATAGTAGCTCTCAAAATTTTAATAGTAACTGTCGCGGATCGTCAATATTTTATTAGTAACTGTCAGGAATTGTCAAAATTTTAATAGTAACTGTCACGGATTGTCAAAATTTTAATAGTAACTATCAGAAATTGTCAAAAATTTAATAGTAACTGTCAGGAATATTATAATTATATAATTGTCAAACTTTTAATAATAACTGACAGGAATAGATAGACCTTTTTATGGTTAGTTAAGCGCTAGCGCGTCCGCAATGTTTAAAGGGCGGGAATATGAAAGTTTCGGGCACGTTTTGTAATTTTCACTACTTATACATCAAAAAAGTGCCCGAAAACTTTGAAAAAATTGACGGATGCGGATACAAAAAAAACTTCAACTATGAAAAGGTCTTTTAATGGTAACTGTCAAAACAAATAAATTGTCAAAATTAGCTGAACATTAGTCAAATTTAGTCTTTTGTTTTGTTGTTAGAGCTTGCAAAATCTTATAAGGAAGATGGAAACTTCAACTTCAAGCATAAGAATTACCGACTTGCCGTTTTGGCTTACACGGAAGGAATCAAAGCGAAATGTTCGGACGTTGAGCTGGAAGCCAGCTTGTACAACAACCGATCGGCTGCGAATTTCTTCCTCAAAAATTACAGGTGTAACAATTTGCAAGTTTATTTTTAGCACTGATGGCGAATTTGTTTTTGCAGATCGTGCATTAGGGACTGCGAATTGGCGCTGAGACTGAAACCGACTTACACGAAAACGTTGATTCGAGCTGCAAACGCCTGTTTTAATATCGCAAAGTTTGATAAAACCGTGCAATTTTGCGATAAAATCTTGGAGATCCAAGCGGAGAACAAGGAAATTTTGGCGTTGAGGCAGAAGAGCATCAACGCGGAGAAGGAGAAGCAGAGAGACTTGCGGAAAAAGGAAGCCGCCGCAAGAAGGAAAGCTAAAGAAGAAAAAACGCTTATTGATGCAATTTCAAAACGAAAAGTTCGGATTGAAGAGCAAGGTGAAGCTTAAACGTGTGTTATGTGTTTTTATAAAAAGGTAATTTTAGATAAAAGCTTGGAAATGTTGGAGCCGAAGTTCGCAGAGTTGTCAGGACACCGCGTCTTTTTGTCAGCTCAAGGTTGTCTCATCTGGCCGGTGGTTTTCTTATACCCCGAATATCAAACTATGGATTTCGTGCAAGAGTTTTCCGAAAACGATTTGTGAGACGGCGTCCTGAAGGCGACTTCGTAAATGTTACATTTCGTTTTTCTGTTTCAGATTGATTGATCAAATGAAGAATGTGTTTGGGGAGTACGCGGATTGGGACGAGAATCGCGAATACGCTGCGGAGAACTTGCACGTTTATTACGAGAATCTCGAGAAGACGCGAGTTTTCAAAGTGGACGCGGGTAAGAGTTTGGGGGAGGTGTTGCGAATGGACGGGTGAGTTGCAAACGGTGGGTGAGAAATTTTGGAAATTGATTTTTTTGAGTTTGCAGTTTCGTGGTGAGGGCCGGCACACCGTCTTTTATACTACTGGTTAAAGACAGCGCTCATGAAAAGAATTTTCTAGAAAAATATTAAATAGTTTCCACAATTTTGTAGAAGAATTCTTTTCACAAAACAAAAATCTTTCTTTCCGGTCCAAATTATCCTTTTAGAGGTTGATTCACATATGCGCGACACTCAGCTACGCGACGTCGTGCGACATCACATGTCAAATAATGATTACATTGTTTTAAATGGGCACGTCGCGTAGCTAAAGTGAGGACGTGCCCATTTAAAACAATGTAATCATTATTTGACAGGCGATGTCGCGTGACGTCGCGTAGATGATTGTCGCGTAAATGAGAATCGGCCTTAGATCATTACCGTTAATGACATATAGTCCACCCAATCATCAACCCAACAGTAAGACTAAAGGTCGATTGTCATATACGCGACGCTCAGCTACGCGACGTCGTGCGACATCACCTGTCAAATAATGATTACATTGTTTTAAATGGGCACGTCGCGTAGCCTTAGTGACAATGTGCCCATTTAAAACAATGTAATCATTATTTGACAGGCGATGTCGCGTGACGTCGCGTAACTGATTGTCGCGCATATGGGAATCGACCTTTATTTTTACTGTTTGGTTGATGATTGAGTGGACGATATGTCATTAACGGTAATGATTTAAGGCCGATTCTCATATACGCGACGTCGTGCGACATCGCCTGTCAAATAATGATTACATTGTTTAAAATGGGCACATTGTCACTATGGCTACGCGACGTGCCCATTTAAAACAATGTAATCATTATCTGACAGGCGATGTCGCGTGACGTCGCGTAGCTGAGTGTCGCGCATATGAGAATCGGCCTTTATACTCCATTTATTTGTTTGACGGTCACGTATTATCTCATTCAGTACATTTAGTTTAATAAAAAAATAATGTCAGATTGACATTATTACTGTCAAATTATCATAATTTGAATATACAATGATTTCTCATACAACTTTACGTCAATGTTTGATATTTTAAACGAAACATTTATGTTAAATTTTGACACTCAATTGACACAATTAATCTATTTAATATATCTTGTCACATTTTCACAAACAAGTGTCAAATTAATATTAAATATCAAAGGTTGACACTTTGGAATCAATAATTAATCTAATATATCGTGTCCAATTGTCACAAACAAGTGTCAAATTAAGATTAATTGTCAAATTTTGACACTGGAATAAATAATTAATATATCATGTCAATTTTTTTTCAAACAAGTGTCAAATTAATATTAAATGTCAAATTTTGACACTTTGGAATCAATAATTAATCTAATATATCGTGTCTAATTGTCACAAACAAGTGTCAAATTAAGATTAATTGTCAAATTTTGACACTTTGGAATAAATAATTAATATATCTTGTCAATTTTTTTTCAAACAAGTGTCAAATTAATATTAAATGTCAAATTTTTACACTTTGGAATCAATAATTAATCTAATGTATCGTGTCTAATTGTCATAAACAAGTGTCAAATTTAGATTAATTGTCAAATTTTGACACTTTGGAATCAATAATTAATATATCTTGTCAATTTTTTCAAACAAGTGTCAAATTAATATTAAATCTCGTGTCTAATTGTCATAAACAAGTGTCAAATTTAGATTAATTGTCAAATTTTGACACTTTGGAATCAATAATTAATATATCTTGTCAAATTTTTTAAACAAGTGTCAAATTAATATTAAATGTCAAATTTTGACACTTTAGAAACAATAATTAATCTAATTAATAATCTTGTCCAATTTTTTCAAACAAATGTCAAATTTGATTAAATGTCAAATTTTGACACTTTGGAATCAATAATTAATCTAATTAATATATCTTGTCAAATTTTTTCAAACAAGTGTCAAATTAATATTAAATGCCAAATGTTGACACTTTGAAATCAATAATTAATCTAATATATCTTGTCTAATTAATATTATCATATGACTATTTCTGTCATTAATATCCATTATATCAAATTTTGACATTTTTAATTTTATACAAAATGTCAAAATAATATTATCAAATGACAATTTTTGACATGAATATTTATTATATCATGTTTTGACATTTTAAATTTCATAAAAAATGTCAAAATAATATTATTAAATGTCAATTTTGACATTAATTGAATAATAAGACATTGAATCAACTAGAGTAGACAATAAAGTCCTATTGCGGTATAAAGGTCCTGTGACGGTCCGCCACAAAATATCAAAATAAGTGTCAAATTAATATTAAATGTCAAATGTTGACACTTTGAAATCAATATATTTTGTCTAATTTTCACAAACAAGTGTCAAATTAAGATTAATTGTCAAATTTTGACGCTTCGGAATCAATAATTAATATATCATGTCAATTCCATACAAAATGTCAAATTAATATCATCAAATGACTATTTCTGTCATTAATATTCATTATATCAAATTTTGACATTTTTAATTTTATACAAAATGTCACATTCTGATAATGATATTTAATTTATTATATGAAGTTTTGACATTTTTGATTTCACACAAAATGTCAAATTAATATTATCGAATGACAATATTTGACGTTAATAGTAATTATATCAAATTTTGTCACTCAATTACTGTTAAATATGACTTTTACAAATGTGTGACTGTGTCACATAAAGTAAAAAATTAATGTCACAAAATGTCAAATAGGACCGTTATAAAACGTCAAAAAATGCTGTGACAAAATGTCAAGAAGGACTGTCACAATAAGCTGTGACAAAACGTCAAAAATGACTCGTAAAAAATTTCAGAGACTGTAAAAGCTTTCTGACAGAATGTCAAAAGTAACTGTTACATTATGTAAAACATGACTGTCACAAAATGTCTGAATGTCAAAAATGAGGTCATATGTAGTAAATGTCACAAAATGTCAAAATGGACCGTCACAAAACGTAAAAAATTACTCTGACAAAATGTCAAAAATGACTCGTAAAAACAGTCAAAGAGACTGTAAAAGTTTGCTGACAGAATTTCAAAAGTAAAAAGACAATATTTGACGTTAATAGTAATCATATCAAATTTTGACATTTTTTGATTCTTTGAATTTTATCAAATGACAATTTTTGATATTCATATTTATTATATCAAATTTTGACATTTTTAATTTTATACAAAATGTCAATTTCTGATAATGATATTTATTATATGAAGTTTTGACATTTTTGATTTCACACAAAATGTCAAATTTATATTATCAAATGACAATTCTTGACGTTAATAGTAATTATATCAAATTTTGACATTTTAAATTTCATATAAAAAGTCAAATTAATTTTGTTATAAGTCAATTTTTGACATTAATTAAATAATAAGACATTAAATCAACTAGAATAGACAATAAGGTGCTATTTCGGTATAAAGGTCCTGTGACGGTTCGTCACAAAATATCAAAAATTACTGTGACAAAAATGTCAAAATTGATTGTTACATAATCTAAAAAATGATTGTCAAAAAATTTCAAAACGGACTGCTACACAGTGTTAAAATTTGTTGTGAGGAAATGTCAAAAATGATTGGCACAAAATGTCAAAAAGACAGTAAAAGTTTGCTAATAGAATGTCAATAATAACTCAATTATTGTTAAATATGACTTTTACAAATGTGTGACTGTGTCACATAAAGTAAAAAATGACCGTCACTAAATGTTACAAAACGTCAAAAATTACTGTCACAAAATGTCAAAAATGACTCGTAAAAAATTTCAAAGGGACTGTAAAAGTTTCCTGACAGAATGTCAGAAGTACACAAAATGTCTGACTGTCAAAAATGAGAGTCAAATAAAGTAAAAAATGAATGTCACAAGATGTCAAAAAGACCGTCAGAAAACGTCAAAAATATCTGTGACAAAATGGCAAAATTGACTCGTAAAAAATTTCAGAGACTGTAAAAGCTTCCTGACAATGTCAAAAGTAACTGTCACATTATTTAAAACATGACTGTCATAAGTTGTCTGATTGTCAAAAATGAGGGTCATATGTAGTAAAAAATTAATGTCACAAAATGTCAAAAAGGACCGTCACAAAACGTCAAAAGATGCTGTGTCAAAATGTCAAAAAGGACTGTCATAAAATGTCAAAAAGGACCGTCGCAAAACGGCAAAAATTGCTGTGACAAAATGTCAAAAATGACTCAAAGAGTAAAATAAAATCTCAAAGAGACTGTAAAAAATTGTTGACGGAATGTCAAAAGTAACTGTCACATTATGTAAAACATGGCTGTCACAAAATGTCTGACTGTCAAAAATGAGGGTCATATGTAGTAAATGTCACAAAATGTCAAAAAGGACCGTCACAAAACGTCAAAAAATGTTGTGACAAAATGTCAAAAAGGACTGTCATAGAATGTCAAAAAGGACCGTCACAAAACGTCAAAAATTGCTGTGAAAAATGTCAAAAATGATTCGTAAAAAAATATCAAAGAAACTGTAAAAGTTTGCTGACGGAATGTCAAAAGTAACTGTCACATTATATAAAACATGGCTGTCACAAAATGTCTGACTGTCAAAAATGAGGGTCGTGAAAAAATAAGGTGATGTATTAAAAAATGAATGTCACAAAATGTAAAAAGGACCGTCACAAAACGTAAAAAAATGCTGGGACAGAATGTCAATAAGGACTGTCACAAAATGTCAAAAAGGACCGTCACAAAACGTCAAAAATTTCTGTGACAAAATGTCAAGAAGGCCTGTCACAAAATGTCAAAAAGGACCGTCACAAAACGTCAAAAATTGCCGTGACAAAATGTCAAAAATGACTCGTAAAAAAATCTCAGACTGTAAAAGTTTGCAGACAGAATGTCAAAAGTAACTGTCATTGACGTTACTATGTAAAATGTGGCTGTCACAAAATGTCTAACTGTCAAAAATGAGGGTCAAATAAGGTTAAAAGTGACCGTTACAAAACGTCAAAAATTGCTGTGACAAAATGTCAAAAAGGACTGTCATAAAATGTCAAGAATTGCTGTGACAAAACGTCAAAAATTGCTGTGACAAAATGTCAAAAAGGACTGTCATAAAATGTCAAGAATTGCTGTGACAAAACGTCAAAAATTGCTGTGACAAAATGTCAAAAAGGACTGTCACAAAATGTTTAGAATGAATTGCTGACAGAATGTCAAAAGTAACTGTCACATTAAAACATGGCTATCACAAAATGTCTGACTGTCAAAAATGAGGGTCACATAAGGTTAAAAATGACCGTTACAAAACGTCAAAAATTGCTGTGACGAAATTGTCAAAAAGGACTGTCATAAAATGTCGAGAATTGCTGTAACAAAACGTCAAAAATTGCTGTGACAAAATGTCAAAAAGTACTGCCCCCAAATGTTTAGAATTGCTGTGACAATACGTCAAAAATGAGTGTCATAAAATGTAAAAAAATAACAAAAATGTTTGGACAAGTTAAAAATGACAGTCGCCACAAAAAGTTAAAAAGTGTAATAATGACTTACAAAATGTATTGACAATATAAATGTTAAAAAACGACGTTTTAAATAAAATGTCAAAGTCGTTCAAAATGTCAAAAAAGACAAAATTAAGAAAATGTTTATAATGAGTGATATGTTTTAACTTAATGACATTGTAAACAAAATGTTTCTCAAAATGTCAAATATGACAATAACAAGGTCAAAATGACTAGACAGACAAGACTAGACAGACAAGAGTAGACAGACAAGACTAGACAGACAAGACTAGACAGACAAGACTAGACAGACAAGACTAGACAGACAAGACTAGACAGACAAGACTAGACAGACAAGACTAGACAGACGAGACTAGACAGACAAGACTAGACAGACAAGACTAGACAGACAAGACTAGACAGACAAGACTAGACAGACAAGACTAGACAGACAAGACTAGACAGACAAGACTAGACAGACAAGACTAGACAGACAAGACTAGACAGACAAGACTAGACAGACAAAACTAGACAGACAAGACTAGACAGACAAGACTAGACAGACAAGACTAGACAGACAAGACTAGACAGACAAGACTAGACAGACAAGACTACACAGACAAGACTAGACAGACAAGACTAGACAGACAAGACTAGACAGACAAGACTAGACAGACAAGACTAGACAGACAAGACTAGACAGACAAGACTAGACAGACAAGACTAGACAGACAAGACTAGACAGACAAGACTAGACAGACAAGACTAGACAGACAAGACTAGACAGACAAGACTAGACAGACAAGACTAGACAGACAAGACTAGACAGACAAGACTAGACAGACAAGACTAGACAGACAAGACTAGACAGACAAGACTATACAGATAAAACTAGACAGACAATATTAGACCGGTAAGACTAGATAGACAAGACTAGACGGACTAGACATATACACTAGACGGACAAGACTAGACAGACAATACTAGACCGGTAAGACTAGGTAGACAAGACTAGATGTATTAGACTAGAGAGATAAGACTAGACAAGAGTAGACAGACAGACATAATTAGAAAGGCAAGACTATACTAGATAGAGTAAGACTGGACAAACGTAAAAGTAAAGGTATTTCTAGTGATTTAATAGTGTGAAGGTTGGTATTGGTGAAAGGCACCGTTCTCGGTTATTCGTGCGTTACCAACAATCGGAATCTAAAATGGCCGTCGAGTTTTGAGAGCGGACGGTGCTAGTGCAGTGGAAAGGTTCTCTAAGCGATTTGTCGGCCGATTCGCGCCCCCGATAGGGTTAAATGTGCCCGCGGAACGGCGAGCCGCTGAGTGGTAGTGCGTAAGGGCCCCCTCGAGCCCGGAAACACGCGCCTCAAAAATGTGAGTGTTTTCTCTTTGTTTCCTCCAGCCGATGTTGACTGTGATGAATAGTGGACATTTTATTCGGTCGACATTTTAAGCAGAGTTACGGTGAAGGATTCTTTTTGTGATATTTCCTGCGGATTTGGGAACCGAACGTGAGTTTCTTTATGGTTTTTGTGTAATCGTTTTTGTTTTTTTGTAATTTTTGGGTGGAAATTGTGGAAAAGTAGGACACTGAATCTTTGGGCGTTCACTGGGAGAATGTTGGGAAGATTCAGCTGGTCTGCCGTCTATTTTTTTTATATACATTTCTTTTTTTTATTTATCTGTGCCTATTTTTTTCCTCGAGCTGTTTCTCTATCGATTTCCACGGCTTTATTGGATTTTGTAACAAATTTTCCAGGAAGTTTTTCCAACAAATTCTTTCCAGTTTATTATTTTTTTTGTTGAAATTGCCATGGAGATTGATCTGTTAGGTAATTTATTTTTCTCATTGTTTTTCACAAACCACTAATTTATTTTTATTTGTATAATTTGCGATTTTTTTTTTCTTCAATTAGCTCAATTATTTGCTCATTCTATTTCTAATTTTTGCAATTTTTTTTCAAAGAATTTTAAACGTTCACATTCCTTTTAATTTTATTCTGTTCTGTCCCATTTTTCGTATTTATTCATTTTTATTTTATGAATCTCTTAGGTTTTATAAATTTCTTGGGTTTTCCAAATTTTTATGAAATCTTACGAATTTTTATTAAATTTTCGTTAAATTTGTCAAATTTTCGTTAAATTTTGTCAAATTTTCGTTAAATTTTTCACAATTTTCTATCCATTTCAAGGGGTGACCCTTTTTATCAATTTTAATTTTTTTTTTTTCTCGAAAAAGATTTTTCGTTTCTTGGGTTTTCTAAATTTTTATGAAATCTTACGAAGTTTTATTAAATTTGTCAAATTTTCGTTAATTTTTTCACAATTTTCTACCCCTTTTTATCAATTTTTATTATTTTTTTTTCCTCTAAGATTTTTTGGGTTTTCTAAATTTTTATGAAATCTTACGAAGTTTTATTGACGAGTTTTTATTTACGATTTTTATATGAAATCTTACGATATTTTTATCAATTTTCATTAATTTTTTTCCTCTAAGATATCCTCGTTTCTTGGGTTTTCAAAATTTTTATGAAATCTTACGAATTATTATTAAATTTGTCAAATTTTCGTTAAATTTTTCACAATTTTCCGCCTTAGAAATCGTAGAGGGGAAAAAAAGCAATTTTTTTTTCCATATTTTTCATAATTTGTCATTTGTCAAATTTTCTTTAGATTTTGTCAAATTTTCGTTAAAAAATTTATCACAATTTTCTGCCCCTTTTTATCAATTTTCATAAATTTTTTCCTTTAAGATTTTCTCGTTTCTTGGGTTTTCAAAATTTTTATGAAATCTTACGAAATTTTATTAAATTTGTCAAGTAGGGGTAAGCAGTACAGTGATGGGTCATTTTAGAAATCGAACAATGAAAACAATAAATTGCATGCTTGTATAAAATGAATTATTATAGTGCTAGTAATTGTAAAAAAAGTCACTTTTCTATTTAAATAATAATTCGAATCAAAAATTTAAAATTTTATAGAAAATAAGAAGATAAATATTTGATTCATCAAAAAACATCAGTTATTGATCATAAGAATGTAGTGATTGTCTGTGGATTTACAGTAATTAGTCAACGCTTTATAATAAATAAAAGTAATTTGAAAATATGAAAAACTATTATGAACTATTAGTGATCACTAGTTCATAATAGTTTTGAAGTGATGAACACTCCAGTGATCTTATAAAAGAAAAATATTTCATTATTGTTAAAAAAAAACATAAATTTATAATGTTATGATTATTCATTTAATTGCCACCAATATTTTCTTGATCCTCAATCAACTCTATGATTCTTTTTCTGCCAGTTTTTTTTTTTTTTTTTTTTCTAGTTTTCGCTTTTTCTTTTTGTTTATCTTTTTCTTATATTTTTGAATTGGTAAAACCATCCTACGTTATAGATATATTATTATTTCATACAAACTTAAAACAATCGGAACACAGCCTGAATATATAAATATATTCAACCTTTCCGGAGCTATATAACAATTATATATAGTCTTTTTATGACTACCAAAACAAATCTCATGTGAAATTTGTCAGTTATTTACTAGCTTTCAGTCCACCTTCCTGACACTCAACAAAAACCATAAATATAACATTGTTTTTAAGATGTCTTTCCATTAAGTTTGAAAATAAGCTGTGATCAATTTCATAAACATTTTGTGCCCCACGAGGGTTGTATCCAATACAGAAAAGGATATAGAATTTTCTTCTGTTAATAAACAATTATGTCACCAAAAGATTGTCTTATAGTTATATAGTTTTCAAATTATGACCAATCACTACCTACTGACCAACAACTGTACTATTTACCCCTATTCGTTAATTTTTTTATAATTTTCTGCCTTAGAAATTCCTGAGAAAAAAAAATGATAAAAAGCAATTTTTTCTCTAAGATTTTCTCGTTTCTTGGGTTTTCAAAATTTTTATGAAATCTTACGAAATTTTATTAAATTTGTCAAGTTTTCGTTAAATTTTTTACAATTTTCTGCCATAGAAATTCCTGAGAAAAAAAAATGATAAGAAGCAATTTTTTTTCTCTAAGATTTTCTCGTTTCTTGGGTTTTCAAAATTTTTATGAAATCTTACGGGTTTTTATTAAATTTTTAAATTTTTTTCCCTCGAGCTTTCCCTCTATCGATTTCGACGACTTTATTGGATTTTGTAACAAATTTTCCACGAACTTTTTCCAACAAACGCTTTCCAGTTTATTATTTTTTGTCGAAATTGCCATGGAGATTGATCTGTTAGGTAATTTATTTTTCTCATTGTTTTTCATAAACCACTAAATCTTTATTTTTCGTTTTATAATACTAGACCAGTGGTCGGCAAAGTGTGGCTCTCGAGCCACATGTGGCTCTTATGGTATGAGCTTATGGCTCTTCAGAAACAACGAATCAAAAAAATCACAAAAAAAGAAACAGCTTTCCGCTTTCAACTGTTTGATGCAGTCTGCACATAATACTAACATGGCAAGCTGTGTCTTGAGTCACGAAATCCTCAAAAACGAAAAATAATTCACTGATGGTGAGTCAATAAAAAGTTGTATAAAGAGTGGTACACGCTATTAAGATTGCAAAGAACAACAAATCACCAGGTCCAGACGATATCTACGCAGAATATTTCAAGCAGATACAGTAGAAAAACATAAACATAATTGTAAAACTATAAAATAAGACCTATGACACTGGATAACTTCCAAAGGAATGGCTAAAGTCCACGTTCATAATGCTTCCCAAAAATAAAACAGCTGCCAAATGCTTAGATCACAGGCCTAATGAGTCACACATTAAAAATATTCCTATGCATCATACACACCAGGCTATTTAATAAACTTGAAGGGCTAAGCGGAGACACGCAGTTCGGGTTTAAGAGCGGCACCGGTACACGACAAGCAACATTCTGCCTAAACACATTGGTACAAAAGTGTTATGACCAAAGAAAGAATATCTTCCTGTGCTTCATCGACTATCGACAAGCAATCAGCAAGACCTACAGCTACTAATGAACCACATAAACAGAAAGGGGTCTTTATACGAAATGTCGAAATTTATACGAGTACGAAATACCTAGGCACACTAGTAAACGACAGATGGGACCCACAACAGATCAGAAGTAGGGTAGAAAAAGCCAGACAGGCATTCAACCAACTACGCCCCTTGCTATGCCCTAAAAACCTAAATTAAGAAATCCCCCACAGAATGGTCGAATGCTACGTCTGGCCAGTCCTACTGTATGCATACTGTAGCATCCATTAAGAAGATTCGAGATGTGGACACTCAGAATGAGTGAGTGGAGCACATTACCAACGAGGAGGTGCTGAGAAGGGCAGGAGTGGACAGATTTCTATTCAATGCCATAAAACAGCGCAAGATCTTATCTAGATCAAATACTAAGGGGGCAAAATATCGAATTCCCCAGTTCATACTTGGGAAGGAAAGAAGGCAGAACAATAGAATAAAATAACATGGCTGAGGAAAATCAGGAACTGGAATCAAAAAGTTTGGTAACATGTGCCAAGCAGTAATGAACAATTAACAATTATTCAATAACAGAAGAAGAAGAAGAAGATTAATGTGGCTGACAAACTTTATCACATTTTTAACAATAAAGCAGATATCATGAATAAAATCAAAAGTTTATCTTTGTCTGTCAAAACTGTAACAGACAGGGCAAAAAATGTCGTTCAATGTATGCCTACAACAATTTGAGGACGTAAAATTAGCATCAGCCATATCAATAGCGGTCGATGAGTCTTGTGACATAGAAAATGCTGCGCAAGGTCTCCTCTTTGCTCACTATGTTTCATCAGATGGTCCCAAAGAAGAATTTTTGTGGGTTCGTCAAACACGAGGAAAAGATGTTGAAAATGCAGTGACCGAATATCTGAAGAAAAATTACATCCCACTTATTAAAATTGTGTCAATTGCAACAGATGGAGAAAAATTGATCACACCGTGTTATCTTTCCATTGCATAATTCATCAGTAAGCACTTTGCACACAAGCATTTCCTTAAGTTATTGGTAAACTTATGGATTTGGTAGTTGAGGTCACCAATAATATTAACGAAAAGACGCTAAATAATCGCAAATTATGAAGAAAATTAAAAAATATGACTTTCTGGAAAAAAAAATCATTCGTGGCTCTTGATCCAGCTTGAAATTATTTTATATAGAAATTTGGCTCTTAAGTTTATAGAATTTGGCGACCCCTGTACTAGACAGACAATACTAGACCGGTGAGACTAGAGAGACTAGACGGACTAGACTAGGCTTTCATTTGCTTTTATTCATTTTTAGGGTTCCGTACCGAAAACGGAACCCTTATAGGATCACTTTGTTGTCCGTCTGTCTGTCTGTCTGTCAAGACCATTTTTCTCAGGAACGCGTAGAGGTAACAAGTTGAAATTTGTATCAAATACTCGGGTCTGCGGTTCCTTTCAGCTGTGAAAAAATTAAACTTGTAAGTCAACGCGATCAAAAGATATGACCGTTTATGTCGCATATTTTGCGATTTCACAAGGGAATCAAAACCTATAGGGTACTTCCGTTGACCTAGAATCATGAAATTTGGCAAGAAGCGGTGTCTTACTGCACATGTAAAGGGAAAAATCTGAAAACCGTAAATATATAGTTTAATTACTATTAGAAACTTATGAAAATACACTAATGGTTGCGTGGTATTGTCAGGCACCAGAAGCATATGGGTTGCATACAGTTAGGCCCTCCTAAAGATACCTTACTTTCAAGTTTGTACGGAAAGCTCGATGCGCGAGTCACAACTCGCACTTGGCCGTTTTTTTTTTTTTTGCTTAATTGCTTTTCATTTCCAATTATGCCAATTATTTCTATTTTTAATTTACACAATTTTTACCTGAAATGCTTTCAATTTTCTTCTGTTCTACCGTAATTTTCGCATTAGTCATTTTTTATTTCATAAATTTTCGAAAATTTTATTGGATTTTCAAAATTTTGGTGAAAACCTTCAAAATTTGATTTCTCTTTTTATCAATATTGATTTGTCATTTTTCTTCTAAGGTTTCCTCAAGTTTTCCAAATAATTGATTTTTTTTTAAATATTGGTAATTGATTTTTATATAAATTTTCCAGGTTTTTATAAAATTTTTCAAAATTTAAAGTTTTTATTAAATAATCCACAATTTTCTTTCCCTTTTAATCAGTTTTAATTCATTTATACCACACATTTTTCCATTTCTTAAGTATTCCAATTTACATTTATTAAATGTGCCATTTTTTTAGAAAATTTGATAATTTTTTAATTCTATGGCTATCCCCATAGTTTACAATTATTTTTTGGTACTTTGTGAAATATTCATCTTTCCAGTGATAAAAAGCAACAATTAATTCGTAGTCTGTAGACTGCTATAGCAGTCCATAGCGTTTTCTAAATTTTCCAAATTTTGATCGCTTTCGCTGCTATGGACTACTATAGCAGTTCAATTTATTTTTGCCCAGGTGCTATGGACTGTTCTAGTACTCCAATTGATTGGACGGTCAGATGCTATGGACTGCTATAGCAGTCTACAGACTTCATGAATTAATGAATAAATAAGTGAAAAATATCATGAATAAAAAAGTGGCTTTTTATCACTGGAAAGATGAATATTTCAGAAAAGCCCAAAAAGTAATTGTAAACTATGCGAATAGCCATATACAGTCGAACTTCCATAACTCTAACTTCTGTAACTCCAATTTTTCTATAACTCGAATATTTTTAGAAATTCATACATTTAGATAGCATTTTACATATAAATTATCTTTCATCATAACTCGAATTTTCCATAACTTGAATTTTTCCATAACTCATAGTAAAAATTTGTACAATTGTAAAATTTTACATACAAAATAATCTCTATAACTCCAATTTTTTAACCGTCGCGTATTTTCCAAAATTTAGGATGCCAGCAGATATTGCCTACCATGAACCGTCGATAGTGTAATCTTCGGGCAGATTACCAAACATTTTATTTTTCATATTTTATGATCACCAAAAACTCGAATAAAGCAAAACTAAGGATTTACCAGCGGGTATGCTTTAGGAAGATTACGACAGGATATTATCCTAACCCGAGAATCGGAAAATCCAAAAAGAGACGATATAATCGAAGATCACCCACAATATTATACAATATGATGCTATATATTATGGAAAACAATTAAAAATTACTGACTTTTTTGCTGACAAAATCCGAAAAAAAAAATTAGTAAACTATGCGAATAGCCATATATTTATTTTAAACAAAAATTTATGTCTAGTCTTGTCTAAACATGTCTAGTCTTGTCTAGCCTTGTCTAGTCTTGTCTAGAGATGTCTAGTCATGTCTAGTCTTGTCTAGTCTTGTCTAGAGATGTCTAGTCATGTCTAGTCTTGTCTAGCCTTGTCTAGTCTTGTCTAGAGATGTCTAGTCATGTCTAGTCTTGTCTAGCCTTGTCTAGCCTTGTCTACTCTTGTCTAGTCTTGTCCAGTCTTTGCAGTCTTTTTCAGCCCTGTCCAGTCTTGTCTAGTCTTGTCTCGTTCTTGTTTTTATCTAGTCTTGTCTGATAGAAGTGGTTTCAACAATTTTGCAAGGTTTGTCCATTAAAATTAACAAAAAAAAAAAACATTTTGTTTCGTATAAAGATTTTGGTTTTTGAAAATTTGGCAATTTTTGACGTTTTCGTTCAATTTTGACATAAAACAAAAAAAAAAAATGCAGTATGTCTACTCAAATTAACAAAAAAAAACTTTGCTTCGAATAGAGATTTTGGTTTTAGAAAATTTGTCAATTTTTGCAAATTATTTTGACGTTTTCATCCAAATTTGGCACAAAACGAAAGAATTTTCCAAGATTTGTTCATGCAAATTAACAGAAACAACACAAATTTTGTTTCGTATAAAGATTTTGGTTTCTGAAAATTTGGCAATATTTCAATTTTTTTGAATTTTTTTTTTTGTATGCATGTGTCAATTTCCGCCATGTTATACGTCAAAAAGTGCCCGAACTTTTTGACGTATAACCAGTGAAAATAACAAAATGTGCCCGAAACTTTCATATTCCCGCCCGATAATTGCGAATACATTGCAACATTTCAGGGAGTGGATGACTCCCTGAAGTGTTGCAATGTATTCGCAATTATCCTGATTTTTTTGGTAATTTGAGGTATTCCAAGAAATTACTAGCGTAATGCGTAATAATGTCACGTAATTGTGCTAATTATTTGCTAATGTGAAGTACTGGGTGAAATCAGAAGCGTAATGCGTAATAATGCCAGATAATTTTTGAAATGCTTAGGTACTGCAAAGTAATGCCAAATGTAAAGGAAGAAAATTTTAAACATTTACTTTTAAATAATTAAATAATTTGTAATGCACTGAACGTTAGATTATATTTACTTGTTATTACTATGTGCAACCTGTAAGATATGAGTGCTAGTAATGAAGAAGATATCACGTTAGTAGTATTTTCATTAAATAACGAGTTTGTTGAATTTCTATACATTTATTGAAATTGGGTTGAAATACAACAAAATTACAATACTCTAAACTACTTTTTCACATTTTTGTATTGCATATCAATATTAAATCATATGTCACAGTCAAAACAAAATTTTGAAAAGTTTGTCTCTGCAAATTAACTGAAATAAAACAAATTTTCTTTCGTATAAAGATTTTGGTTTTTGAAAATTTGGAAATATTTGCCAATTATTTTGACATGTTCGTCCAATTTTGACATAAAACAAATGAATTTTGCAAATTTTGTCCACTCAAATCAACAAAAAAAAAAAAATCAAAATTGGCTTCGAAGATAGAGATTTTGGTTTTTGAAAATTTGGAAATTTTTGCAACTTATTTTGACGTTTTCGTCCAATTTTGATACAAAACAAAAGAATTTTGCAAGGCTTTTTCATTCAAATTAACAAAACAATATATATATATATATATATATATATATATATATATATATATTTAATAATATTTTTTCGTATAAAGATTTAGGTTTTTGAAAATTTGGAAATTTTTGCAAATTATTTTGTCGTTTTCGTTCAATTTTGACATAAAACAAAAGAATTTTGCAAAGTGTGTACTCAAATTAACAAAAAGAACAGAATTTGCTTCCGATAGAGATTTTGGTTTTAGAAAATTTGTCAATTTTTGCAAATTATTTTGACGTTTTCTTCCAATTTTGACACAAAACAGGGTTTGTCTATTCAAATCAATAAAAAAAAAAAAAAAAAAAGAGTTATAGAAAATTGGAGTTATAAAGTAAAATGCTATATAAACGTATGAATTTCTAAAATTATTCGAGTTATAGAAAAATTGGAGTTACAGAAGTTCGAGTTATGGAAGTTCGACTGTATTTGCAAATTATTGCCAATAATACTATGTTATAAAAATTCCGCACGGCCTATAATGTAATGTTCAGAATATTGAGCACACAATCACATCAGTTCAAAACAGTAATTCGCAGCGAAAGGGTTAAATATTCCAAAGTTTTTCCATTTTTTTTTTATATTCGAAGAATTATGAACCCCTTTTAAATTTTTCACTTTTTCCAAATTTTTATTAAATTTGCCAATTTTTTACTAAATTTGTCAATTTATTAAAAGCAATATTTATTTAAAATATATATATATATATATATATATATATATATATTTATTAAAAGCTCGAAATTTTCAATAAATTTGGCAGTTTTCGTTTTAAACTTTGTTTTTTTGTCAAGGTTTATTAAATTTTTTAGATTTTTATTAAAATACCAGTTTTTTCCAAAACCCTCATTAAATTTTCCAATTTTAACAATTTTTTACTAAATGTATAAAATTTTTATAATTCCCAATTAAATTTTCCAAGTTTTACAATCTCCAATTGAATTTTCACAATTTTTTACTAATGGTGTAAAATTTTCCAAGTTTTACAATTCCCAATTACATTTTCCAATTTTGACAATTTTTTACTTAAATTGTCAAAGTTTAATAAACCTAATAAACTCGGAACAGCCTGAATATATAAATATATTCAACCTCTCCGGAGCTCTATAACATTTAATAATGAGTCTTTTTAGGACAGTAGGGAAAGATCCTTCGTTCTAGACCCACCACCTCCTTATGGGTTTTACATGCAATCTAGCCCCTTATGGGGGAATTACATGTAAAATCTAGCACGATGCCCCTTATGGAGATTTACATGTAAATCTAGCACGAAGCCCCTTATGGGGAATCCTATGCAAAATAGTTCTGAACGCGTCCGAGCGAGAATGTCTAGATGACGCTGCAAGATACGTGTACGTTGGATAGTGGGGAAATTTAAAATGAGGGGTCAGGGGTGAAAATTAAGATAGGGGTTGATTCAATTGAGATTATGGGGGGATTTAGATTGACAAGACTAGACAGACAAGACTATACAGACAAGACTAGACAGACAAGACTAGACAGACAAGACTAGATGAACAAGACTAGACGGACTAGACTAAACCATTTTAAACCAATTGATGAGAAAAATCAAATCTGGTGTCAGAACGGCTCTAGCATGTGCCTTAAGGGAGATACCGCCCGACCGCCTACCCTCAGTAGATGACGTCATCCGCCGCGGCAGATATTGCTAAACTAATTATCTCGATGTTGATTGGTTGATTGACGAATAAATAATTGCAGTTGGTCTTATGCCTTAATTTATATGTAATGGACAAGACTGGACAGACAAGATTAGACAGACAAGACTAGACAGACGAGACTAGTTAGATAAAGCTAGACAGATGGGGGCTAAATACATGAGATTAGACAGACCAAGCTAAATACATGAAACTCTATCGTATTAATGTTTTTCATTTATATAAATACCAAAGAGTTCATTTTTCTGGCATCCACTTTCATCTACTTGCATCCACTTTTCATTTACTTGCATCCACTTTTCATCTACTTGCATCCACTTTTCATCACGCTAAACAGGGTGTGAGGTCTATGTGACCCCACGCTAAACAGGGTGTGAGGTCTATGTAACCCCACGCTAAACAGGGTGTGAGGTCTATGTGACCCCACGCTAAACAGGGTGTGAGGTTTTTTGTCTTGTCTTGTCTGTCTAGTCTTGTCTGTCTAGTCTTGTCTGTCTAGTCTTGTCTGTCTAGTCTTGTCTGTCTAGTCTTGTCTGTCTAGTCTTGTCTGTCTAGTCTTGTCTGTCTAGTCTTGTCTGTCTAGTCTTGTCTGTCTAGTCTTGTCTGTCTAGTCTTGTCTGTCTAGTCTTGTCTGTCTAGTCTTGTCTGTCTAGTCTTGTCTGTCTAGTCTTGTCTGTCTAGTCTTGTCTGTCTAGTCTTGTCTGTCTAGTCTTGTCTGTCTAGTCTTGTCTGTCTAGTCTTGTCTGTCTAGTCTTGTCTGTCTAGTCTTGTCTGTCTAGTCTTGTCTGTCTAGTCTTGTCTGTCTAGTCTTGTCTGTCTAGTCTTGTCTGTCTAGTCTTGTCTGTCTAGTCTTGTCTGTATAGTCTTGTCTGTCTAGTCTTGTCAATCTAAATCCCCCCATAATCTGAATTGAATCAACCCCTATCTTAATTTTCACCCCTGACCCCTCATTTTAAATTTCCCCACTATCCAACGTACACGTATCTTGCAGCGTCATCTAGACATTCTCGCTCGGACGCGTTCAGAACTATTTTGCATAGGATTCCCCATAAGGGGCTTCGTGCTAGATTTACATGTAAATCTCCATAAGGGGCATCGTGCTAGATTTTACATGTAATTCCCCCATAAGGGGCTAGATTGCATGTAAAACCCATAAGGAGGTGGTGGGTCTAGAACGAAGGATCTTTCCCTACTTAGGACTACCAAAATCTCATGTGAATTTATCAGTCATTTAATAGCTTTCAGTCCATCTTCGTGGCACTCAACGTCCATTTTGTTGGCACTCAACAAAAACCAGAAAAATAACATTGTTTTTTAACCTTTATTGTACTGATTTTCTGATCGATAGTAAACGGATTTTACGTATTAAGTAACGTATTTTAAATGTTACATATATGTAACATTCGTCCGTATCACATCTTTCCGATAACTTAAGTGGATAGCCCATCTGTAGATGCGTTTCGAGATTTATCTCTTTATCAGTACAGCTTTGCTTTTATGAACAACAATTTGTAAACCACTTACTTGAAACCCATGTGGATGATGGAACCTATATTATATTTTTATATATATTTTTAATTTGACATTTGAGAGAGACATCAACTTAGCAGGTTATTGATTTAAATGATAATTTAGTGTTGGTAAAACATACATCATACTACATTATAGATAATTATATTAATTTAATATAGTCTGAACACAGCATGGATATATAAATATGTTCAACCTTTCCGGAGCTCTATAATTCTAATGAGTCCACCAAAAATAATCCCCTAAAAATCAATGTTATTTTTCTGGTTTTTGTTGAGTGTTATGAAGGTGAACTCTTTTTCCCACGTAGTCCAGCTATCTTCTCTGCACATGTCCAAACCACCTTGGCCTGCTTTCTTGAACCTTCTTTCCTATGGGTCCCGCCTTCACTGTTCCTCTGATGTGATCGTTCCTTATTCTATCCTTTCTTCTTAACCCGCTCATCCACCTTAACATACTCATTTCTGCCACTCCCACTTTTCTCTTATGTGCTTTTGTAATCGGCCAAGTTTCCACAGTATAGAGCATAGCAGTCCTCGCCACAGATTTTTAGAGTTTTCCTATCTTCCTGCAGTTGGTCTTCTCACACAGTACTTTCTTCCAGTTTATCCATCTGCTATTTACCCTGACTCCAGCCCTCCATAACTGAATATATGACCCCAGATATTTAAACTTCTTGGTCGGTGGCAGTTCTTCTTCCTGCAGGTTAATACATAGATCTTGAGCTTCCTTCATACACATATATTCAGTTTTGCTGATCCTCATTCCCCTTTCTTCTAGGGCTTTCTTCCACTCTTCGCGCTTCCCTTGAAGTTTCTCTCGGGTCAGTTCACAGATTACAACGTCGTCGGCGATCATCATGCTCCATTACGTTGCTTTCCTCAAATCCTTGACTAGCACATCCATTACCAGGGCAATGAGATATGGACTGAGAGCAGATGCCCTACTCTCACTGGTAATTCCGTTGTTGTACCCACACTGCTCTTAACTTGTATCATCACACCTTCGTACATTTCTTTCACCAGTCTCACATACTTTTCTGATACACCTTTACTTCTGATATATCTCTTGCATGGGCACTCTGTCATACGCCTTCTCCAGATCAATGAAGGCCATATGTAAATCAACCTGCATCTCCCTGTGTCTCTCAATCAGTTGCATTGTTCCTCTTCCTGGCATAAATCTAAACTGTTCTTCCCCTACTTCAACCTTGTCTCAATGATCCTTTCCCATGTCTTCATTGCGTGAGACATCAGCTTGATGCCTCTATAATTGCCACAATTTTGTATATCACCTTTCCCTTTCTATATTCGGACAAGAATACTACTTTACCACGCATGCGGTGCATTGTTTCCCCGTTCCAAAATTTTCTTCATTAAATCCCAGAGGATATCAATACCCCAGTCTCCAGGCTTCTGATGGGATTTGGTCTGGACGTACTGCCTTCCCATTTTTCATTTTTCTTTAGTGCATATTCTACTTCTTCCCTACTTAATGCTTGGGCCACTCTTTCGTTTACCTTCATCCTCGTATTTTTCTCTCAGATTTTCTTCATTCAATAGTCTTTCAAAGTACTCCAGCCATCTTTCCAGCATTTTCTCTTGATCGTGTGGCACTTCACTTTTCCTTCATGTGTTTCATTGATGTTATGTTTGTTCTCTGGTTCAGGGCAGTTCAGTAAGTTGTCAAAGTTCTCTTTCCATGCCTGTAAAATGTGGGTTGTTCCTGCGATGATGTTACCATTGTTGTGAAGAGCTGATATCCTTTCCTAATGTTATTTACTGTCCCGTATACTTTACGGATGTTGTTCTCTTTCTGGTCATGCTCAATGCTCTCTAATGTGTGTTTAAGGTAGAATTTCTTCTCTTTTCGTAAGGTTAGGTTCTGCTTGTTTCTGTTTGTCACCATGTAGTGTAAGTTGTAACTGTACTTCGACTACTATGACAAATCCCATGTTGAAACCACTACTTCCTTGGCTAATATCACGCGTCTGCAGATGGCGTATTCACTTAATTTAAATAGAAATAAATGATCGTAAAATCAAAGTTATTTGTCTAGGGCTGTTAGTGACATGAAAATGTACTGGAAGTAGTAATAACATGCAAATGTCTGTTGTATAAATAACTTTATAATATCCTCTGTTTATATTTTATAGTTTATATTTTTTACCTTTATAATATCCTTTGTGATATTAGCCAGGAAGTAGTTGATTTAACATGAGATTTGTTTTGTAGTCTTAATAAGACTTAATATTATAGAGCTACGAACAGGTTGAATATACAGTATAACCTCGGTAATTCGACCGTTGGTTAATCGGACGACACGTCCAATAATCCGGCGGTCTGGAGACCGCTCGCGCTCTTCCCTCCCACCACTCTTTCTGATAATCCGGCGGTTGTCTGGTCCCATATGTGTCGGATTATCGAGATTATACTGTATTTATATATTCAAGCTATATTTCGTCTTTAATAAATTTGTCAAGTTTTTATTAAAGTTTTCCAAATTTTTATAAATTTTACTAAATTTGTCAAATTTGTATTAAATTTTCAAATTTTTCCAAATTTTTATTTAAAATAGCACATTTTTTATCAAACTCTCCAACTCCATTTTTCTATTAATTTTTCCGTAATTTTCTCTTTATCAATTTTCATTCTTTTTTCCTCCAAATTTTCTCATTTTTTACACAATTTTCTTATCATTCCTCTCAATTTTCTTTACATGTTCATAGAAAGGAAAATATCGATCTTACACTATTCACACTCATTTTTGTACTTATATTGAGACCAAATTAACCATTTAATAGTATATTACGTAACGAGAGTTGTAAGTTACGGAACAGTCATTCCATAATTCCGCGAGTACGTAATTGCCTTACAACTCGAGTTATGTACTATACTTTATCCACGACCACACTAATTTCTTTCTGTTTAATAAGAAAAATATGTTTGATGTAACAAATTTATTTCTTATTAGGTCCATTATTTAACATTATAATAAAGAAACCGTTGTGTTTTCATATATAACTGTTACTCGACATTATTTAACTTGACAGAAATGAAAATAAAAGCATTTTTAATAGTCACATACCTTATTATTTAGTTCTTATTTGGGTTAAACGAGAATAAGAGTGCTCATAGATATAGGCAACCCAGTGTACGCAAATGTCAATTTCAAAATGTGTTATGATGTATTTACATAGTCCACGAACTGTGCAATAATGGGCATTTACAATAGTGGTCGTAGATAATATACTATTATATTGTACAAACACCTAACTTGCCCATCTCATAGGTGGGACATTTTTAATACCATCGTGCCTGGTGGTAACCCTATGTTTAGACTGTTAGGAACTAGAGCAGATAGATTTATTTATAAAAACTCAGAAGGATGATGAGATTCTAGTTCTTAAATAAAAGTGTACAATCGAGCTTATTGTTAGACTGTATAGTTAAATGTCTTAAATTGGGACTGAAAGGCAGTTGTTAAGAGTTCACTAAAAACACTGCGGATACACGTTTCATATCTCAGTTTGACTAATTAGCCTCCGCCGTCGAGTTTTAATCTGCAGATGTTTGCGTTACGTCCGAACCTTTCAGTTGCTTCCTTAATTTTCGGCAATTTCCATCCGACAAAACATAATTTCCACTTGCGCTAATTGCGTTTTCTGTTTTTAATGCCCACTAATTACCTCCGCGTCTAATCGCCTTTTTTCCATTTAGATTCCAAGAGACGAGACCCCACCAGACGCCGCAATACTCAACACTCTCTCTCTCTGTCTGTCTTGCACTCACTTCATTCCTCATGCATTTCACCAACAAACAACAAATTTACAAAGGTAAGAATAAACCTAAATATAGTAAGACTATTCTAGCGTTTCTGCACTGAAGCTACGCACACAGGGAATATAGAACTAGCGTTTAGTCCTGTTATAGTTTGCCTATAACCGTGTGACCGCTTCTTATAGTCCACAACTATTCGTATAGTTGTACTATACACAGCTATAGTCAAACTATAGCGTGACTATCCGCTAGTTTTCTATAGCGTGTATAAAGCTGCGTACACACAGTATAGAAAACTAGCGTATAGTCCAGCTATAGTTTGACTATAGCCGTGTGACTGCTTCGTATAGCCCAAAATTGTTCGTATAGTTGAACTTTACGAAGCGGTCACACAGCTATAGTCAAACTATAGCAGGACTATACGCTAGTTTTCTATACTGTGTGTACGTAGCTTTACACACGCTATAGAAAACTAGCAGATAGTCACGCTATAGTTTGACTATAGCTGTGTATAGTTCAACTATACGAATAGTTGTGGACTATACGAAGCGGTCACACGGTTACAGTCAAACTATAACAGGACTAAACGCTTGTTCTATATACCGTGTGTACATAGCTTCAGTGCAGAAACGCTAGAATAGTCTTACTATATTACTTCAATTAGTTTAATTAGTTTATTATTTAAGTTTTTCGATAACTCGCACTTCAGACTAAGGCTACGTACACACGTTATAGAAAACTAGCGTATAGGCTTGCTATAGTTTGACTATAACTATGTGACTGCTTCATATAGTCCAAAACTATTCATATAGTTGAGCTATACGAAACGGTCACACAGCTATAGTCAAACTATAGCAGAACTATACGCTAGTTTTCTATAACCTGTGTAGCTTTACTATATTACTTCAATTAGTTTAAATAGTATATTATTTTAATTAGTTTATTATTTTATAAGATTTTCGATAACTCGTACATCAGACTAAATCTAAGCTTTTCTAGTTAGTTAAGTATTTTTAATTAATTAACAGGGGTGGGAAAACTACATCCCTCTGGCTAATTAATGCAATACGAGTTTTATTTACGTATGTTTATATGGCCCGCGAGAAACTTTGCAGATAGTCATAGTTTAGTTCCAGTATGCGAAATCGTCAATTATAACGCTGCCGTTTCAAATCACTTCAAATTAAAGGATATTAAATAAAATGTACTATGACCCCTAGTCATAGTTTAGTTATTATTATATATTTTTACTTTTTTATTTGTACACCTCTGGTAAAAAAATAACTTTCTTTAGATAATTGAGAATTTAATTGTCTAATTAGAATTAAACTATCTGGATAAATCTAAATAAATAGTCTGCGCAATGAGCAATCCAAGTAATTGATTTCTATTCGCTTTAAGTAATTCAGATGAATCGAACGCAGACGATACTAATTGAATAATATAGCTGGTGTATTGAAGTCCAATACCCTCTAAATGTGTCAAAAGCTGAACGATAATAAAACTAAATCTACAGGCCATTAAGACGTCGTAAAATGTTCTATTATCTAAATTATTGCTTCTACGAAAATAGTCGACGTGCGTCAGCAACAGGGCACATTCCAAATTGTATAGATTAAGTACAGTAGATTACCGCTTGCTTTATTAACTACTTACTCATTTTGGTTTCTTGCAAAAATTTGTCAGTCTAGTCTGTATAGTCTGTCTAATCTTGTCTGTCTAGTCTGTCTAGTCTTGCCTAGTCTTGTCTGTCTAGTCGTGTCTGTCTAGTCTTGTCCGTCTAGTCTTGCCTATCTGGTCTCGCCTGTCTAATCTTGTCTGTCTAGTCGTGTCTGTCTAGTCTTGTCCGTCTAGTCTTGCCTATCTGGTCTTGCCTGTCTAATCTTGTCTGTCTAGTCGTGTCTGTCTAATCTTGTCTGTCTTGCCTGTCTAATCTAGTATAGTCTGTCTAGTCTTGGCTGTCTAGTCTTGTCTGTCTAGTCTTGTCTGTCTAGTCTTGTCTGTCTAGTCTTGGCTGTCTAGTCTTGTCTGTCTAGTCTTATCTGTCTTACCCGCCTTTCAATGCGGGAGACCCGGGTTCGATTCCTGGTCGAGGAGACACAACTAGGGCGGTTTTTCAGTAAAACCGTCCGGGCTGCCCACCCTGAATGAATGCAGAATATGCGATACCAGGGTGGCGCATACTAAAGCCATGGTGAAAAAAAAGTCTTATCTGTCTAGTCTTGCCTGTCTAGTCTTGTCTGTCTAGTCTAAAAACTGGATAATCTTTTTTTCCCCCTAAAATCCACAATTTTTAGTTGAAAATCTGAAATTTTGCACAATTATTGCTGAAATTAACGCAAACAATTTCTGTAAGTTTCAATTAATTCCCTCTATTTGTCTGTCTTTTACGAATTTTCGAATTTCTTGAATTTTGCAAAAACTGGAAAATTGATTTTTTTTCTAAAATCCACAATTTTTAGTTTAAAAATCTGAAATTTTGCACAATTATTACTGAAACTAACGCAAACAATTTCTGCAAGTTTCAATTAATTCCCTCTATTTGTCTGTCTTTTACGAATTTTGAAATTTCTTGGCTTTTGCAAAAACTGGAAAATTGTTTTTTTCCCCTCTAAAATCCATAATTGTTTGTTTAAAAATCTGAAATTTTGCACAATTATTGCTGAAACTAACGCAAACAATTTCTGCAAGTTTCAATTAATTCCCTCTATTTGTCTGTCTTTTACGAATTTTCGAATTTGTTGAATTTTGCAAAAACTGGAAAAAAAAAAATTCTCTAAAATCCACAATTTTTAGTTAAAAAATCTGAAATTTTGCAAAATTATTGCTGAAATTAACGCAAACAATTTCTGTAAGTTTCAATTAATTCCCTCTATTTGTCTGTCTTTTACGAATTTTGAAATTTCTTGAATTTTGCAAAAACTGGAAAATTGTTTTTTTTTCTAAAATCCACAATTTTTAGTTTAAAAATCTGAAATTTTGCACAATTATTGCTGAAATTAACGCAAACAATTTCTGCAAGTTTCAATTAATTCCCTCTATTTGTCTGTCTTTTACGAATTTTGAAATTTCTTGGCTTTTGCAAAAACTGGAAAATTGTTTTTTTCCCCTCTAAAATCCATAATTGTTTGTTTAAAAATCTGAAATTTTGCACAATTATTGCTGAAACTAACGCAAACAATTTCTACAAGTTTCAATTAATTCCCTCTATTTGTCTGTCTTTTACGAATTTTCGAATTTGTTGAATTTTGCAAAAACTGGAAAAAAAAATTCTCTAAAATCCACAATTTTTAGTTAAAAAATCTGAAATTTTGCAAAATTATTGCTGAAATTAACGCAAACAATTTCTGTAAGTTTCAATTAATTCCCTCTATTTGTCTGTCTTTTACGAATTTTGAAATTTCTTGAATTTTGCAAAAACTGGAAAATTGTTTTTTTTTCTAAAATCCACAATTTTTAGTTTAAAAATCTGAAATTTTGCACAATTATTGCTGAAATTAACGCAAACAATTTCTGCAAGTTTCAATTAATTCCCTCTATTTGTCTGTCTTTTACGAATTTTGAAATTTCTTGGCTTTTGCAAAAACTGGAAAATTGTTTTTTTCCCCTCTAAAATCCATAATTGTTTGTTTAAAAATCTGAAATTTTGCACAATTATTGCTGAAACTAACGCAAACAATTTCTACAAGTTTCAATTAATTCCCTCTATTTGTCTGTCTTTTACGAATTTTGAAATTTCTTGGCTTTTGCAAAAACTGGAAAATTGTTTTTTTCCCCTCTAAAATCCATAATTGTTTGTTTAAAAATCTGAAATTTTGCACAATTATTGCTGAAACTAACGCAAACAATTTCTACAAGTTTCAATTAATTCCCTCTATTTGTCTGTCTTTTACGAATTTTCGAATTTGTTGAATTTTGCAAAAACTGGAAAAAAAAATTCTCTAAAATCCACAATTTTTAGTTAAAAAATCTGAAATTTTGCAAAATTATTGCTGAAATTAACGCAAACAATTTCTGTAAGTTTCAATTAATTCCCTCTATTTGTCTGTCTTTTACGAATTTTGAAATTTCTTGAATTTTGCAAAAACTGGAAAATTGTTTTTTTTTCTAAAATCCACAATTTTTAGTTTAAAAATCTGAAATTTTGCACAATTATTGCTGAAATTAACGCAAACAATTTCTGCAAGTTTCAATTAATTCCCTCTATTTGTCTGTCTTTTACGAATTTTGAAATTTCTTGGCTTTTGCAAAAACTGGAAAATTGTTTTTTTCCCCTCTAAAATCCATAATTGTTTGTTTAAAAATCTGAAATTTTGCACAATTATTGCTGAAACTAACGCAAACAATTTCTACAAGTTTCAATTAATTCCCTCTATTTGTCTGTCTTTTACGAATTTTCGAATTTGTTGAATTTTGCAAAAACTGGAAAAAAAAATTCTCTAAAATCCACAATTTTTAGTTAAAAAATCTGAAATTTTGCAAAATTATTGCTGAAATTAACGCAAACAATTTCTGTAAGTTTCAATTAATTCCCTCTATTTGTCTGTCTTTTACGAATTTTGAAATTTCTTGAATTTTGCAAAAACTGGAAAATTGGTTTTTTTTCTAAAATCCACAATTTTTAGTTTAAAAATCTGAAATTTTGCACAATTATTACTGAAACTAACGCAAACAATTTCTGCAAGTTTCAATTAATTCCCTCTATTTGTCTGTCTTTTACGAATTTTCGAATTTCTTGAATTTTGCAAAAACTGGAAAAAAAAATCTCTAAAATCCACAATTTTTAGTTAAAAAATCTGAAATTTTGCACAGTTATTGCTGAAACTAACGCAAACAATTTCTGCTAGTTTTAATTAATTCCCTCTATTTGTTTGTCTTTTATGAATTTTCGAATTTCTTGAATTTTGCAAAAAGTGGAAAAAAAAAATTCTCTAAACTCCACAATTTTTAGTTAAAAAATCTGAAATTTTGCACAATTATTGCTGAAATTAACGCAAACAATTTCTGCAAGTTTCAATTAATTCCCTCTATTTGTCTGTCGTTTACGAATTTTAAAATTTCTTGAATTTTTCAAAAACTGGAAAATTGTTTTTTTTTTCTAAAATCCACAATTTTTAGTTTAAAAATCTGAAATTTTGCACAATTATTACTGAAACTAACGCAAACAATTTCTGCAAGTTTCAATTAATTCCCTCTATTTGTCTGTCGTTTACGAATTTTCAAATTTCTTGAATATTTCAAAAACTGGAAAATTGTTTTTTTTTTCTAAAATCCATAATTGTTTGTTTAAAAATCTGAAATTTTGCACAATTATTGCTGAAACTTACGCAAACAATTTCTGCAAGTTTCAATTAATTCCCTCTATTTGTCTGTCTTTTACGAATTTGTTGAATTTTGCAAAAATTGGAAAAAAAAAATTCTCTAAAATCCACAATTTTTAGTTAAAAAATCTGAAATTTTGCACAATTATTGCTGAAATTAACAAACAATTTCTGCAAGTTTCTTATGGGTTTGTCTTTTACGAATTTTCAAATTTCTTGAATTTTGCAAAACTTTTTTGTGTCCTTTTGACCTTCTCAATTTTAAGTTCCGGGCTTTGTCTCTGCACTATCGACCACTGGATTCCTCTGCGTGTTGTTCTCTCGTTTTGAGATTGGCCGTAACCGCGACCGCCCTCAGCAAAATATTGTGGATATCGTCGTGCCTTCCATTTTTACCGCTGAATCCCGCTAATCGAAGCGATTTAAGCCTTTCCATACTCGAAAACAGTTTCGTTTCATAAAACTCTCCTCACCGATCGACGTTTACGTTTTGTGAAGGGCTGTTTAAAGTTATCTTTTTCTCCAATTTTTTTATGGTTTGGTTTTTAACGCTGTGGACTAAACTGGGCATCTTCTCGGGGGCACGTTCCACGTTGATGACTTTGTTGGGGGGGTGGTCAGCTCGGAAGTAATGCGGTCTTTGTTGGCCACGAGACTAGGCGCGGGATGGGGCCGCGGCTTATGAAGCTTGTTTATCGATGGCTTGTCGTCGAAGGGATTGAGTTAGTCGGGAGGGAGCGAAAAGGCTCTGTTGGAGGGACGTAGCTGGGGACATCCTTGCTGTACATGCCTTTGGTGGAGCGGACATTTCTAAGCCGTTGTAGGTTGTCGTTTTGTAGATGTTCTCGGTGACGGACTAGGGGCTGTAGTCGTAGTGGGGCTTGGACCTGTCGTTCTTGTATCTGTTGAGGTTGTTATAACTGTTGTTGTTGTCGTTTTTGAGGATATCAGTGAGAGCGCTGGTCTTTCTCCAAGTCGGGGCCGTAACCTCACCTAACCTAACCTAAAAAACCTAAGCTAACCTCCGTTTTTTGTTTCTTCTGGCTGCTGGTAGTCGAAGTTAGATCTGGGAATATCTCTATTTTCGGGACGGGACGATATCTCCATTTTAACGTCCACTCGGAAATATTCTTCGGAGCCACCTGAATAGAGTTGAGGGTTTTGTAACGGGGCAAGCAAAGTCAGGGATCGAACTTTCGTTTGTTGTCCCGTGTGTGACTTTCTGGAGGACCGCGGCGATGCTCTGCTCGAGGTTCATCTTATCGAGGAACTGCTCCGTTATATTAACATTGGAACCCGAGGGCCGGATCCGGCTTTAAATTTTATTTTATCCGGCCCTCGGCCCTTAGATTTTATCTGGCCCTCGGCTCTTAGATTTTATCCGGCCCTGGGCCCTTAGATTTTATCTAGCCATTGGCTCTTAGATTTTATCTGGCACTCAGCCCTTAAATTTTATTCGGCCCTGGGCCCTTAGATTTTATCTAGCCATTGGCTCTTAGATTTTATGTGGCCCTCGCCCCTTAGATTTTATTCGACCCTGGGTCCTTAGATTTTATCTGGCCCTCGGCCCTTAGATTTTAACTGGCCCTCGGCCCTTAGATTTTATCCGGCCCTCGTAACAATTTTCAAATCTTTCGGTCTATCCTAATATTAGTCTTAATATTACTTGGATTGCGTTTGGACAAGATTTCCAAAATCCACGCCGGCGAAGCCGCGGGTTATATAGCTTGTCATTTAAATGCTTTGTAAGTTTTTGCTTGTTATATTAAGCGATTATCAATTTGCAAATTTTAACGCGATCTCTAAATAAATTAGTTCTTAAGATTTAGTTGGCAAACAAACTCGTGAAGTTGTTGTTTGTTCTTGCGTTCTTTTATCGTGTAAAAGTGAATCTGTTTGTCTCGGCGGTGGTCGGAAATTTCTCACGTGCCCAACTAGTTTGCGAATCGATTAAGCCGCCCCGACAAACAATAAACCCCTGCGAGCAAACGCGCAATAAAAATTCCGGTCGTCGAACACCCCGAATCACCGAGTTCCTCCCAAGTCAAATATTTCCACTCGGGACTTTGATTTACGACCCCCCAATAACTCGTCATAATTCCCACTAAATGCAAAATTATGTTTACATTTGGGATGATGTTGTTGCGAGCCGGTAGTGGAAGTGAAGGCGTCTTGGGGTGGGTCGTAAACCGTCGCTTTAAGGGCGGTTTTACGACTTTTACGCTTCACTAAGAATTCTTTATTTGTTATTACAAAAACATTTTCGAGTCGTAAAATTGGGAAATAAGTTGATTTGTGTAACCGTTTCTTGTGATAATTTAGTTTTGAATTTTCTGTTGCAGAGAGAGGATCGAATTAGCGAGATGTTAAGAACGTCGAGTGTATTAAAAATGAGTTTAGTGGGGATTGTGAGTGGCGCGAGAACAAACACTGAACTGAAGCTATCGATCTGTGATCCGCTGGACGAGCGAAGGAAGCGAAGGAGAAAAGTTAACGTAACGCTAAGCCTAGCCGTAAGTTTGTATTTATTATTGCATATGTGCCTAAAAGTGATCAGCAGAACGGCGACCCGCCTCAAAATCCTCGCCGTCGTCTTGGCCGTCGCGACGCGCGTCCACACCTTCTCCAACGAGTTCGATAAGACGGAGCAGTTCCTCGACAAGATCAACCTCGAGCAGAGCATCGCCGCGGTCCTCCAGAAAGTCGCGTACGGCTCCACAACCAAACGCTCGATCCCCGACAATGCCTACCCAGTTACAACGCTCTCAACTCCGTTGCTTACAACCTACAGATATTCAGATGGCTCCGACGAATATTTCCGAGTGGACGTGAAAAGTCCCGAAAATAGAGACATCCCCAGATCTAACTTCGACTACGAGCAACCAGAAGAAACAGAAAACGGAGCTTACGGCTCCGACTTGGAGAAAGACCACGTCCTGCCCACCAGCGCTCCCGCAGCTGACATCCTCAAAAACAACAACAACAAGAACTACGACAACCCCAACAGATACAACAACGACAGGTCCAAGCCCCACTACGACTATAACCCCGAGTCCGTCACCGAGAACATCTACAAAACCACAACCTACAACGGCTTAAGAAACGTCCGCCCCACCAAAGGCATGTACAGCAAAGACGTCCCCAGCTACGTCCCCCCAAGCAGAGCCTTCTTCACACCTCCCCTCCCCCCCGACTACCTCAACCCCTTCGCCGACAAACCCACCCTCCGCGGCACCAACTCCGACAGCTTCATAAACCGCCGCCCCATCCCCCCGCCCAGCCTCATGCCCAACAAAGACCGCATCCCCTTCCGCCCCGACCTCCCCCCCAACAAAGTCATCAACATAGAACGCGCCCCCGAAAAAATGCCCAGTTTAGACCACAGCGTCAAAAACCAAACCGAAGAAAAACTAGAGAAAAAGAAAACTTTAAACACCCCTTCCCAAAACGTAAACGTCGATCGATTAGGCGAGTTTTACGGACTAAACCGCCACAACGAAACTAATTTCGAGTACGAAAAGGCTTACATCCCTTCAATCACCCGGATTCTGAGCGGAAGTAACGGAAGGCACGACGATATCCACGACATTTTGCTGAGAACAGTCACAGCTACTCCCAATCTCAAAGCGGAGGTGAAGAACAACAAGCAGCGCAATCCAGTGGTTGACAGTCCGAAGATACAAAGCCCAGAAGTGAAAATAGAAAAAGTCGAAACTAAAGAAGAGCCCAAAAAAGAAACGGAAACTAACAAGCCTTTAACAGAGAGCGTTACCGTCAAGAAAGAAACGTTAGAACGAGTGGATAATAACCAAAACGTCGATTTGACCACGCAAAGCAGCGAGTTTAACTCCGCGAAGATTAAACCGCAGAACAACGTCACCAAAGCTAGTTCCGACGAGATTTGGTTCATCGCTTGGAACGTCCACGTCTACCTAGTAGTTTTCTGCTACACGTTACTAGCCATATTCTCAATATACAAACTAGTCCGTTACGAAAACGACCCGCACATGTTCAGCAAAAGCTACTTCTTAACCATCCACTTGATGTTAACCGTAATCTGCGTGCTCCGCATCTTCTACCTTATCTACGACGCCTACAACGTCAACAAATCCTTCAACATCTTCCTCTACGATTTCCTCCACATCTTCCCCCTAAGTCTCCTCGCCACAACCTTCGCAATCCTAATCCTCTTCCTCCTGAAACGAACCTTAACCCATCTAAAAGTGCGAACCCGCCCCGTCTTCCTAGTCTTCTTCGGCCTCCTACACATCTTCCTCTGCTTCTGCTTAAGCATCATCCAAACCATCGGCTACTTCGACAAAGCCAGTCCCGTTTGCAAAACGGTTTTCGTCTTGTTAGCCTGGGCGTTAGGCGTAAGTTACTTATACCTCTACCGCATTATAAAGAACGTTTTGGCGAAGAAAAGCCAGAATTTATCCGAGATGTGCTCACAGAACATCAGTTACGCTTCGCATATAACCATCGCCGTTGCGTTATTATTCATTCTTCTCGGAATCGTCCAGTTGTACGCGTTGTTCAGCATCAAGGTGGAGAGATTCAACGCGGAGATCAAACACCATTGGCTCTTATGGTCGTTCGAGTTATCAGTGCGGTTAATAGAAATTTCGATAATCACGTTGCTGGCAATCGTGGTTAGTCTGAAAATGTCGCAAAGGGAAAAACAAACCGTAGGTTTTCCACTCTTCCCTTGCACCACCAGCGAAACCAGTTCGGACAACATGTACCCCAATAATTGCAACACGAATCCCAACGCTTTAAACTACAGCAGGCAAGAGATGGTCATGGAGAACTTACCCCCAGAACCAATAGAACGCCCCAATTTGCTGAAGAACGCGTTCCAAAACGAATCGTTCGATAAGAAATCGACGTTGGAGCGGTATCAAACCGAGAATGAGACTTTTGACCGGTTCGAGCGTCCCAAATGGGGCTCGGAACGTTTCGAACGCGCTGAAAACAACTTCCCAACGCCGAATTTCGAACGCAACTCCAACACGGCTTCAAGGAACGAAAGGAACTCCGCGCGGAAATACGACGCGGCAAAATACCACAAACCCAAATACGACTTGGAGGATTACCAGAAGCACGAGATGTATCGCAATCAAGAACCTGGCAACGTTTACAGCGAGCCTATAGATCAAAACCAGTATGAACGTACTCGCCACGAATTCGAACGTTCCGACTTCGATCGGAGGTCACGGAACAGTTCAAACACTTCGGGCAGGAGATCAACTACAGGGAGATCGCGAAAAAACAACCATCCCAGGCCACACCTAGGCGTTCAAACTCTTCCCAATCACGATCGGCATCCTTCTTCAGGCGGCGAAACGATGATTGTGGATGATCAAGGGTTCGTGCGGTTCAGACACATGCAGGATATGGAGTATAACGATAGGTCGAAGCGGCACAAGAAGGTGAACAACGATTCGCAGAATCACTATTCGGATGCTTGAGGGTTTCGCGGGGTTGAGGCGCCCCGTTGGGTCTGATCGTAAATGTTGAGGAATCCGAATTTATGGAGGATTTGTTGTAAGTTTTTTTGGTTTCTCTTTTTGAGTAATACTCAAAAATACTTTTTAGTACTTGTATAAAAAGCATTTTAAGGATTATATATATTATAAGATGAAGATTTAAGG
Source organism: Phosphuga atrata (assembly GCA_944588485.1). NCBI lineage: Eukaryota > Metazoa > Arthropoda > Insecta > Coleoptera > Silphidae > Phosphuga > Phosphuga atrata. The sequence goes on from OX155904.1 coordinate 1,795,601, forward strand.
AGATAAGGAAAGATAAAACTTTTTGTATATATTTATTATATATTGAATCAATTTTCGTTTTTAAGGAAAAAATACTTAATATTTTTTAGGTTTTATTGATTTTGGTTTTAAATGTATTTTAAGACTACTTATGTTAGTGAGTTAGGTTCGATGTTCCGTGACATTTTTTTTAGTAATCTTTGCGCTCGACTGATAAAACACGTTTTTATTTAAAGCTACTTAATTTTATTTTTATGTTCAACGAGAAAATTTGATATTTTTTCTCTTGGTTGCGTTTTTTCGTCCCAATTTTTATCCTTATATTCAATATTTTTATTCCTTTCAAGTTTTGCTTTATTTAAAAAATATTTAATTAATTTTTCTCAAATTTTTCCCACAAAAATGCTTTAATTTTTAGACTTTAGACAAAATTTCGTGAAAAATTTGGTTTTTTTCTCAATTTTTTTCCCACAAAAATGCAAATTTTTTATACTTTATTTGGTGCCCCCAAATTCTTGATGTGTGCCGTCAAATTTTAGAAGTGCAAAAAATAAAAATTATTTGTTTGTACTTTGATACAGCATTGTATCATTTGTATTTCATTGTATAGTTTTACTAAAAATCTGGGACTTGGTAAAGAATACGGGTGTTTTGGAAACTTAGTGTTGCGAACTTCTTATCTGGTGTAACTGTTGTTAAACGTCTTTGGAACTCTTTAAAAACTCTTTTTTCATTAATAAACTTTAATAAAAAATTAATAAACTTGCCAATGTCAACCTAGTTGCGCGCGCCTCCACCATTTGTTACTTTGAAAGTGTAAATTTTTAACAACAAAAACACTAATATTTATTGGACCAGGCAACGTAGAAGCTTAATTTTACTTTCCGATCTTAGTTAAAGAGTGCCAAAGATGATTAACAACAATTACACCAGGTAAAAAGTCCGCAACACTAAGTTTAAAAAAACCCGTATTCTTTATCATGCCCCAAATCTGGATTAAACCCAGACAAAACTATTTACTAGCAGAGTTTTTGGCTAAAACGTAGCATGTAAGTCGTGGCAGAAATTAGAACTAACGTAAAAAGATAATATTTTACTGTTTTCGCTGGTTTTAACCTAGGTTAGATCAAATGTTAAATTGGGTAATATTAGATCGAAACAATATATCGCGCGGTGGCACGACTTCTCGATCCAAAATAAGCAAAAAATAATTCAAATAATTTACCTTGCGACTAGCACGCCCTTTTTTCTTGAAATTAAGGTTAAAATTAAGGTTTAACTCGCGAATTTAAATTGAATTTATCAATTCGCTCGTTAAACCTTAATGCCCTTGCTATGCTTGTATAGTTTTACTACAAATCTGGGGCTTGGTAAAGAATACTGTTTTTTTCGAAACTTATCTGGTGTAACTGTTGTTAAACGTCTTTGGAACTCTTAAAAACTTTTTTCTTTAAAAAATTAATAAACGTGGCATGTAAGCCTAGTTGCGTGCGCCTCCATCATTTGTTACGTTGAAAATGTCAATTTATACGAATATTTATTGAACCAGGCAACGTAGAAGCTTAATTTTACTTTCCGATCTTAATTAAAGAGTGCCAAAGATGATTAACAACAGTTACACCAGGTAAAAAGTCCGTAACACTAAGTTTAAAAAAACCCGTATTTTTTATCATGCCCCAAATGTGGATTAAACTCAGACAAAACTATTTACTAGCAGAGTTTTTGGATAAAACGTAGCATGTAAGTCGTGGCAGAAATTAGAACTAACGTAAAAAGATAATATTTTACTGATTTCACTGGTTTTAACCTAGGTTAGATCAAAGGTTAAATTGGGTAATATTAGATCCAGACAATATATCACGCGGTGGTTGGCACGACTTCTCGATCCAAAATAAGCAAAAAATAATTCAAATAATTTACCTTGCGAATTGCACGCCCTTTTTTCTTGAATTTAAGGTTTAACTCGCGAATTTAAATTGAATTTATCAATTCGCTCGTTATACCTTAATGTCCTTGCTATGCTTGTATAGTTTTACTACAAATTTGGGGCTTGGTAAAGAATACGGGTTTTTTCAAAACTTAGTGTTGCGGACTTTTTATCTGGTGTAACTGTTGTTAAACGTCTTTGGAACTCTTTAAAAACTCTTTTTTCCTTAAAAATTTAATAAACGTGGCAATGTCAGCCTAGTTGCGTACACCTCCACCATTTGTTACGTTGAAAATATCAATTTATACGAATATTTATTGAAGCAGGCAACGTAGTTTTACTTTCCGATCTTAGTTAAAGAGTACCAAAGATGATTAACAACAGTTACATCAGGTAAAAAGTCCGCAACATAAAGTTTCATAAAGACCCGTATTCTTTATCATGCCCGAAATCTGGATTAAACCAAGACAACACTATTTACTAGCTGAGTTTTTGGCTAAAACGTAGCTCGATGCATGTAAGCCGTGGCAGAAATTAAAAAGACAATATTCTACTGATTTCACTGGTTTTAACCTAGGTTAGATCAAAGGTTAAATTGGGTAATATTAGATCCAGACAATAGATTGCGCGGTGGCACGACTTCTCGATCCAAAATAAGCAAAAAATAATTCAAATAATTTACTTTACGGCTTGCACGCCCTTTTTTCTTGAAATTAAGGCTTAACTGGAGAATTTAAATTGAATTTATCAATTCGCTCGTTAAACTTTAATGCCCTTTTTATGCTTGTATAGTTTTACTACAAATCTGGGGCTTGGTAAAGAATACTGGTGTTTTCGAAACTTAGTGTTGCGGACTTTTTATCTGGTGTAACTATTGTTAAACGTCTTTGGATCCCTTTAAAAACTCTTTTTTCTTAAAAAAATTAATAAACGTGGCATCTAAGCCTAGTTGCGTGAGCCTCCACCATTTGTTACGTTGAAAATGTCAATTTATACGAATATTTATTGAACCAGGCAACGTAGAAGCTTAATTTTACTTTCCGATCTTAATTAAAGAGTGCCAAAGATGATTAACAACAGTTACACCAGGTAAAAAGTCCGCAACACTAAGTTTAAAAAAACCCGTATTCTTTATCATGCCCCAAATGTGGATTAAACCAAGACAAAACTATTTACTAGCAGAGTTTTTGGCTAAAACGTAGCTCGATGCATGAAAGCCGTGGCAGAAATTAAAAAGACAATATTCTACTGATTTCACTGGTTTTAACCTAGGTTAGATCAAAGGTTAAATTGGGTAATATTAGATCCATACAATATATCACGCGGTGGTTGGCACGACTTCTCGATCCAAAATAAGCAAAAAATAATTCAAATAATTTACCTTGCGACTTGCACGCCCTTTTTTCTTGAAATTACGGTTTAACTCGCGAATTTAAATTGAATTTATCAATTCGCTCGTTAAACCTTAATGCCCTTGCTATGCTTGTATAGTTTTACTACAAATCTGGGGCTTGGTAAAGAATACGGGTTTTTTCAAAACTTAGTGTTGCGGACTTTTTATCTGGTGTAACTGTTGTTAAACGTCTTTGAAGCTCTTTAAAAACTCTTTTTTCTTTAAAAATTTAATAAACGTGGCAATGTCAGCCTAGTTGCGTACACCTCCACCATTTGTTACGTTGAAAATATCAATTTATACGAATATTTATTGAAGCAGACAACGTAGTTTTACTTTCCGATCTTAGTTAAAGAGTACCAAAGATAATTAACAACAGTTACATCAGGTAAAAAGTCCGCAAAATTAAGTTTCATAAAGACCCGTATTCTTTATCATGCCCGAAATCTGGATTAAACCAAGACAACACTATTTACTAGCTGAGTTTTTGGCTAAAACGTAGCTCGTAGCTAACGATGCATGAAAGCCGTTACAGAAATTAAAAAGACAATATTCTACTGATTTCACTGGTTTTAACCTAGGTTAGATCAAAGGTTAAATTGGGTAATATTAGATCCAGACAATATATTGCGCGGTGGCACGACTTCTCGATCCAAAATAAGCAAAAAATAATTATAATAATTTACCTTGGGACTTGCACGCCCTTTTTTCTTGAAATTACGGTTTAACTCGCGAATTTAAATTGAATTTATCAATTCGCTCGTTAAACTTAAACCTTAATGCCCAATGTTAAACCTTAATGCCCTTGATATGCTTGTATAGTTTTACTACATATCTGGGGCTTGGTAAAGAATACTGGTGTTTTCGAAACTTAGTGTTGCGGACTTTTTATCTGGAGTAACTATTGTTAAACGTCTTTGGATCTCTTTAAAAACTCTTTTTTTCTTTAAAAAATTAAAAAACGTGGCAATATCAGCCTAGTTGCGTGCGCCTCCACCATTTGTTACGTTGAAAATGTCAATTTATACGAATATTTATTGAATCAGGCAACGTAGAAGCTTAATTTTACTTTCCGATCTTAGTTAAAGGGTGCCAAAGATGATTAACAACAGTTACACCAGGTAAAAAGTCCGCAACACTAAGTTTAAAAAAAAACCGTATTCTTTATCATGCCCCAAATTTGGATTAAACCCAGACAAAACTATTTACTAGCAGAGTTTTTGGCTAAAACGTAGCTCGATGCATGTAAGCCGTGGCAGAAATTAAAAAGACAATATTTTACTGATTTCACTGGTTTTAACCTAGGTTAGATCAAAGGTTAAATTGGGTAATATTAGATCCAGACAATATATCGCGCGGTGGCCCGACTTCTTGATCCAAAATAAGCAAAAAATAATTCAAATAATTTACCTTGCGACTTGCACGCCCTTTTTTCTTCAAATTAAGGCTTAACTCGCGAAATTAAATTGAATTTATCAATTCGCTCGTTAAACCTTAATGCCCTTGCATATTAAACAACCATTAAACTCATTTTATTGTTAGTGTGGTGCCAAATTTTGATGTTGTTGAAAGTGTACCGCAAGAGAAAAAAGGTTGAGAATCACTGCTTTAGACACAATTCTGTGAAAATTTAGATTTCAAACTGAAATTTTGTTAAAAAGTTTTTATGCAGAAAGATTTTGCAAAAACATTTTTAATTATTAATTTAATGAAATTTACTAAATTGTGTTTTTATAAACAAACGAACGCGATATTTTAAAATGACTTTTTTAATTCTTTTAGGCAAGGTGGTATTAAAAATATCCCACCTTTTTGATGCATAAATGTGATGTCATTTCAAAGCAGTTTCTAAAAATTCTTATGGTGGGATACTTTTTGAACCACCGCGAAATATTGCAATAGCGTGCACATTCAAATTTCTATACAAAATGGCCTTTTTTTTGCTAAAATTCCGTGCCTCAAATGGATTTGACAAATCCGTAAAACTTTCGTGTATCAACAGAATTTAACGAAATTTGTAAAATTTCATTAAAACAGTCGTTTATGATACAAGTGTGTGAAGAAGGACTTTTCTGCATGAGTTGCGAAGTTTAAAATACGAGCCGAAGGCGAGTGCTTTAATAGCAACGAGTCTAAATTAAGTAAAATCAAGGATTTGATAAATCAGTAAAATAGTAGTTTATGGCACAAATGTGTGAAGAAGTACTTTTATTCCCGAGTTCAGAAGTTTAAAACACGAACCGAAGGCGAGTGATTCAATCACAATGAGTCCAAATTAAGTAAAATCAAGGATTTGATAAATCCATAAAACTTTTGTTTATCTACAGAATTTAACGAAAAGGTTCATTAAAATAGTAGTTTATGGTACGAGTATGTGAAGAAGTACTTTTTTGCATGAATTCAGAAGTTTGAAACACGAGCCGAAGGCGAGTGCTTTAATCGCAACGAGTGCATAAAAGCCCTTCTTCACACACTTGTACCATAAACTATTATTTTATTTAGGAAGCATGTTTTAAAATACTGTTGGATCCACAAAAACATTGTTTCTTACAGATAATATTGAAAAATTGTAATTTTGACAGACAAAATACTTCAAATCACTGGCACAATAAGGTTAGAACGTTCAACGCCTCCGTGGCAAAAATTGCTAACTAGTAAAAATGCACAGGTCGTTGTCGATGTAATCTAGGTTAAGTTAGATTTAATCTAGATTGGGTTATGGATTAGTTATATTAGAGCTAGATAAATCTTGTCTGAGAAATTAAATCAAAGAAAAATTAATTCAATCTGAGAAAAAAAATTAATTAAATTTTAATATATGTCAGAAAATTTGTTTTTTGAACAACAAACAAAGTTTTTTATTTAGTGAATCGAGTTGTTTCCATAGTAACAACAAACACAAATCGTTTAATGATTTGATTTACATTTGAGTTTTACGCACGATTTCTATACTATTACACACGATTATAATAATGGCATCCTTCCCATACAATAATTTGCTTATTATTGTGTGTTTATGTAGGTAAATAACATTTTTATTACTCATGCATTAAAAGTACTAACTTGGCGCACGTTTTTTACTACGAGAAATACCACTTTTGATTGTATTACCACATAACTTGGGTAACGCACGCAAATATTCATTATCGCTAGGTTACATAAAAAAAAACAAATAAATAAAATAAATACAATCAATCAAGACCTTAATATTAAAAAAGTGACGTGAAAGTGACAGAATTTTTTTTCGTTACAAAATTAAAGAAAACATTTTGAAATGAGTGTAAATTCTACGGTGATACCGGAGACTGAGGAGAGTTCTTATGACGAATCCACACCACCGGATAGAATTGAAATAGCAAATTCTTCATTTTTTTTCAATTTTTTTTTGGATGACACCTGGAAACTTGTAAGATACATCCCTACGCGTGAGTAATAAAAAATATTGTTTGCAACACGGGCGGTATTGTCAATTGCCCTCTTGAACGAATGTGTCGAAAACTCAATTTCGCTCGCGCGTCCAATTGACAACCTACCACCCTAGTTACAAAATATACTAACTTGCAATTTCAGCTTTGTAGTCAAAGAAAGGACAGAATGGAAGAAGATTGTTGTAGATGCAAAAACCCACCGCGGGTTATAAAGCCAACAGAAGAAGTAGAAGTCAAAGAAACTAGAAATTTAGATTTGCTTTTTTTTAAATAAAATCAAGAAATTGTCAAATCTACAATCTGCTTGACAACAGAGAAATTGTAAAATTTTTCAATAATTATAATAGTATATTCTGCAACTGGGGTGGTATGTTGTCAATTGGTCACGGGAGCGAAATTGGGCGCACTCACTTCGTTCGTGCGCCCAATTTACAATCAAATCTACAATCTGCTTGACAACAGAGAAATTGTAAAATTTTGCAATGATTATAATAGTATATTCTGCAACTAGGGCGGTAAGTTGTCAATTGGTCACGAGAACGAAGTGAGTGCGCCCATTTTCGCTTTTTTACTAATCGACAACTTACCGCCTGTGTTACAGATAATATGATTTATTACTCATGCGAGGGGACGTATCTTACAACTTTGCGATCCAGGGGCCATCCAAAAAATGGAATCAAAAATGAAGAATTTGCTTTTTTAATTGTCTCCGGTGGTGTAGATTCGTCATAAGATCTCTCAACCTTCTCTGGTATCACCATTTACACTCATTTTAACCCCTTGCATACAAGACATACATACAATACATAAAATGCATACAAGACATATAATACATACAATGACGTCTCTAAGACGTCATGTATCTGTGATAAGATCACTTGTATATGGACACGTCAACGCGAATTTTATTCGTATGTCAAGGGGTTAAAACGTTTACTTTAATTTTTATTTTGTAATGAAACAAAATTTCTGTCACTTCAGACCAAAAATCAGGTCTTGATTGTGTTTATTTTATTGATTTTTTTTAATGTAACTTAGCGACATTGAATATTTGCGTGCGGTACCCAAATTATGTGGTAATAGAACCAAAAATTTGTCGCACTAAAAAACGTGCGCCAAGATAGTACTTTTAACGCATGAGTAATTCAAATAATATTTAGGCAAAATTTCTTTCAAAAATTGTAGATTAAGTAACCTAGCGATATTGAATATTTGCGTGCGTTACCCAATTACTATTATATTATGTCATGGTATTTGTCGCACTAAAAAACGTGCGCTAAGATAGTACTTTTAACGCATGAGTAATAAAAATAATATTTTGGCAAAATTTCATCTTTGTAGTTAAAGTAACGTAGCAATATTGAATATTTGCGTGCGTTACCCAATTATTATGTGGTAGTACAACCAAAAGTGGTATTTGTCACACTAAAAAACGTGCGCCAAGAGAGTACTTTTAACGCATGAGCAATAAAAATAATATTTTGGCAAAATTTCATCTTTGTAGTTAAAGTAACCTAGCGATATTGAATATTTGCGTGTGTTACCCAATTATTATGTGGTAGTACAACCAAAAGTGGTATTTGTCGCACTAAAAAACGTGCGCCAAGAAAGTACTTTTAACGCATGAGCAATAAAAATAATATTTTGGCAAAATTTCATCGTTGTAGTTAAAGTAACCTAGCGATATTGAATATTTGCGTCTGTTACCCAAGTTATGTGGTAATACAACCAAAAATGGCATTTGTCGCACTAAAAAACGTTCGTCAAGATAGTACTTTTAACGCATGAGTAATAAAAATAATATTTTGGCAAAATTTCATTTTTGTAGTTAAAGTAACGTAGCGATATTGATTATTTGCTTGCGTTACCCAAGTTATGTGGTAATACAAAAAAAAATGGCATTTGTTGCACTACAAAACGTGCGCCAAGATAGTACTTTTAACGCATGAGTAATAAAAATAATATTTTGGCAAAATTTCATTTTTGTAGTTAAAGTAAAGTAGCGATATTGAATATTTGCGTGCGTTACCAAAGTTGTGTCGTAATTCAACCAAAAGTGGCATTTGTCGCACTAAAAAACGTGCGCTAAGATAGTACTTTTAATGCATAAGTAATAAAAATAATATTTTGGCAACATTTCATCTTTGTAGTTAAAGTAACCTAGCGATATTGAATATTTGCGTGCGTTAGCCAAGTTATGTGGTAATACAACCAAAAATGGCATTTGTTGCACTAAAAAACGTGCGTCAAGATAATGCTTTTAACGCATGAGTAATAAAAGTAATATTTTGGCAAAATTTCATCTTTGTAGTTAAAGTAACCTAGCGATATGGAATATTTGCGTGCGTTGCGCAAGTTATGTGGAAGTACAACCAAAAGTGGCATTTGTCGCACTAAAAAACGTGCGGCAAGATAGTACTTTTAACGCATGGGTAATAAAAATAATATTTTGGCAAAATTTCATCTTTGTAGTTAAAGAAACACGAATTTTAGAAAACTTAAAAATGTATTTCCAGTCAAATTAAAAAGTTGACAAACGTTTTGCAGAAATATATTATTTTATTTATATTTACATTGTTTATCGGTAATAAACAATTATTTATTTGTAGATTCAACAGTATTTTAACATGTTTAGTAGATAAAATAATGTTTGACACACGTGTGAGAAAGGCTTTCGCCTTCGGTTCGTGCTTTAAACTTCGAACTCATGCACAAAAGCCCTTCTTTACACACTTGTATCATAAAATACTATTTTGCAAAATTTCATCTTTGTAGTTAAAAAAACACGAAATTTAGAAAATTAAAAATTGCATTTATTTAGTAAAATCAAAGTTTGGCAAATATTTACACATTTTGCAAAAATGGAAAGAATTGTCAAAGCAGAAAAAGAATTGTCAAAGTAGGAAAAGAGTTTTTAAACAGGAATAAACTGTCAAAGTAAGAAAAGATTATGAATAGGATGGTTGCGACAGTTACTACGTGGTAATCCATACTTACATTGAATTGAAAAATTCACTTTGTTTTTTACCACACTTATATTATGTAAAAATATTATATAACTTATTATTCACAGTTATATAAATTTCTACACATATCACGACTCGAGTTTCGACGTTTGACGGTCATTTTCAACTTGAAAATGACCGTCAAACGTCGAAACTCGAGTCGTGATATGTGTAGAAATTTATATAACTGTGAATAATAAGTTATATAATATTTTTACATAATATAAGTGTGGTAAAAAACAAAGTGAATTTTTCAATTCAATGTAAGAAAAGATTTGTCAAATTGGAAAAAAATGTCAAAGCAGAAAAAGCTTTGTGAAACAGAAAAAAATGTCAAAGCAGAAAAAGAATTGTCAAAGTAGGAAAAGAATTGTTAAACAGGAATAAACTGTTAAAGCAAGAAAAGGCTTGTCAAATTGGAAAAAAATGTCAAAACAGAAAAAAAATTGTACAAGTTTCCTACTTTGACAATTCTTTTTCTGCTTTGACATTTTTTTTCCCCATTTGACAAGAGTTGTTAAACAGGAATAAACTGTCAAAGCAAGAAAAGGCTTTTCAAATTGGAAAAAAATGTCAAACCAGAAAAAGAATTGTCAAAGTAGGAAAAGAAATGTGAAACTGTCAAAGCAAGAAAAGGATTGTCAAAGTAAGTAAAGAGTTGTTAAAGAGTAATAAACTGTCAAAGTAAGAGAAGGTTTTTCAAATTGGAAAAAAACATGTCAAAGCAGTAGAATTGTCAAAGTAGGAAAAAAGTTGTTAAACAGGAATAAACTGTCAAAGCAAGAAAAGGCTTGTCAAATTGGAAAAAAATGTCAAAGCAGAAAAAGAATTGTCAAAATTTCCTACTTTGACAATTCTTTTTCTGCTTTGATATTTTTTTCCCATTTGACAAGAGTTGTTAAACAGGAATAAACTGTCAAAGCAAGAAAAGGCTTTTCAAATTGGAAAAAAATGTCAAAGCAGAAAAAGAATTGTCAAAGTAGGAAAAGAAATGTTAAACTGTCAAAGCAAGAAGAGGATTGTCAAAGTAAGTAAAGAGTTGTTAAACAGTAATAAACTGTCAAAGTAAGAGAAGGCTTTTCAAATTGGAAAAAACATGTCAAAGCAGTAGAATTGACAAAGTAGGAAAGTTGACTTTTTCTGCTTTGACATTTTTTTTTGCCATTTGACAAGAGTTGTTAAACAGGAATAAACTGTCAAAGCAAGAAAAGGCTTTTCAAATTGGAAAAAAATGTCAAAGCAGAAAAAGAATTGTCAAAGTAGGAAAAGAAATGTTAAACTGTCAAAGCAAGAAGAGGATTGTCAAAGTAAGTAAAGAGTTGTTAAACAGTAATAAACTGTCAAAGTAAGAGAAGGCTTTTCAAATTGGAAAAAAACATGTCAAAGCAGTAGAATTGACAAAGTAGGAAAGTTGACTTTTTCTGCTTTGACATTTTTTTTTGCCATTTGACAAGAGTTGTTAAACAGGAATAAACTGTCAAAGCAAGAAAAGGCTTTTCAAATTGGAAAAAAATGTCAAAGCAGAAAAAGAATTGTCAAAGTAGGAAAAGAAATGTTAAACTGTCAAAGCAAGAAAAGAATTGTCAAAGTAAGTAAAGAGTTGTTAAACAGGAATAAACTGTCAAAGCTAGAAAAGGCTTGTCAAATTGGAAAAAATGTCAAAGCAGAAAAAGAATTGTCAAAGTTTCCTACTTTGACAATTCTTTTTCTGCTTTGACATTTTTTTCCAATTTGACAAGAGTTGGTAAACAGGAATAATCTGTCAAAGCAATAAAAGGCTTTTCAATTTAGAGAAAAAAATGTCAAAGCAGAAAAAGAAATGTCATAGCCGGATAAGAATTGTTAAACTGTCAAAGCAAGAAAAGGCTTTTCAATTTAGAAAAAAAATGTCAAAGCAAAAAAAGGAATTGTCAAAGTAGGTATAGAGTTGTTAAACAGTAATAAACTGTCAAAGTAAGAAAAGGCTTTTCAAATTGGAAAAAACATGTCAAAGCAGAAAAAGAATTGTCAAAGTAGGAAAAGAATTGTTAAACAGGAATAAACTGTCAAAGTAAGAAAAGGCTTTTCAAATTGGAAAAAACTTGTCAAAACAGAAGAATTGTCAAAGTAGGAAAAAGTTATTAGACAGGAATAAACTGTCAAAGCAAGAAAAGGATTGTCAAATTGGAAAAAAATGTCAAAGCAGAAAAAGAATTGTCAAAGTTTCCTACTTAAAACGTTTCCTACTTTTAAAAAGGAATAAACTGTCGAAGCAAGAAAAGACTTTTTAATTTAGAGAAAAAAATGTCAAAGCATAAAAAGAATTGTCAAAGTAGGTAAAGAGTTGTAAAACAGTAATAAACTGTAAAAGCAAGAAAAGGCTTTTCAATTTAGAAAAAAAAAATGTCAAAGCAGAAAAAAGAATTGTCAAAGTAGGTAAAGAGTTGTTAAACCGTAATAAACTGTCAAAGTAAGAAAAGGCTTTTCGAATTTGAAAAAAAATGTCAAAGCAGAAAAGGAATTGTCAAAGTAGGAAAAGAATTGTTAAACAGGAATAAACTGTCAAAGCAAGAAAAGGCTTGTCAAATTGGAAAAAAAATGTCAAAGCAGAAAAAGAATAGTCAAAGTAGGAAAACAATTGTTAAACAGGAATAAACTGTCAAAGCAAGAAAAGGCTTGTCAAATTGGAAATAAAATGTCAAAACAGAAAAAGTCTTGTGAAACAGGAAATATTGTCAAAGCAAAGAAAGACTTGTCAAACTGGAAAAAAAACTGCCAAAGCAGAAAAAGACTGTCAAAGCAACTAAGGAGAAAATCTTCGTTAACCATGCAAAAACATTTTGCAGCTATTTTTGCACAATGATTTGATAATCAAAACATTTTTAAAATCTGATTTGAACTGAAACTTATAAGCCAACGAGACTATACTCAGTCCGGCGAGAGAATGCAGTACTGCGCCGAGGTATGAGGGGAGGGACGCGCCGAGCACGCGCTTGAGTGTTTAGTTTGAGTTAAGAAATCACCGCGAAAACACCGCACGATCGGAATAATGTGTGGGTAAGCGCAGAACGATGCTAAACTCGTCGAGACAATATGCATTCTCTCGCCGGCCCGCGTATAAATAATAACTGTCTATGCATTCTCTCGCCGGCCCGCGTATAAATAATAACTGTCTATGCATTCTCTCGCCGGCCCGCGTATAAATAATAACTGTCTATGCATTCTCTCGCCGGCCCGCTTATAGATAATAACTGTCACAAAATGATCTCCACAGTTTATCAATTTCGATCAATAATTTGCTTCTAAGTCAAATTTGGTAAGTGTCACAAAATTGTTTAGCAAAATTTTATAACTGTCAAAACAATATATAACTTGTGTCTGAATAATTCTGTCAAAACTATTTGAACTGTCAAGTTATACTCTAAATATTTAAAACAAAATTTTGTCAAATCTGAGAAGTTTTCTTAACCCCTTGACATACAAAGACGTCATGTATATGTCATAAGATCGCATAATGTTACCTTTTCCGTGAGGTTGTAAACAGGATTATCATATTTTTATAGATTTTATAATTTGAAATGTTCACTAGAAGGTACTAATTTATCGGAAAAAAAGGAATTCAATTCTAACCCCTTGACATACAATGACGTCTCTAAGACGTCATGAATATGTGATAAGATTACATGTATATGACATGTATATCACACGTCAACGCGCATTTTATTCGTATGTCAAGGGGTTAATAGACCTTTTCATACTTGAATTTTTTTTGTGCGCATGTGTTAATTTCCGCGTGTTATACGTTAAAAAGTGCCCGAACTTTTTGACGTATTACCTAATATGTGCCCAAAACTTTCATATTCCCGCTTTGGGAAACTTGGCGGATGCGCATTCGCTGAACTAACCGTAAAACGGTGTATTCGTAAGAACTGTCAAATTTTGTCAAAATCGAAGTGCCATTTATTTTTCAATTTTTTTTTTTTTTTTAATAAAAAGTTAACGGGTGACTAGCGGGTTATAAAACTAGCAAAGTTTTTGCATGTTTTGTGGGAGAAAAATAAGAGATTTTTTTTTTTATTATTTCAATCCGCCTTATTTATAGTCCAGTCAATCTTAGTCAAAAAAGGGGTAAATCTCGGAATCTAACGGAATAAGCTGAATTTTTGTATAAACCTTTATTTCAGCATTAAAAATGTAGTCTCAAAAGTCACATATGCCAACGTGTGAGCGTCCTAAGATATTCAAGGTCAAAGGTCGCAAAAATCAGTTTTTTGAGAATATCTCGTGTTCTCTGCTTCCTATCGTATTTGCATTTATTATGAAAGTTGTAGAGAATAAAATTCTCAACAAATTTCATCTGAAACCTTTTTTTATACGTCGGTCTGTTTTTGAGATATGCTAAAATGACTGGGCTATGACATAGATATGCTAAAACTTATTATGTTTTTTGTGCTCGAATTATTTTTCGCAATTTTTTTTTTTTTTTTAATGCAATATTTTTCCGAATGTTAAGGAATTACTCGTATCTCTATGTACCTACCTACAATATAAAGAAACTAAACGTCGTCAAAACAATTTTAGTGTAAAAAAAACCGTCCCAACAACAAACAAAGAAAAACAACTTTTCTTTAATTTATATATAATTTTGTAAATAATTTTATTTTTAGGTTTCCTTAAGTTTTTTTTTTAAACAAAAAAAAAATACTCTTGACTTGCCAATTTTTACCCTGTTTAGCCATTTTACAAGTTTTTGCCAAAAAAAAAACATCCCCTTGTTCCAAATTAATATTTTTAAACTCAATTAAACTTTTAAAAGACTGATTTGTGTATTAAAAACAAATAGACCTTTTCATAGTTGAAATTTTTTGTGCGCATATGTCAATTTCCGTCATGTTATACGTCAAAATGTGCCCGAACTTTTTGATGTATGCGCATGCGGTTGCGCGGATGCGCATGCGCTTAACTAACCGTAAAAGGTCTATTGTAGCCCTTGAATGTGCATTACAGAGCTAAGTGGGATACCAGACACAGAAATTACAAAAACTTGTCCTATTTGTATAAACAAAATGCGCCTAAACAACCCTTAATTTTAAAAATTTCTTTGTACATAGTTCTTTTTATATATTTATCTCTATCTATATTGTGTAGAATTTTTGTTTTCTTTTTTTATTTTTGCAGTATTATTTCTTTGTCTTACACCTCAGTATTCGTTTTTATTTTAATGTTTTTTATTTAAGATTTTTTTTATGATTTTTGTAAAACTCGCACGTGCGCGATTTTTATTTTTGAACAACGAATTTTATTTGAATTTAATGTTTTCATTGGCTTTATTTTTTGTTGACATTCTCCGCCCCTTTTTTCGACATTCCAATTGACAGCTGTCACAAAATTCTATTCAAAACTTGTCAAATTTGATAACTGTCAAAATTATATTCAAAGTTTAATAGCTCTCAAAATTGTATGCAAAATATCTAAAAATTTGTTGGATGCCAAAATTGTATTCCAAACATTTTCAAGTTTGATAGGTGTCAAAATTGTATTTAAAACATGTCAAGTTTGATAGTTGTCAAAATTTTATCCAAAACATGTTAATTTTGATAGCTGTCAAAATTGTATTTAAAACATTTTCAAGTTTGATAGCTGTCAAAATTGTATTCAAAACGTGTCAAGTTGTCAAAATTTTATTCAAAACATGTCAAGTTTGATAGCTGTCAAAATTTTATCCAAAACATGTTAATTTTGATAGCTGTCAAAATTGTATTTAAAACATTTTCAAGTTTGATAGCTGTCAAAATTGTATTCAAAACGTGTCAAGTTGTCAAAATTTTATTCAAAACATGTCAAGTTTGATAGCTGTCAAAATTTTATCCAAAACATGTTAATTTTGATAGCTGTCAAAATTGTATTTAAAACATTTTCAAGTTTGATAGCTGTCAAAATTGTATTCAAAACGTGTCAAGTTGTCAAAATTTTATTCAAAACATGTCAAGTTTGATAGCTGTCAAAATTTTATCCAAAACATGTTAATTTTGATAGCTGTCAAAATTGTATTTAAAACATTTTCAAGTTTGATAGCTGTCAAAATTGTATTCAAAACGTGTCAAGTTGTCAAAATTTTATTCAAAACATGTCAATTTTGATGGCTGTCAAAATTGTATCCAAAACATGTTAATTTTGATACCTGTCAAAATTGTTTTTAAAACATTTTCAAGTTTGATAGCTGTCAAAATTGTATTCAAAACATGTCAAGTTTGATAGCTGTCAAAATTGCATTCAAAACATATCGAATTTGATAACTGACAAAATTATATTCAAAACAAGTCAAGTTTAATAGTAGTATTCAAAATATCTCAAATTTAATAGTTGTCAAAATTGTATTCAAAACATCTTCAAGTTTGATAGCTGTCAAATTGTATTCAAAACATGTCAAGTTTGATAGCTGTCAAAATTGTATTCAAAACAAGTCAAGTTTAATAGCTCTCAAAATTGTATTCAAAATATCTCAAAATTATATTCAAAACATATTCATGTTTGATAGCTGTCAAAATTGTATTCAAAACATGTCAAGTTTGATAGCTGTCAAAATAGTATTCAAAACATGTCAAGTTTATAGCTGCCAAATTTTTTTTCAAAACTTGTCAATGTTGATGACTGTCAAAATTGTATTCAAAATATGTTAATTTTGATAGCTGTCAGAATTGTATTCAAAACATGTCAAATTTGATAACTGTCAAAATTGTATTCAAAACAAGTCAAGTTTAATAGCTCTCAAAATTGTATTCAAAATATCTCAAAATTGTATTCAAAACATTTTCATGTTTGATAGCTGTCAAAATTGTATTCAAAACATGTCAAGTTTGATAGCTGTCAAAATAGTATTCAAAACATGTCAAGTTTATAGCTGTCAAATTTTTTTTCAAAACATGTCAATGTTGTTGACTGTCAAAATTGTATTCAAAATATGTTAATTTTGATAGCTGTCAGAATTGTATTCAAAACATGTCAAGTTTGATAACTGTCAAAATTATATTCAAAACAAGTTAAGTTTAATAGCTCTCAAAATTGTATACAAAATATATAAACATTTGATAGCTGTCAAAATTGCATTCAAAACATTTTCAAGTTTAATAGTTGTCAAAATTATATTCAAAACATGTCAAGTTTGATAGGTGTCAAAATTATTTTCAAAACATGTCAAGTTTGATAACTGTCAAAATTTGATTCAAAACATGTTGTTTGATAGCTGTCAAATTTTTTTTCAAAACATATCAATTTTGATGACTGTCTAAATTGTACTCAAAATATATTAACTTTCGTAGCTGTCAAAATTGTATTCAAAACATGTCAAGTTTGATAACTGTCAAAATTTGATTCAAAACATGTTAAGTTTGATAACTGTTAATTTTTTTTCAAAACATGTCAATTTTGACGACTGTCAAAATTGTATTCAAAATATGTTAATTTTGATAGCTGTCAAAATTGTATTCAAAAGATGTCAGTTTGATAACTGTCAAAATTATATTCAAAACAAATCAAATTTAATAGCACTCAAAATTGTATACAAAATATCAAAACATTTGATAGCTGTCAAAATTGTATTCAAAACATTTTCAAGTTTAATAGCTGTCAAAATTATATTCAAAACATGTCAAGTTTGATTGCTGTCAAAATTATTTTCAAAACATGTCAAGTTTGATAACTGTCGAAATTTGATTCAAAACATGTTGTTTGATAGCTGTCAATTTTTTTTTCAAAACATGTCAATTTTGATGACTGTCTAAATTGTACTCAAAATATGTTACTTTTCGTAGCTGACAAAATTGTATTCAAAACATGTCAAGTTTGATAACTGTCAAAATTATATTCAAAACAAGTCAAGTTTATAGCTCTCAAAATTGTATTAAAAATATCTAAACATTTGATAGCTGTCAAAATTGTATTCAAAATATTTTCAAGTTTAACTCAAAATTATATTCAAAACATGTCAAGTTTGATAGCTGTCAAAATTATATTCAAAACATGTCAAGTTTGATAGCTGTCAAAATTGTATTCAAAACATGTCGAATTTGATAACTGACAAAATTATTTTCAAAACAAGTTTAATAGTTGTATTCAAAATATCTCAAATTTGAAAGTTGTCTAAATTGCATTCAAAACCTCTTCAAGTTTGATAGCTGTCAAAATTGTATTCAAAACTAGTCAAATTTAATAGCTCTCAAAATTGTATGCAAAACATTTTCATGTTTGATAGCTGTCAAAATTATATTCAAAACATGTCAAGTTTGATGGCTGTCAATTTTTTTTTCAAAACATGTCAATTTTGATGACTCAAAATTGTATTCAAATTATGTTAATTTTGATAACTGTCAAAATTGTATTCAAAACATGTCAAGTTTGATAACTGACAAAATTATATTCAAAACAAGTCAAGTTTAATAGCTCCAAAATTGTATTCAAAATGTCTCAAATTGCTGTCAAAATTGTATTCAAAACATTTTCATGTTTGAGAGCTGTCAAAATTGTATTCAAAATATGTTAAGTTTGATAGTTGTCAAAATTTTATTCAAAACATGTCAATTTTGATGGCTGTAAAAATTGAATTCAAAACATTTTCAAGTTTGATAGCTGTCAAAATTGTATTCAAAACATTTCAAGTTTGATAGCTGTCAAAATTGTATTCAAAATATCTCAAAATTTGAAATCTGTCAAAATTTAATTCAAAATATTTTTAAGTTTGATAGCTGTGAAAATTGTATTCAAAACATGTCAAGTTTGATAGTTGTCAAAATTTTATACAAAACATGTCAAGTTTGACAGCGGTCAAAATTATATTCAAAGCAAGCCATGTTTAATAGCTTTCAAAATATCTCAAACTTGATAGCTGTCAAAATTGTATTCAAAATATTTTCATGTTTGGTAGCTGTCAAAATTTTATTCAAAACATTTTAACTTTCATAGTTGTCAAAATTTTATTCAAAACATTTCAATTTTGATGGCTGTAAAAATTGTATTCAAAACATGTTAATTTAATTTTGATAGCTGTCAAAATTGTTTTCAAAACATATCAAGTTTGAACAATTTTGTAAGCTGTCGAAATTGTATTAAAAACATGTCAAATTTGATAACTGTAAAAAATGTCAAGTTTGACAGCTGCATCACAACAGTTGTCATCAAATGTTCTTCATAATATGTCAAACTTAACTGCATTTACAATATTGCAATCATATCAACTTTGTCAGCTGTCACAACATTTTGTTAAATTGATAACGAGCACAAAATATGAATTTGTCAATATTTATCAAAAAATTGTTATCATTTTTAAATGTAAAATTTTGGTGGCTTTCATAAAATATTCCTCATTTGGCAGCTGTCAAAAATTTCAAATGATAAATGAATTTCAAATGATGTCACGTGATTGTCAAATTATTTGCTTTCGTCAAAATTCGACTCGGAAATTTTCAATTTGAATAACTTTCACAAAAAGTTCTTAATTTATTAATTTCGATATTGCAAATTTGATAGGTGTCATAAAATTGTGTCAAAAAAATATGCAACTTATTTTTATTATTCTGTCGAAACACTATATAACTTGTCTTTGAATAATTCTGTCAAAACCATTTGACATATTATGACACTGTGGAGCTATAGTCATATCTAAAACACTTTTTTTGTCAAATTTGATTAATCTGACGAATCTGATTAATCTGAAGTTTTGTAAATTTGACTGTTTTTGTAAATTTGCAAGTTTTGTAAACTGTCACATCCTGCCAAAACCTGTCATTGCAACCATTTATTTTACAAATGTCATGTTTTCCGTCGTACTTACAATTATTATTTTATTTTTATTTTTTTCATTTTGCCAGTATAAATATTATATTTTTTTAAATCGAATTAATTTGAGTTTATTTTTCATTTTTGTTGAAACACCCTGTATACAAGAAATCCTTTTCCACAAAAAAAACCATGTGTCTCTTTTCTCTACTGTCTCTTTCTAACGCGCGTTCTTACCCTATTGTCTCTCTTTCTTCACACAAAAAAAAAGTTTTATTTTTTTATTTTAATAAAAATATTATTTTTTTTTATTTTCGAAATTTTGTGAATTTCAAGCTTTTTTTTTTTTAATTTTTGCAGAAAATTTCAGATGGGCCTAAAAATTTTTCTTATTTTTCTAAGCTAGTTTTGTACTTTCTAATTTTCCTGTTCCCCAAAAATTTTCCCTAAAAGTTTTTTTTTTGTTGAAATTTTTGCAGAAAACCTGATGGGCCTAAACATTTTCCTTATTTTTCTAAGCTAGTTTTCCACTTTCTAATTTTCCTTATTTTTCTAAGATAGTTTTCCACTTTCTAATTTTCCTGTTCCCCAAAAATTTTCCTTAAAAATTTTTTTTTTGTTGAAATTTTTGCAGAAAACTTTCTGATGGGCCTAAACATTTTGCTTCTTTTTCTAAGCTA
This sequence comes from Phosphuga atrata, assembly GCA_944588485.1. Classification (NCBI taxonomy): domain Eukaryota; kingdom Metazoa; phylum Arthropoda; class Insecta; order Coleoptera; family Silphidae; genus Phosphuga; species Phosphuga atrata. The sequence goes on from OX155904.1 coordinate 1,815,763, forward strand.
GATTTCCACTTTCTAATTTTCCTTATTTTTCTAAGCTAGTTTTCCACTTTCTAATTTTCCTGTTGCCCAAAAATTTGCCCTAAAAGTTTTTTTTTGTTGAAATTTTTGCAGAAAACTTTCTGATGGGGCTAAGCATTTTCCTTATTTTTCTAAGTGAGTTTTCCACTTTCCAATATTCCTTTTCACCAAAAATTTTCCCTTGAAGTTTCATTTTTGTTGAAAGTTTTGCCGAAAACTTTTTGTTGGGCCTAAACATTTTCCTTATTTTTCTAAGCTAGTTTTCCAATTTTCCGTTTCCCCAAAATTTTTTTCCAAATAATGTTTCCCCAAAATTTATTTCCAAAATTGAAATACATTCTCTAATTTCTACTTTTTGTGTGCAAAGAAAAATCTTTTCTGTGATCACCGAGTTTCAACTTTCTCGCAGTTTTTCTTTCCCAATTTTCCATTTTTTTGTGAAGAAAAATTACCTTCAAGAAAAAGAAATTGTATAATATTATTGTAAAATATAAGCCAATGGATATGTATAAAAACTGTTTCAAACTTTTTTCTCTACTTTTATAGGACACCCTGTATATATCCACCTAAAATAGACCTTTTCATACTTCAAATTTTTTGCGCGCATGCGTCAATTTCCGAAAAATTTTCATTTTTTTCTAATTTTTTCGGGCACTTTTTTGTCGTATAACCAGTGAAAATAACGAAAAGTGCCCGAAACTTTCATATTCCCACCTTTTAAACATTGCTGATGCGTATACGCTTAACTAACCGTAAAAAGGTCTATTTCCCTCAATTTCCCACAAAGAAAAACATTCTGAAAACATTCCCCGAATATACAAAGAAAACCAATTTCAACAATCATCAACAAATTTGGTAAGAATTTACAAATTTATTTTAATAATTTTTAAATTTTAATTTTAATTATTTTGCTTAATTTTCGTTCATAGTATGAGACTAATATATCAAATTAAAGAGAATTTAATTTAGATTGGGAAATTAAGAAGAAAATTTGGAAAATTCTTTCCACTTTTCCAGAAAATGGAAAATATCTTGAGAGTGTCAAAATCAAAAGGTTTCAAGTTGTAAGGTTTCCAGTTGGTGATAGCGTGTTTAGTTTTTATTCTCATTTTGAGATTAATATATCAAGTTGAAGACAATTTAATCTAGATTAGGAAATTAAGAAGAAAATTTGGAAAATTATTTCTAGTTCTCCAGAAAATGGAAAATATCTTGAGTGTGTCCAAATCAAAAGGTTTCAAGTTTTATGGTTTTCAGTTGGTGCTAGCGTGTTTAGTTTTTATTCTCATTTTGAGATTAATATATCAAGTTGAAGACAATTTAATCTAGATAAGGAAATTAAGAAGAAAATTTAGAAAATTCTTTCTACTTTTCCAGAAAATTGAAAATATCTTGAAGGTGTTAAAATTAAAAGATTTCAAGTTTTAAGGTTTTCAGTTAGTGATAGCGTGTTTAGTTTTTATTCTTATTTTGAGATTGATATATCAAGTTGAAGACAATTTAAACTAGATTAGGAAATTAAGAAGAAAATTTGGAAAATTCTTTCTAGTTTTCCAGAAAATGGAAGACATCTTAAGAGTGTCAAAATCATAAGGTTTCAAGTTTTAAGGTTGTCAGTTGGTGATACCGTGTTTAGTTTTTATTATCATTTTGAAATTAATGTATCAAGCTGAAGACAATTTAATCTGGATTACGAAATTAAGAAGAAAATTTAGAAAATTCTTTCTACTTTTCCAGAAAATGGAAAATATCTTGAGGGTGTTAAAATCAAAAGATTTCAAGTTGTAAGGTTTTCAGTTGGTGATAGCGTGTTAAGTTTTTATTCTCATTTTGAGATTAATATATCAAGTTGAAGACAATTTAATCTGGATTACGAAATTAAGAAGAAAATTTGGAAAATTCTTTTTATTTTTACAGAAAATGGAAAATATCTTGAGGGTGTCAAAATCAAAAGGTTTTAAATTGTAAGGTTTTCATTTAATGATAGCATTTTTCTTTTTTATGCTTATTTTGAGGTGGATATGTCAAGTTGAAGAGAATTTAATCTAGATTAGGAAATTAAGGAGAAAATTTGGAAAATTCTTTCCACTTTTCCAGAAAATGGAAAACATCTTGAGGGTGTCAAAATCAAAAGGTTTCAAGTTTTAAGGTTTTCAGTTGGTGATAGCGTGTTTAGTTTTTATTCTCATTTTGAGATAAATATATCAAGTTGAAGACAATTTAATCTAGATTGGGAAATTTAGAAGAAAATTTGGAAAATTCTTTCTACTTTTCCAGATAATGGAAAACATCTTGAGGGTGTCAAAATCAAAAGGTTTCAAGTTTTAAGGTTTTCAGTTGGTGATAGCGTGTTTAGTTTTTATTCTCATTTTGAGATTGTTATGTCAAGTTGAAGACAATTTAATCTAGATTGGGAAATTAAGAAGAAAATTTGGAAAATTCTTTCTACTTTTCCAGAAAATAGAAAACCTCTTAAATGCGTCAAAGTCAATAGGTTTTAAGTTTTAAGGTTTTCAGTTGGTGATAGCGTGTTTAGTTTTTATTCCCATTTTGAGATTAATATATCAAGTTGAAGACAATTTAATCTAGATTAGGAAATTAAGAAGAAAATTTGGAAAATTCTTTCCACTTTTCCAGAAAACGGAAAATATCTTGAGAGTGTCAAAATCAAAAGGTTTCAAATTTTAAGGTTTTCAGTTGGTGATAGCGTGTTTAGTTTTTATTCTCATTTTGAGAATGATATATCAAGTTGAAGACAATTTAATCTAGATTAGGAAATTAAGAAGAAAATTTGGAAAATTCTTTCTACTTTTCCAGAAGACGGAAAATATCTTGAGAGTGTCAAAATCAAAAGGTTTCAAGTTTTAAGGTTTTCAGTTGGTGATAGCCTGTTTAGTTTTTATTCTCATTTTGAGATTGATATATCAAGTTGAAGACAATTTAATCTAGATTAGGAAATTAAGAAGAAAATTTGGAAAATTCTTTCCACTTTTCCAGAAAACGGAAAATATCTTGAGAGTGTCAAAATCAAAAGGTTTCAAGTTGTAAGGTTTTCAGTTAGTGATAGCGTGTTTAGTTTTTATTCTCATTTTGAGATTAATATATCAAGTTGAAGAGAATTTAATCTAGATTGGGAAATTAAGAAGAAAATTTGGAAAATTCTTTCTACTTTTCCAGAAAATGGAAAACATCTTGAGTGCATCAAAATCAATAGGTTTCAAGTTTTAAGGTTTTCAGTTAGTGATAGCGTGTTTAGTTTTTATTCTTATTTCGAGATTGATATATCAAGTTGAAGACAATTTAATCTAGATTAGGAATTTAAGAAGAAAATTTGGAAAATTCTTTCTACTTTTCCAGAAAATGGAAAATATCTTGAGTGTGTCAAAAACAAAAGGTTTCAAGTTTTAAGGTTTTCAGTTGGTGATAGCGTGTTTAGTTTTTATTCTCATTTTGAGATTAATATATCAAGTTGAAGAGAATTTAATCTAGATTGGGAAATTAAGAAGAAAATTTGGAAAATTCTTTCTATTTTTCCAGAAAATGGAAAATATCTTGAGGGTGTCAAAATCAAAAGGATTCAAGTTTTAAGGTTTTCAGTTGGTGACAGCGTGTTTAGTTTTTATTCTCATTTTGAGATTAATATCTCAAGTTGAAGACAATTTAATCTAGATTAAGAAATTAAGAAGAAAATTTGGAAAATTCTTTCTAGTTCTCCAGAAAATTGAAAATATCTTGAGGGTGTCAAAATCAAAAGGTTTCATGTTTTAAGGTTTTCAGTTGGTGATAGCGTGTTTAGTTTGTATTCTTATTTTGAGGTGGATATGTCAAGTTGAAGACAATTTAATCTAAATTAGGAAATTAAGAAGAAAATTTGGAAAATTCTTTCTACTTTTCCAGAAAATTGAAAAAATCTTGAGTGTGTCAAAATCAAAAGGTTTCAAGTTTTAAGGTTTTCAGTTGTTGATAGCGCGTTTAGTTTTTATTCTCATTTTGAGATTAATATGTCAAGTTGAAGAAAATTTAATCTAAATTAGGAAATTAAGAAGAAAATTTGGAAAATTCTTTCTACTTTTCCAGAAAATTGAAAAAATCTTGGGGGTGTCAAAATCAAAAGATTTCAAGTTTTAAGGTTTTCAATTGGTTATAGCGTGTTTAGTTTTTATTCTCATTTTGAGATTAATATCTCAAGTTGAAGACAATTTAATCTAGATTAGGAAATTAAGAAGAAAATTTGGAAAATTCTTTCCACTTTTCCAGAAAATGGAAAACATCTTGAGTGTGTCAAAATCAAAAGGTTTCAAGTTTTAAGGTTTTCAGTTGGTGATAGCGTGTTTAGTTTGTATTCTTATTTTGAGGTGGATATGTGAAGTTGAAGAGAATTTAATCAAGATTAGGAAATTAAGGAGAAAATTTGGAAAATTCTTTCTACTTTTCCAGAAAATGGAAAAAATCTTGAGGGTGTCAAAATCAAAAGGTTTCAAGTTTTAAGGTTTTCAGTTGGTGATAGCGTGTTTAGTTTTTATTCTTATTTCGAGATTGATATCTCAAGTTGAAGACAATTTAATCTAGATTAAGAAATTAAGAAGAAAATTTGGAAAATTCTTTCTACTTTTCCAGAAAATGGAAAACATCTTGAGTGTGTCAAAATCAAAAGGTTTCAAGTTTTAAGGTTTTCAGTTGGTGATAGCGTGTTTAGTTTTTATTCTTATTTCGAGATTGATATCTCAAGTTGAAGACAATTTAATCTAGATTAAGAAATTAAGAAGAAAATTTGGAAAATTCTTTCTACTTTTCCAGAAAATGGAAAACATCTTGAGTATGTCAAAATCAAAAGGTTTCAAGTTGTAAGGTTTTCAGTTGGTGATAGCTTCTTTAGTTTTTATTCCCATTTTGAGATTAATATACCAAGTTGAAGACAATTTAATCTAGATTGGGAAATTAAGAAGAAAATTTGGAAAATTCTTTCTATTTTTCCAGAAAATGGAAAATATCTTGAGGGTGTTAAAATTAAAAGGTTTCAAGTTGTAAGGTTTTCAGTTGGTGATAGCGTGTTTAGTTTTTATTCCCATTCTGAGATTAATATCTCAAGTTGAAGACAATTTAATTTAGATTAGGAAATTAAGGAGAAAATTTGGAAAATTCGTTCTACTTTTCTAGAAAATGGAAAATATCTTGAGTGTGTGTCAAAATCAAAAGATTTCAAGTTGTAAGGTTTTCAGTTGGTGATAGCGTGTTTAGTTTTTATTCTTGTTTTGAGATTGATATATCAAATTGAAGAGAATTTAATCTAGATTATGAAATTAAAGATAGTTAAAGAATAACTAATAATATAAGATAATTAAATAGATAAGATAATTAAAGAATATAATTATATAGAATATATTTATAGGATAATTAAAGAATATAAGATCTAGATTAGGAAATTCTAGTTTTAGGAAAAAAAATCTCACGAGATTTCTTAAAAACTTAAGTAAAGACAAGACAAATTTAAATGTGTTAAATGATTAAAAATGTTTGAAACTCGCTCAAATTTTGCACAAAAATAGGAAATTTCATTAATAAATCGAAAGCTTGAAAAACCGATCACAATTTTCAATATTTAAATTTTGTTTGCACTTTGTTCGCCACCAAACAAACCCAATAATGCCATCTTTACGCACCAAAAATAATGCGTTAATTGTTTAGTCCGCGCCAACTTCGCTCCGATGTCAAAAACACTGTCAAACATCACCTTAATAAAACCTTGGCGCGACCAAGAAACTCAAACGCAAGTGGCTTGCGTTAGAAAGAGACGCGAGTATAATACGCAGGTTAATTATCGTTGCGGGTTGTTTTACCCGAAGTGCATTGCGGGCGTCAAGTGTGGACTTACGTTCAGCAGGTTGGAGCGGGACGCGCGATGATTGCGAGGGAGACGGAGATACGGCGGGTGCGTCGTTGAGTTTGACACAGTTTGAAAAACATCTAGCGAGTGACAGTTGGAGCGAATAACGTTTTGGTGAATGTCGTCAGGAATTGTTATAATTTAGTTTTTTTTTGTTGTTTGTTTGATGGTGTTTGGTGTCAAGGCGTGTTTTGTGGTGGTTAAAATGTAGTGGTGAGTCGATACACAGACTGGGAGATAGCGAGAGCAAACACGGAACGGACACACGTTTCGCTTTTTTTAGGTTTTACACGGTGCGTTAGTGCGACGGGGTTTAATGTGATTCCGCGAGAACGTTGCAGCCTTTACGTTTTTATTTTCGCTTTTGCCTCGCTTGTTTACTTTCCGTTGAAATGCCTGCGTCCATTGGCGTCAATCTTCGTGTGACAGGACACTGCAGACAAGGAGGTAAACACAACATAACCTTACTATTTGTATCTTTTTGAAATGCAGGTATATCTAGTTTATATCAGCCCTAACTTTATCAAATATTGATTATATTGTGAGTAATACGAAAACTAGTAATATGGCTGTAAGTAAGATTTGTAAATTGTTACTGATTGCCGGATAAAACTGCGATAAGAGGCATGAAATATATAGGCAACTTAATATACGCGTCATGCGCAAGCGCATTGGGGTCAAAACACATAGGCGTAGTGAAAATAAATTTGAAGGGGGATAAAAAAATTGTTTATACAATCGAATATCCTTTCTTATTTCGGATCGAGAGATCGCGCTGCCGCGCGATATGTGGTCTTGATTGATCTTCTCCTAATAAAACCTATTCTAACCATCCATTATGTTCAAATCTGTAGTTACGGTGGCGTTTTTTACGCGCCACTGGAGGTTTTATGTCAATTTCCATTTGTTTCAATTGGTGGCACTGAACGTTTCATGCCTCATATCCCAGTTTAACTCCAATTTGAAGACCTGCAGATGAAAGTTTCGACAAGAACCTGCAGACAATAAATAGGGAACTACTGCACGACGAACTGTAGAAAATCATGACATTTACATCCATCCACCCCTATAATTTTCTTATGTAAATTAATGTTTGTAGGTAGGAAATATATGGAGGATTTCTTCTCGGTGGCTTACCAGCAGACCGAAGACGAGAAGGACCTGGAATACGCCTTCTTCGGCATCTACGATGGACATGGCGGTGCTGAAGCAGCTGCTTTCGCCAAAGAGCATCTCATGGAATCCATCGTGAAACACCGCAGCTTCTGGTCTGATGACGACGAGGAAGTCCTCAGAAGCATCAAAGACGGCTTCATACACACACACCTCGCCATGTGGAAAATACACGGTAAATAAGAAATCCCGTTGCTTTTATCGATTCCAATTTTTTTTTTCTTTTTTAGATCAATGGCCAAAGACAGCTTTGGGTTTACCAAGCACGGCTGGAACCACTGCAAGCATAGCTTTCATCCGCAGAGGCAAAATTTACATTGGACACGTTGGAGATTCAGGAATTACCTTAGGTAAGCACCAGCTATTTCTTCCATCGCAAGTTTTAATTCTTTCGGCTAGGTTTTCAAGATCCAGGTTGTCCGGAATGGAGGGCGAAGCCGTTAACCAGAGACCACAAGCCGGAGAGCGAGGCGGAAATGACCCGCATCGAGCAATCGGGTGGAAAAGTCGTCTCGAAATCGGGCGTGCCCCGGGTGGTTTGGAACAGGCCGCGCGTCGGCCACAAAGGCCCCGTGCGCCGCTCCACCCCCATCGACGAGATCCCCTTCCTGGCCGTGGCGCGCAGCCTCGGCGACCTCTGGTCCTACAACTCGGCCCTAGACATGTTCGTCGTCTCACCGACCCCCGACGTCGCCGTCATCCCCATCGACACCAACTCCTTCCGTTGTCTCATCTTCGGCACCGACGGCCTCTACAACATGCTCAGCTCCAACATGGCCGTGCACATCGTCCAACAGGCCGAGAAACACAACGAACAAGCTGCCTTAAGTGATAGTCCCAATAAAATCTGGATCAACCCTTCCAAGTGTCTTGTAGAAAAAGCTTTAGAAAGGTAAATAACAAAAGCTATATTTAAACTGAAATTGTTGTTTTTGCAAATTGTTGTTTTGTTGTAGATGGTCGAATACGAAGATGAGGGCGGACAACACGTCGGTGATAACGTTGATGTTGGATCCGCCGGGTCCGCCTAGGGCTCAAGTGTTGCGCAACAAGAAGAACTCGTACTCGTCGAGCGGGCTGCAGATCGAGACCAGATACCAAGAGAAGGAAGAAGCCAAAGCGGAAATGAGCGCCCCGGTGCCTGAAATCGCGCCGCCTCCACCGCCTCACATAGAAACGGAACTTCCCGCACAAACGGACCTGTCGCAGTTGGCCCCGTTGAAGGAAGAGATCGATAAGAAGTTTGTGCCGAAGCCGAGGGAGTCGACCGCTTTCAACACGCGACCGGAGAGTCCGAAAAGTGCGGAGGTTGAGGAAAAGAAAGAGGCGGAGAGCGACATTCAGATAAACGAAGTCAGTTCGAGTTGTTTGGAGGAGGTGAAGGTGAGCAAAAAGCTGGAAAAGCCGTCGAAAAGCTTCGCGAGGAAGATCAACTTGCGGAGCAGCACGAACAACAACAGCAAGGAGGACGTGAAGGAGGAGATTTCTAGTACAAAGCCGCTGAAGAAGCAAGAGGCGAGGAACGAGTGTCGCGTGCTCAGGGAGAGGAAAAACACGCCGAACGACAACAAGAATCCCATCCAAAAGAAGAAGTTCAATATACGGGGCAAACTGAATTTGGGACAGGAGAAGAAAAAGCTGTTGCAGAATGTTCTCTTCAAAACCAAAGGTAGTTTCAATACTTCTTGTAGATGTAGATTGAAGATTTCGATCTATTCTTCCTCTAATCATTGCTATTGCCTCCTCCAGTCCCGATTCCTTTAGAAATCACAGAATCCGGGTTTGGGTTTTGGTGGTGAACCTTTATAGATTCTCGTACCACACCTTTCTCTAAACATTAGTATACTTACGCATGTAGAGCGCCTCCTCACGTCTTGATTCCATTAGGAATTTCAGGATCTAGGTTGCATTCAAAGATTGCAGCTCCTCTTCATTGAAGCAGTGCTCACATTTTCCGTAAAAACTCGTTTCCTCTTGCACTGCAAAACGTGAAAATATCATTTTCCGGCGTAGACAGAATGGGCTTTTCAACAGTGTCAGTCTGCCGCGCACAAATTCCACAAAGCGTCCTCCAGGTACGAAAAACTAAAATCCACTTTTTGGGCGAATTCTGGAGCAACTTTGATTTTTTTTCTTGCATCCTCTGGCCGCGTCCTTAGCACTTCTTTCGACATTTGCCGGACAAGTATGCGACCGCCGGTTCGTCCGTTGCAGAACATTTCGTTTCTACGTTTACATTTATGGACGCGCTTTTTTTATTAGAAAAGCTCCAGGTCTGAAAATAGGTTCGTTCGATGCGGAAGAATTGCCCGCAAAGGCCGGTGAAAGAATCCGGTGACTGCGACGTCCTGTTCCCGCTCCATGTTAATTTAATCGCGAGAAATCTGGAAAATGCGATTTGCGGGGATTCTAACTCCTCCGAAGCCGCCAGTCGGATCACCACAGGACTAGCGCCATTCGATTCGGCATGGTGTCTTTTAGTTTGTTTGGGAGTTTAATCCCGATCGCGTTTAAGGTGGCGTCGCGACGCGACTTTTTTGGACGTCCAGGAAAACTCGCACAGAATCGCCAACTTCAACTATGCGATGACGATTTCACGCGATTCCCGCAGAGAATTGAACGTTCTATTGTTTAGTGGAAGCGGTATCGCGCTGCGTCCTTTACGGCCGTCGCGACGCCCGCGAAAACTCACTGCACTGCAAAAAATAAACGATGAAATTAACGCGTTGATATTTTCGCAACCCTCTGCTGAATGTTTTGGATTTTGCAGTGGATTGTAGAACGATCTTCTGCTTTTCCGTACCAACAATTGCACGTCGCAGAAACACGTCGCGACGCCGAGTTATAAGTGTTAATCTGCGTCCCGTCGCTTTTGCTTTTCCGGACCAACAATTGGACGTCGCAGAATCGCGTCGCGACGCCTAGTTATATCTGTTAATTTGCGTCCCGTCCCTTGCTTTTCCGGACCAACAATTGGACGCTTCTCTGCTTTTACGCACCGACAATTGGACGTCGCAGAATCCCGTCGCTACGCCGAGTTATAACTATTAATCTGCGTCGCATCCCGTCGCTTGCTTTTCCAGACAAACAATTCGACGTCGCAGAATCGCGTCGCGACTCCAAGTTATAACTGTTAATCTGCGTCGCGTCCCGTCGCTTTTGCTTTTCCGGACCAACAATTGGACGTCGCAGAATCGCGTCGCGACGCCGAGTAATAACTGTTAATTTGGACAGACAGAAATTTTATCGTCGATTTAGAGCAACAGGATATCGGGTTTTTCACATTCCAATATAACGGCCACGTGGACGTTCGAGACGCGCATTTTGGTACCGGCGTCGCGTCGCTGAGACCACAAAGTTGCCCGCCGTAGATCTAAACGTGTCAGGTCCCGTTAGGCGGAAGGTGCGCTCACTCTGACCGTTCCCTTTTCGCCGTTTCTGTGCACACCGACTTGAAACTACGCGCGTTCGATTCCCAACGGATGTCCGCGTCTTTTTTGCATTTAAGGGTTCGCGAGTCCATCCCCATCGAGCCGCCAAAGCATGAAAACTTCAGTTTTTTTTTTTTGCACGGTTTTTTGACCTGTCCCCCATCACCTCGCAACCGAATCGAGTTTTACGGTACGAGGCCGCTCGCAGTTACAATGTTTTTGGTTCTCCTCGCGGTTCCCTCTGCGGACCCCTTCACCCGGTGCGTCGAAATAAAATCTGCAGTCGTCTCTTTGGCCGCCAATTTGCGAGTTGTAAGAATAGATGCGGCAATTTGAAGAACCCATCCGCATTTCAGTCGGGCCCCACGTTGCGGAAATATCACCATAAATGTGTGGAAGTGCACCCCCAAGTTTTCTGCCATCTGGGTTGCACTTGCCGCGGCGGATTCTCGATTTTTCAAAGCAGTTCGGTAGATTGAACCTTTATCTGCGCGGCAGTGTATTTGGCGCCGTTGCGCCGGGTTATCGTCCACCGAAGAGGTCGAGATATTTCAACTCTTTTTTAAACACGCAGGCAAAGCACCAAGACGTGGTCTATTCAGAAAACCGACACCTTCACCGCGTAACCCAGTCTTTTTTCTACCAAGGGTGTGAGTTGGGCCATTTTGCGACTTGAAGTTACGACGGGGCGATTTTTTCAAAAATGTTTTACAAAAATTGGGAATTTTTCATCAAATTTATAGGGAAATTTAAAAAATGTTCCTCCCAAAAACAAAATACATCGAAGTGTTTTTGCCGATTCTTCCACTTGTGGGCGCGGAAAGCCAAGGATCGTTCTAGAATCCAATGAAAAATACAGAACGTTCACCAAGGGGCTGGAAAAATCTGGACATTTCATTATCTCATCATTAGTTTCTTGCAATACAGGGAGTTTCGGCGAGCGTCGCGACGGCTGCAAAAGACGCAGCGCGATACCGCTTGCACTAAACGTTAAATTCTGCACGGAATTCTCGCGAAATCGTTACCGCAGGGCTTCACTTGGCGATTCTGTGCCAGTTCTCCTGTGCCGTTCAAAAAAACGTCGTTTTTATAGCGTTGCGACGCCATCTCCTACGCAACCGGGATTAAACTCCTAAACAAACTACTAGGTTCTATGGCCGACCGAACGGCGCCGGTCCCGTTCCGATCCGTCAATTGGTTTGGACGCCCTAGGCAGCCCCGCAAAACGCTTCTGGTTTTTTACACTTTTGCGCATTTTTCTCTTTGGGTTAGGTTAACCCCTTGATAGACAATGACGTCTCTAAGACGTCGTGGATATGTAATAAGATCACATGTATATGGATACGTCAACGCACATTTTATTCGTATGTCATGGGTTTAACTGCCACAGAATCGCAAAAACTCGTCGCAGTTTAAAATTTTTTGCTGGAGTATCTTCGAGCTTGTGTTCTGAAGAGAACAAAACTAACCGGCGACCTGGAGCCCTTCCAATAAGTGTAGGGCGTCCGTGGAAGTGTTTGCAAAATCGGTAAAAAAAGTTGCTTTTTCTCTTGTACCAGGTGAACGGGACGTCGCAAGACGGCGAGCGAGGGCTCTAAAAACGTGGCGCGGCAGCAGCTAGAGGATCCGTTCAGAAGTTTCGAGATCTGAGGAAAAATGCGCCTCGAAGGTAAAAAAATCGCGATTTCAGGTTTCGGTGTGTCGCGTCGGAACCTGCGGGAGTTGACTCGCGAAAATTGCACCGCTCGAAGCGGCTCTCGATTCTACACCAGAAAAATGTACAATCCCGTTTTGTGCCGCCTCCGCTTCCGCCGGGCCGTTTTCGCAAAAATCTTGATTTTCGGAGAAGGGTTTGATTCTCTGGAGGGGCGCGACAAGACGTCAATTGATTTGGACGCCCTAGGGAGCCTCACAAGAAAACGCCTTTGGTTTTTTTAAACATTTTGCGCACTTTTCTCTTTGGGTTAGGTAAGGTTAACTGTCACAAAAGTCGTCGCAGTTTCAAAAATGCTGGAGTAGCTGCGAGCAAGTGTCCTGATGAGAACGAACCTAACCGGCGACCTGGAGCCCTTCAAATAAGTGTGGGGCGTCCGTGAAAGTGTTTGCAAAATCGGTGCACTAGGTGAACGGGACGTGGCAAGACGGCGAGCGAGGGCTCTAAAAACGTGGCGCGGGAGCAGCTAGAGAATCCGTTCAGAAGTTTCGAAATCTGACGAAAAATGCGCCTCGAGGGTAAAAAATCGCGATTTCAGGTTTCGGTGTGTCGCGTTCGAACCTGGGGGAGTTGACTCGCGAAAATTGCACCGCTCGACGGGGTTCTCGGTTCTACACCAGCAAAATATACAATCCCGTTTTGCGCCGCCGTTTCCGCAAAAACCTCGATTTGCGGGGTGGGGTTTGACTCTCTGCCGTTTCGCCGTTTCTGGGCACAACTTGAAACACGCGTTCGATTCCTAACGGATGCCAGCGTCTTTTTTGCATTTAAGGGTTACAAGCATTTACGGGTTTAAGGGCACGACAAGACGGAGGACGAAACCTGGGGATGCGCAACGTGCGGACGGACATTCGCAGTTATAGCATCGAAGACGCGTGATAAAAACACTGAACCTAAAAAGGCAGAATTTGCCCTTTTCAAAACCCGCCTCTGGGGGTGCGGCCCCCAGGTGAAATTAAGGAAACGCCGCACGTCCGTCGACTCAGAATTGATCGAAATTTGCGATTCCGTCGTGACCTGGCGATTTAGGTCGAGCGTTTCTCCACACGGACCCCAAAATTTTGCATTATAAAAATTACAACTTTTACGGAGGCGAAGATGGCCGGGTAAAATGAAATTCACGAAAGGATTCCGATAGAAATCTTTGAGACGCGTCATTTGAAACCGCTCGCGTCGTTGCGCGACTTTTGTCGGCGACGTTATTCAAATTTTTCTGCGAATCCGGGGTCTCCGACTAAAACTCTGCCTGCGTCGGCCCCCGCGGTCTAAAAAAGTCGGTGCAGCAGATTCTTGTAGCCATAGAACAGACGAATGGCCCCACGTACGGCGATTTTCGATAACTCTTCCGGATCGCCTCAATTGGACGTCCAAAAATGAGGAATATTTTGCAAAAAAAATGTGTTTTCTGGACGTCCCGATAATTTTAAATAAAAATGACGCACAGTGAGGTGGCGGTCGGACGGAGGGCGACGTTGCGGTCGCATCGGCGCCCAAGCCAGGTCCGTGCGACGAAAACTGTCCGAGTTGTGCGTGAAAAAGTGAAAAACCTTAAAAAATTCACCCGGCAGCCCCAGAAGACGGCAGGTCGACGAAATTATTCTTAAAAAATACGCGATCCCTCTGCGAATTAACGTCGATTCCCATATGCGCGACACTCAGCTACGCGACGTCGTGCGACATCGCCTGTCAAATAATGATTATATTGTTTGAAATGGGCACGTCGGTCGCGTAGCTGTCGTGTAGCCATAGTCAGAACGTGCCCATTTAAAACAATGTAATCATTATTTGACAGGCGATATCGCACGACTTCGCGTAGCTAAGTGTCGCGTATATGGGAATCGACTTTAATTCGCAGAGGAATTAAGATTTAATTAAAAAAGTTTATGATTTGTTGGTTCTATATAAAATTTCGCGTCTTTTGATGTATTAAGGTCGATTCTTATATGCGCGACATTCAGCTACGCGACGTCGTGCGACATCGCCTGTCAAATAATGATTACATTGTTTTAAATGGGCACGTTGGGTAGCTATCGCGTAGCCATAGTAAGAACGTGCCCATTTAAAACAATGTAATCATTATTTGGCAGGCGATGTCGCACGACGTCGCGTAGCTGAGTGTCGCGTATATGAGAATCGACCTTAAATCATTACTTTTAATGACATATTGTCCACCCAATTATCAACCAAATAGTAAGACTAAATATCAATTCCCATATGCGTGACACTCAGCTACGCGACGTCGTGCGACATCACCTGTCAAATAATGATTACATTGTTTTAAATGGACACGTCGCGTAGCCATAGTGAGAACGTGTTTATTCATGTGAATTTCATGTGAAATTTAAAACAATGTAATCATTATTTGACAGGCAATGTCGCGTGACGTCGCGTAGCTGAGTGTGGCGTATATGAGAATCGGCCTTTAAGTAATTTTTGCAAATTAAGGTTTCGCGGAGGAACTGAACCCACCACCGACGCTCAGTTGCAATACAACTCTCAACAGTCAGTTCACTCAATTTTTTCTCAAAACAAACACACTTTGTCGACAAAATCGATATTTCCTCATCTTTTCGAGACATTCTGCCAACGGAAATGGTTAAAACGGACTTTTCCTGAAAATTTTGCGTTCCTCCAGCCCTCCGTTTGGTATCTGTGAGCCGAAACAGTAACCTCTAACATGTTTTTCCCATAAGAACGCATGTAAATTCCTTCCAACTCGTTGCTTACTAATTGTTGTTTTTTTTTTAGATGCAAATGTGAAATTGTCTGACAGACGGTCGTTTCACTCGCAAAAGGACAAATCGTCGACGCCGAGTCGCAGTGAAAACTCGTCGACGACAAAAAGTGTTTCAAAAAACTCGCAAAGATCCCCGCTCCCTCAGAAAGAATTAGTTTCTTCGACGCGGGTGTTGCGGAATTCGGAGAAGCCGAGCAAGCATAGCCAAATGGTGAAGAAGGTGCCGTCGCCGAAGATTGTGCCTTCGATAGAGAACCAAAGGAAGGTGGAGGAGAAGCGTGGTAAAAAGACCGTGGACGGCAGGGAAGTGAGGAAAAGCACGTTGGCGCAGAAGTTGCGGATGCACCAGGATATCTTCAAGGCGAAGCTCCGGGGGAGGGACAAAAGCGGCAGGAAGAAGAATAAGGAGAAGGTTTTAAGGTTTAGGAAGAGTACGACAGGGAGGAACAATCGATAGATTTAATTTTTATTATTTTTTTAATTAGAAAAGTTTTTGGTTTTTACTTTTTGTGTTACCGTTTTTAACACGTCGCTTGTGATTGTTTTAAACATTTTTGCTCTGTTTTACAGGTATTTTGTTTTTGAGAAAAATTGTGAAAAAAAAAAGTCAATTAGTAATATATTTTTGCAACGAAATTGCTACCATTTTCATCTCAAATTTAGAAGAAAAAAAATCAATCGAGAAATTGGTTAATTCTTTCTGAAATTTGAGCTTTTTTTTGATAAAAAATTGCATGAATAGTTATTTTTGCAAGATTTACCAATTGATTTTTAGCACATATTTTACAGAGCATTATTCCAAATTTCACGAGTTAAAAATTGCAAAAGAAAATTTGCACTAAAAATTTAACTCTGTGTATTTTAACGTTTTTACACATAAAACTTAAATTTTTTAGTAAAATTTTCTCCGAATTTACAAATATCTGTTTTTTAAAACCAATTCGAAAATATTTTTTAATTTGTTGTTTTTTCTTTATTATTTTATGAATGTGTATTTTGTACATAGTTAGCGAAACTTTGTTTTTAGTCGATAAGAACTTTTTCCAAAAATTTTAATTTACACGAAAAATTTAACAAATCAGCAAATTTTATATTCTACAAAGAGATAAAGTTATTTATATATATATAGATTGATATATAGAGAAGAAATTACGTGCCTTTTGCCTATCAAGAAGAAAACGAGTTGTTTTAATTTTTTGTTTGAGAATTTTATTACATTAAGATTAGAGAATTTTGTTTGTTTGGATGTGTAACACGAGATGAAATCTGAAATATTTTAGAAATATATTTGTATGGATTATTTTCTTAATAAAAGAAAGATTTTTTAAATATTGACAAAAACGCATCTTTCACTTGAATCCGAATTTGTAATTTTTATAAATCTCTTCCTTTATAAATCCATTTCTGTTTATTTGCTTTTAGGATGGAATTCAAATTTCAACTAAGCAACGTAGAAACTAGAAGTCATCTCATCCTGCAAGCGAAAACATCAGTAAATCTTAATTTTCTTTAACTTGTATATCAGTTAATTACAACTCAATGTTGACTTATAATATCTCATTTTGTAAATAATTTCATCTACTTTAAGCAAATCATTTAATTATTATATATTTCTTCGGAAATATAAAGAATTTTCGAAATTTGAACGCATAATGTCATACCCAATTTTCAAACGTCAATTGCTTCGTAAGTAATAACACTACATAGACGTATTATATATCATTTTAAAGCTAATTTAATCTAGTTTATAGATTCTATTTACTGATTATAAAATTCTTTATATTTTCGAAAATATCACCATTTTTCTGAAACAACTGCTATTTGGAAAAAAATATTTGGTTTAGCTTATATCTCGATTAATTCCAGCTTAATTTTATTGTGTAATATCTCATTTTGTAGACAATTTAATCTGCTTTAAGCACATTATTAACTCATATAAATATTATAATGTTTTTCGGAGATATAAAGAATTTTCGAAATTGTTACCCATACGTCATATTCAATTTTCCAACCTCAATTGTTACTTAAGTAATAATACTACATGGACGTATTATATCTCATCTTAAAGCTAATTTAATCTAGTTTACAGATTCTATTAATTGATTATAAAATTCTTTATATTTTCGCAAATATCGACATTTTTCTGAGTCACCTTTTTTTAAAAAAAAATTGGTTTAGCTTATATCTCGCTTAATTCCAGCTCAATTTAATTGTGTAATATCTCATTTATAGACAATTTAATCAGCTTTTAGCACATTGTTAACTGATTTAAATATTATAATGTTTTTCGGAGATATAAAGAATTTTCTAAATTGTTACGCGTACGTCATATTCAATTTTCAAAAGTCATTTCTTCCTTAAGTGATAATGCTACATAGACGTATTATATATCATTTTAAAGCTAATTTAATCTAGTTTATGTATTGTATGAAATGATTATAAAATTCTTTATATTTTCGAGAATATAGAATTTTTTATTGTTTTTATGAAACACCTGCAATTTTGAAAAAAATATTTGTTTTTTGCTTATATATCGGTTAATTCCAACTCAATTTTTATGTGTAATATCTTATTTTGTAGACAATTTAATCTACTTGAAGCACATTATTAAATCATTTAATTATTATAATTGTTTTTCGGAGATATAAAGAATTTTCGAATTTTTTACGCACTCGTCATAGTCAATTTTCAAACATCAATTGTTTCTTAAGTAATAACACTACATAGACGTATTATATAGCTTTTTAAAGCTTATTTAATCTAGTTTATAGATTCCTTTAACTGATTATAAAATTCTTTATATTTTCGAAAATATCGCCATTTTTCTGAGACACCTACTATTTAAAAAAAATATTTGGTTTAGCTTATATCTCGGTTAATTCTAACATAATTTTATTTTGTAATATCTCATTTTGTAGATAATTTAATCTACTTTAAGCACATTTTTAACTCATTTAATTATTATTATTTTTTTCGGAGATATAAGGAATTTTCGAAATTGTTACGCATACGTCATAGTAATTTTAAAACGAAAATTGTTACTTAAGTAAAAATACTACTTGGACGTATTATATATCATTTTAAAGCTAATTTTATCTAGTTTATAGATTCTAAGAACTGATTATAAAATTCTTTATATTTTCAAAAATATCGCCATTTTTCTGAGAAACTTGCTATTTTGAAAAAAGATTTTCTTTTTGCTTATATCTCGGTTAATTCCAACTCAATTTGATTGTGTAATACCTCATTTTGTAGACAATTTAATCTGCTTTAAGCACATTATAACTCATTTAATTATTGTAATGTTTTTCGAAGATATAAAGAATTTCGAAAATGTTGGGCATACGTCATATTCAATTTTCAAACGTCAATAGTTACTTAAATTATAATACTATATAGGCGTATTATATATCATTTTAAAGATAATTTAATCTAGTTTATAGATTCTATGAACTTATTATAAATTTTTTTATATTTACGTAAATATCGCATTTTTTCTGAAACACCTGCAATTTTGAAAAAATATTTGGTTTAGCTTATATCTCGGTTAATTCCAGCTCAATTTTATTGTCTAATATCTCATTTTGTAGACAATTTAATCTGCTTTAAGCGCATTTTTAACTCATTTAATTATTATAATTTTTTTCGGATATATAAGGAATTTTTGAAATTGTTACGCATACGTCATAGTCAATTTTCAAACGCCAATTGTTACTTAAGTAATAATACTACATATATGTATTATATATCATTTTAAAGCCAATTTAATCTAGTTTATAGATTCTATGAACTTATTATAAAATTCTTTATATTTTCGTAAATATTGATTTTTTTCTGAAACACCGGCAATTTTGAAAACATTTGTTTTTTGCTTATATGTCAGTTAATTCCAACTCAATTTTTTTGTATAGTATCTCATTTTGTAGACAATTTAATCTGCTTTAAGCACATTATTAACACATTTAATTATTATAAAGTTTTTCAGAGATATAAAGAATTTTCGAAATTGTTACCTATACGTCATATTCAATTTTCCAACCCCAATTGTTACTTAAGTAATAATACTACATGGACGTTTTATATATCATTTTAAAGCTAATTTAATCTAGTTTATAGTTTCTCTTAACGGATTATAAAATTCTTTATATTTTCGAAAATATTGTAATTTTTCTGCGACCTGCTAAAAAATATTTGGTTTAGCTTATATCTCCGTTAATTCCAACTCATTTTTTTGTGTGTAATATCTCATTTTGTAGACAATTTAATTTACTTTAAACACATATTTAACTCATTTAATTATTATAATTTTTTTCGGAGATATAAAGAATTTTCGAAATTGTTACGCATATGTCATAGTCAATTTTCAAACGCCAATTGTTACTTAAGTAATAATACTACATATACGAAATATATATCATTTTGAACGTAATTTATTCTAGTTTATAGATTTTATTAACTGATTATAAAATTCTTGATATTTTCGAAAATATCGCCATTTTTCTGAGACACCTGCTATTTTAAAAAAATATTTGGTTTAGCTTATATCTCGGTTTATTTCAACTCAATTTTATAATGTGATATCTCTTTTTGTAGACAATTTAATCTACTTTAAGCACATTATTAACTCATTTTATTATTATAACGTTTTTCTTAGATATAAAGAATTTTCTAAATTTTTACGCACACGTCATAGTCAATTTTCAAACGTCAATTGTTACTTAAGTAATAATACTACATAGATGTATTATATATCATTTTAAAGATAATTTAATCTAGTTTATAGATTCCTTTAACTGATTTTAAAATTCTTTATATTTTCAAAAATATCGCCATTTTTCTGAGACACCTGCTATTTTGAAATATCTTATATCTCGGTTAATTCCAGCTCAATTTTATTGTGTAATATCTCATTTTGTAGACAATTTAATTTGCTTTAAGCACATTATTAACTCATATAAATATTATAATGTTTTAGTTAGTAGTCAACCTTCAAACGTTAATTGTTTCTTAAGTAACAACACTACATTGACGTATTATATATCTTTTTAAAGCTAATTTAATCTAGTTTATAGATTCCTTTAACTCATTATAAAATTCTTTATCTTTTCGAAAATATCGCCTTTTTTCTGAGACACCTGCTATTTTGAAAAAATATTTTGTTTAGCTTATATCTCGGTTAATTCCAACTCAATTTTTTTGTGTAATATCTCATTTTGTAAACAATTTAATCTACTTTAAGCACATTCACAAATCATTTAATTATTATAACTTTTTTCGTAGATATAAAGAATTTTCGAAATTCTTACACATACGTCATAATCAATTTTCAAGCGTGAATTCTTACTTAAGTAATATTAATACATAGACATATTATATATCATTTTAAAGCTAATTTAATCTATTTTATAGATTCTATTAATTGATTATAAAATTCTTTATATTTTCGAAAATATCGCCATTTTTCTGAGTCATCTACTATTTTGAAAAATCGTTTGTATCTCAGTTAATTTCAGTCTATATCTTATACCAGCTTATATCTTGGTTAATTTCAACTCAATTTTATTGTGTAATATCTCTTTTTGTATACAATTTAATTTACTTTAAGCACCTTATTTACTTATTTATATGTTGTTAATATTTTGGAAGTTACAAGGAATTAACAAAAATTTTACATACGTCATTGTCAAATTTAAAACATCGTTTGTTACCTAAGTATTAAAACTACATAGACGTATTATATGTCATTTTAAAGCTAATTTAATCTTGTTTAAGCTTTCTATCATTTCTTTACAAAATTCGTTATATTTTCGAAATATCGCATTTTTCCACGAGTCTTACTATTTAGCAAAATTAGTTAAGTTTAGCTTATATCTTATTTAATTCCCATGCAAATTTCTTGTGTAATATCTCATTTTATAGATAAATTAATCTAGTTTAAGGAAGTTATAAGGAATTTTGTAAATCGTTACAGTAAATTTTTAAACTTCAATTGCAATGAAATTGTTAACATTACATTGACGCATTTGATGTTGTTTTAAAGCTAATTTTGTCTACATTTCAGATTTTATTAACTCATTACAAAATTTCGAAAATATCGCTATTTTCTGTGAAACCTTTTTATTTTGTTTTGTATAGCTTGTATCTCGATTAGTTCTAACTCAATTGTAACGTGTAATATCTCATTTTGTACATAATTTCATCCAGTTTTAAGAAATAATAATTATTTTGTATGAATGCTCGTTAATTTGCGAATAGACCTTTTCACAGTTGAAATTTTTTTGTGCGCATGCTTCAATTTCCGCCATGTTATACGTCAAAAGTGCCCGAACTTTTTGACGTATAATTATTGTGCCCGAAACTTTCATATTCCCGCCTTTCAGACTTGTGAGATGCGCATGCGCTAAACTAACTGTAAAAAGGTCTATTATGATCTATTTTAATAAACGTTTACTGTTTTCTGTATGGATGTTATATTTTTATAAGAAATAAACTCGTTAAACTGATTATGTCAATAAACTTATTTTACACCTTGTCGTTCAGAAAAACGAATGGAAAAGAGAACAGACAGACAAGAATACGAACAGACAAGAAATTAACCTGACAAGGGAACAGACAGATAAGAAAAGTACAGACAAGAAAAACAAGTGGACAAGAAATTAAGCGGACAAGAGAACAGACAGATAAGAAAAAGTACAGGCAAGAAAAAAAAGTGGACAAGAAATTAAGCGGACAAGAGAACAGACAGATAAGAAAAAGTACAGACAAGAAAAAAGTGGACAAGAAATTAAGCGGACAAGGAAACAGACAGATAAGAAAAAGTACAGACAAGAAAAACAAGTGGACAAGAAATAAAGCGGACAAGGGAATAGACAGATAAGAAAACGAAGAGACAAGAAAAAAAAGTGGACAAGAAATTAAGCGGACAAGAGAACAGACAGATAAGAAAAAGTACAGACAAGAAAAAAAGTGGACAAGAAATTAAGCGGACAAGAGAACAGACAGATAAGAAAAAGTACAGACAAGAAAAACAAGTGGACAAGAAATTAGGCGGACAAGGTAATAGACAGATAAGAAAAAGTACAGACAAGAAAAACAAGTGGACAAGAAATTAAGCGGACAAGGAAACAGACAGATAAGAAAAAGTACAGACAAGAAAAACAAGTGGACAAGAAATTAAGCGGACAAGGAAACAGACAGATAAGAAAAAGTACAGACAAGAAAAACAAGTGGACAAGAAATTAAGCGAACAAGAGAACAGACAGATAAGAAAAAGTACAGACAAGAAAAACAAGTGGACAAGAAATTAAGCGGACAAGGAAACAGACAGATAAGAAAAAGTACAGACAAGAAAAACAAGTGGACAAGAAATTAAGCGGACAAGGTAATAGACAGATAAGAAAAAGTACAGACAAGAAAAACAAGTGGACAAGAAATTAAGCGGACAAGGAAACAGACAGATAAGAAAAAGTACAGACAAGAAAAACAAGTGGACAAGAAATTCAGCGGACAAGGTAATAGACAGATAAGAAAAAGTACAGACAAGAAAAACAAGTGGACAAGAAATTAAGCGGACAAGGAAACAGACAGATAAGAAAAAGTACAGACAAGAAAAACAAGTGGACAAGAAATTAAGCGAACAAGAGAACAGACAGATAAGAAAAAGTACAGACAAGAAAAACAAGTGGACAAGAAATTAAGCGGACAAGGTAATAGACAGATAAGAAAAAGTACAGACAAGAAAAACAAGTGGACAAGAAATTAAGCGGACAAGGAAACAGACAGATAAGAAAAAGTACAGACAAGAAAAACAAGTGGACAAGAAATTAAGCGGACAAGGTAATAGACAGATAAGAAAAAGTACAGACAAGAAAAACAAGTGGACAAGAAATTAAGCGGACAAGGAAACAGACAGATAAGAAAAAGTACAGACAAGAAAAACAAGTGGACAAGAAATTAAGCGGACAAGGAAACAGACAGATAAGAAAAAGTACAGACAAGAAAAACAAGTGGACAAGAAATTAAGCGAACAAGAGAACAGACAGATAAGAAAAAGTACAGACAAGAAAAACAAGTGGACAAGAAATTAAGCGGACAAGGTAATAGACAGATAAGAAAAAGTACAGACAAGAAAAACAAGTGGACAAGAAATTAAGCGGACAAGGAAACAGACAGATAAGAAAAAGTACAGACAAGAAAAACAAGTGGACAAGAAATTAAGCGGACAAGGTAATAGACAGATAAGAAAAAGTACAGACAAGAAAAACAAGTGGACAAGAAATTAAGCGGACAAGGAAACAGACAGATAAGAAAAAGTACAGACAAGAAAAACAAGTGGACAAGAAATTAAGCGGACAAGGAAACAGACAGATAAGAAAAAGTACAGACAAGAAAAACAAGTGGACAAGAAATTAAGCGGACAAGGTAATAGACAGATAAGAAAAAGTACAGACAAGAAAAACAAGTGGACAAGAAATTAAGCGGACAAGGAAACAGACAGATAAGAAAAAGTACAGACAAGAAAAACAAGTGGACAAGAAATTAAGCGAACAAGAGAACAGACAGATAAGAAAAAGTACAGACAAGAAAAACAAGTGGACAAGAAATTAAGCGGACAAGGTAATAGACAGATAAGAAAAAGTACAGACAAGAAAAACAAGTGGACAAGAAATTAAGCGGACAAGGAAACAGACAGATAAGAAAAAGTACAGACAAGAAAAACAAGTGGACAAGAAATTAAGCGGACAAGGTAATAGACAGATAAGAAAAAGTACAGACAAGAAATACAAGTGGACAAGAAATTAAGCGGACAAGGAAACAGACAGATAAGAAAAAGTACAGACAAGAAAAACAAGTGGACAAGAAATTAAGCGAACAAGAGAACAGACAGATAAGAAAAAGTACAGACAAGAAAAACAAGTGGACAAGAAATTAAGCGGACAAGGTAATAGACAGATAAGAAAAAGTACAGACAAGAAAAACAAGTGGACAAGAAATTAAGCGGACAAGGAAACAGACAGATAAGAAAAAGTACAGACAAGAAAAACAAGTGGACAAGAAATTAAGCGGACAAGGTAATAGACAGATAAGAAAAAGTACAGACAAGAAAAACAAGTGGACAAGAAATTAAGCGGACAAGGAAACAGACAGATAAGAAAAAGTACAGACAAGAAAAACAAGTGGACAAGAAATTAAGCGGACAAGGAAACAGACAGATAAGAAAAAGTACAGACAAGAAAAACAAGTGGACAAGAAATTAAGCGAACAAGAGAACAGACAGATAAGAAAAAGTACAGACAAGAAAAACAAGTGGACAAGAAATTAAGCGGACAAGGAAACAGACAGATAAGAAAAAGTACAGACAAGAAAAAAAAGTGGACAAGAAATTAAGAGGACAAGAGAACAGACGGACAAGAAAAATGAACAGACAAGAAAAATGAGTGGACAAGAAATTTAGCGGACAAGGAAACAGACAGATAAGAAAAAGTACAGACAAGAAAAACAAGTGGACAAGAAATTAAGCAGACAAGGAAACAGACAGATAAGAAAAAGTACAGACAAGAAAAACAAGTGGACAAGAAATTAAGCGAACAAGAGAACAGACAGATAAGAAAAAGTACAGACAAGAAAAACAAGTGGACAAGAAATTAAGCGGACAAGGAAACAGACAGATAAGAAAAAGTACAGACAAGAAAAACAAGTGGACAAGAAATTAAGCGAACAAGAGAACAGACAGATAAGAAAAAGTACAGACAAGAAAAACAAGTGGACAAGAAATTAAGCGAACAAGAGAACAGACAGATAAGAAAAAGTACAGACAAGAAAAACAAGTGGACAAGAAATTAAGCGGACAAGGTAATAGACAGATAAGAAAAAGTACAGACAAGAAAAACAAGTGGACAAGAAATTAAGCGGACAAGGAAACAGACAGATAAGAAAAAGTACAGACAAGAAAAACAAGTGGACAAGAAATTAAGCGGACAAGGAAACAGACAGATAAGAAAAAGTACAGACAAGAAAAACAAGTGGACAAGAAATTAAGCGAACAAGAGAACAGACAGATAAGAAAAAGTACAGACAAGAAAAACAAGTGGACAAGAAATTAAGCGGACAAGGAAACAGACAGATAAGAAAAAGTACAGACAAGAAAAAAAAGTGGACAAGAAATTAAGAGGACAAGAGAACAGACGGACAAGAAAAATGAACAGACAAGAAAAATGAGTGGACAAGAAATTTAGCGGACAAGGAAACAGACAGATAAGAAAAAGTACAGACAAGAAAAACAAGTGGACAAGAAATTAAGCGGACAAGAGAACAGACAGATAAGAAAAAGTACAGACAAGAAAAAAAGTGGACAAGAAATTAAGCGGACAAGAGAACAGACAGATAAGAAAAAGTACAGACAAGAAAAACAAGTGGACAAGAAATTAAGCGGACAAGGTAATAGACAGATAAGAAAAAGTACAGACAAGAAAAACAAGTGGACAAGAAATTAAGCGGACAAGGAAACAGACAGATAAGAAAAAGTACAGACAAGAAAAACAAGTGGACAAGAAATTAAGCGGACAAGGAAACAGACAGATAAGAAAAAGTACAGACAAGAAAAACAAGTGGACAAGAAATTAAGCGAACAAGAGAACAGACAGATAAGAAAAAGTACAGACAAGAAAAAAAGTGGACAAGAAATTAAGCGGACAAGAGAACAGACAGATAAGAAAAAGTACAGACAAGAAAAAAAGTGGACAAGAAATTAAGCGGACAAGAGAACAGACAGATAAGAAAAAGTACAGACAAGAAAAACAAGTGGACAAGAAATTAAGCGAACAAGAGAACAGACAGATAAGAAAAAGTACAGACAAGAAAAAAAGTGGACAAGAAATTAAGCGGACAAGAGAACAGACAGATAAGAAAAAGTACAGACAAGAAAAAAGTGGACAAGAAATTAAGCGGACAAGGAAACAGACAGATAAGAAAAAGTCCAGACTAGAAAAACAAGTGGACAAGAAATTAAGCGGACAAGAGAACAGACAGATAAGAAAAAGTACAGACAAGAAAAAAAGTGGACAAGAAATTAAGCGGACAAGAGAACAGACAGATAAGAAAAAGTACAGACAAGAAAAACAAGTGGACAAGAAATTAAGCGAACAAGAGAACAGACAGATAAGAAAAAGTACAGACAAGAAAAAAAGTGGACAAGAAATTAAGCGGACAAGAGAACAGACAGATAAGAAAAAGTACAGACAAGAAAAACAAGTGGACAAGAAATTAAGCGGACAAGGTAATAGACAGATAAGAAAAAGTACAGACAAGAAAAACAAGTGGACAAGAAATTAAGCGGACAAGGTAATAGACAGATAAGAAAAAGTACAGACAAGAAAAACAAGTGGACAAGAAATTAAGCGGACAAGGAAACAGACAGATAAGAAAAAGTACAGACAAGAAAAACAAGTGGACAAGAAATTAAGCGAACAAGAGAACAGACAGATAAGAAAAAGTACAGACAAGAAAAAAAGTGGACAAGAAATTAAGCGGACAAGAGAACAGACAGATAAGAAAAAGTACAGACAAGAAAAAAAGTGGACAAGAAATTAAGCGGACAAGAGAACAGACAGATAAGAAAAAGTACAGACAAGAAAAAAGTGGACAAGAAATTAAGCGGACAAGGAAACAGACAGATAAGAAAAAGTCCAGACTAGAAAAACAAGTGGACAAGAAATTAAGCGGACAAGAGAACAGACAGATAAGAAAAAGTACAGACAAGAAAAAAAGTGGACAAGAAATTAAGCGGACAAGAGAACAGACAGATAAGAAAAAGTACAGACAAGAAAAACAAGTGGACAAGAAATTAAGCGAACAAGAGAACAGACAGATAAGAAAAAGTACAGACAAGAAAAAAAGTGGACAAGAAATTAAGCGGACAAGAGAACAGACAGATAAGAAAAAGTACAGACAAGAAAAACAAGTGGACAAGAAATTAAGCGGACAAGGTAATAGACAGATAAGAAAAAGTACAGACAAGAAAAACAAGTGGACAAGAAATTAAGCGGACAAGGTAATAGACAGATAAGAAAAAGTACAGACAAGAAAAACAAGTGGACAAGAAATTAAGCGGACAAGGAAACAGACAGATAAGAAAAAGTACAGACAAGAAAAACAAGTGGACAAGAAATTAAGCGAACAAGAGAACAGACAGATAAGAAAAAGTACAGACAAGAAAAAAAGTGGACAAGAAATTAAGCGGACAAGAGAACAGACAGATAAGAAAAAGTACAGACAAGAAAAAAAAGTGGACAAGAAATTAAGCGGACAAGGAAACAGACAGATAAGAAAAAGTACAGACAAGAAAAACGAGTGGACAAGAAATTAAGCGGACAAGAGAACAGATAGACAAGAAAAATGAACAGACAAGAAAAATGAGTGGACAAGAAATTTATCGGACAAGCGAACAGACAGAAACGAAAACGAACAGACAAGAAATTAAGTAGACAAGGGAACAGATGGACAAGAAAAATGAACAGACAAGAAACTAAGTGGACAAGAGAACAGATAGACAAGAAAAATGTACAGACAAGAAAAACGAGTGGACAAGAAATTAAGCGGACAAGAGAACAGATAGACAAGAAAAATGAACAGACAAGAAAAATGAGTGGACAAGAAATTTATCGGACAAGCGAACAGACAGAAACGAAAACGAACAGACAAGAAATTAAGTAGACAAGGGAACAGATGGACAAGAAAAATGAACAGACAAGAAACTAAGTGGACAAGAGAACAGATAGACAAGAAAAATGTACAGACAAGAAAAACGAGTGGACAAGAAATTAAGCGGACAAGAGAACAGATAGACAAGAAAAATGAACAGACAAGAAAAATGAGTGGACAAGAAATTTATCGGCCAAGCGAACAGACAGAAATGAAAACGAACAGACAAGAAATTAAGTAGACAAGGGAACAGATGGCAAGAAAAATGAACAGACAAGAAATTAAGTGGACAAGAGAACAGATAGACAAGAAAAATGTACAGACAAGAAAAACGAGTGGACAAGAAATTAAGTGGACAAGAGAACAAATAGACAAGAAAATTGAACACAAGAAATTTAGCGTACAAGAGAACAGACAAGAAATCGAACAGACAAGAAAAACGAATGGACAAGAAATCAAACGGACAAGAGAACAGACAGACAAGAAAAACGAGCGAAATGAGAATTGAAGCGAACAAGAGAGTATACGAGTAGACAGTCAAGAAAACGAACATACAAGAAAAAGGAAAGCAGAGAACAATGGTCAAGAGAAAAGTACGGACAAAACGGTACTTGAGAAATTTTTCGTCTCGTAACCTTTCTCTTCACCTCGTCTTACCTTTAATTTTTGCTACTTTGATGCACTTTTCACTTACAGTATAATCTCGATAATCCGACACTTATGGGACCAGACAACCGCCGGATTATCAGAGTTGTGGGAGCGAAGCACGCGAGCGGTCCTCAGACCGCCGGATTACTGAACGTGTCGTTCGATTAACCAACGGGCGAATTACCGATATATTACTGTTTCAAATTTTGATATATTACTGTAAAATAAAGTTAGAAACAGGAAACAGAGGATAAAATAAGGGAAAATGAGATTAAACAATAGACCTTTTCATAGTTCAAGTTTTTTTTGTGTGCATGCCTCAATTTCCGCCATGTAATGCGCCAAAAAGTGCCCGAACTTTGACGTATAACTAAATATGTGCCCGAAACTTCCATATTACCGCTTTTTAAATTTAGCGGATGCGCAAACTAACTGTAAAAAGGTCTATTGGGAAATCATAAAACAGGAAAAAATAATCAAAAACAGGTTACTAACATAAAATATATAAATACTTCAAGTAGATAAAACTAAGAGTAATAGAAAGTCTAGCGGAAATACAAAAATAATGAAAAGCAGAAAAAGTTTTTCACAAAAATAAAACCAATTTACATTTTCCGATTTAAACAGAAGAGACAGTTTCGTTTCGAGTTTTATAAGCTAAAACCCACATTTTCCTGTCTCGAATTTTTCCATTTTCATAAATAAATGTGGACGGAAGAGCACATTATATATAAAAAACATCTCTATATAAAATACAATATATATAAAACTTCGTCTTTCGTATAAATTTGATCTAAAGTTGCCACAATTCGATTTTCATATAAAAAAAAGGCACAAATACACCCTCAAACTAGTAATTTAGACAAATTTCTCCAAAATAAAATCAATAAAACATTTAGGAATGGCACTTTGGAATGAACCGGAAATAGAATTCTTCATATATAAAAACAAAATAATCTCTATATACAATTAAAACAAAAGAAATAATAACAAATCGCACAGTATTCTGCATGCGAACCGTTAAAATTGGTCTAAAACAACTTATAGCTGCGTTGTTATCACTGATTTGCGGATGATCGTTGTTTCAGTGGTGTTGACTTTGACAACAGGCGCACTGACGATGTCTTGAGACACTAACCAAGGCGACAAGTTGCTCAAGTTTGGCGTCACTGTGTTCCTGTTGTTGTCCTCAACACTATTCGACAATTCCTCATCATCATCTTCATTCTAAAACACAAAGTATTATTAAAATAAAAATCAACACGAATAAGAATTGATAATCTTGTTACTATTATATACAACAAAATTGTTAAACCAAAGCAAAATTAATAAAAAAGCGATTACAGTATAATCTTGATAATCCGGCGCTCAGTGGAAACCGGGTATTTTCTTTACGCTGCCCCGCATCGGATATAAACCTCGCGCGTAAAAGAAATCAAGTCAAAAACAATAACATCCAGCGTTCGAGGAAAAAGGTCTGGTCAAACACATCCTGCTTTTAACTCTAAAAACTTGATTGACGATTCTGACCAAGCTAAATCCACTCTACAATTGTCTTACTATCTGTTCTAAGTTTGTACATATCTTTTTTATTATACACATTTACCTATATAGATACATATTTTATTCTTTCCGAACATAAAATATGTAAATTTGTTATTGTTTTGTTTCAATCCTGATAATCCGTTTTTTTGATAATCCGGCGGCGGTGTCGGATTATCAAGATTATACTGTATTTGTTGTTGTTAAGCTAACCTCACTAGCCCCATCGACTTCCTCCATCCGAAACGGATTGCTAACAACGCTGTCGAACAAGAACGGATTGTTCGAGTTCATCCCAATGAACGGGTTCGAGCTCTTCGGAGCCTCCTCCACCTCATCCTCGAAACTCAACAGATCCTCGCCGTTCAACAAACTCAACGGCTGTTTCTTCTCCTCGCTCAACATCACCCTTTCCAGCTTGCCTCCGTCGGATTGCCCGAAAAATGTTACTGTTACTGGAGTCGTGCAGCGCGGCTTTTTCTCTTCGGGCGTTTCAGGGGTGCAGGTTAGACTGGGTGGACTTGCCGGACCGGTTACAGACAGCGTTAACTTATCTCCGCCCTGGATATTTCAAATGAAACAAAGCAAAAGCAGCAAATAATAATAAAAAGAAGCAAACAAAAATTAGCTTAAGTGTTTCACGTACCACGGATATAAATGTTGCGGCGTTTAAAGAGTTCAGGTTTGATTCGTCGTTGTTTGCAGCTGCCACAAACATTTGATTGGTTAGTTTTGTTGCAACGCCTATTGGAGTGGAAGCGTTGTTTTGTTCTTCTTCGGCTTTAGCTAAAAACGCTGTGTTTAGATTTAAATGTTATGAGGTTTGTAGGTTTGTTTACCTTTAAGTAAATTGCACTTAAGTTGACTTGGTGGAATTGGTTTTACAGCAGTTGGGGTGTACTTGCCAATGTTATTCGGGATCTCTGCAGGCAGGGATTTCATCGAAATCTCATTTTCTGCATCTTAAAACAATTAAATATTGATTTTAATACAAAAGAATTTTTATATTTACCATCATTCTTTTTAACATTCTTTGCTTCATCCCTCTGGATCCCACCCAAAGTCTCCTTAGCGAGACTTTTCAGAAGAACATCCAATTGACTGTCAGGCCTGTCTGAAGGGGTGGGGCTAACAGGAGGAGGCGGAGATGGGGCGGTTACACTGGGGGGTTTACTGTTCCTTCTCAAAGTATCGTCAGCAACTTTGCAATAGAGAGGCTCACTGCGTTCGGTGGCATTTGATCTAATCGAACGCTCACTGCAACGACTGGAAGAAGGTTGTAGCAGAGGTTCAGGTTTAGGATCAGGTTCTGGGGGTAAAGGTTGTTGTTCACGAAGCCGCTCTCGAAGAACATGACTTTGCCTCCTTCCATATCTATAAAAAGAAATTAGTTGAAACAAGGGAAATAAGTTTGATAATTGTTTTACCGTTGGCTGGGTCTTCGTTCTAATTGTACTGTTCTTCTGGCTCGGTTTTGATGTGTGCTTTGATATTCTGTTCGGCCAGAGTACCGGAACCTGGAGCCCATCCGGAAGAAGTTCTGTCGGGCGGAGGGTCCCTTCACGGGGGCTTGTAACCGGAAGAAGCCGTGATGTTCCACCGCGCACTTCCACAGATGCTTGCAGGCCTTTTCGTTGTGTAACCTGGACGAAACGAATCTAGTAGTTTAAACATTTAATAAGTCTAATACTGGACGGCCCCAGGAGCGAGAGTGTAAATTGGGAGGGTGTCGGGGCGTGAGACTTACCGGAAGACGAAGGTGTGTTCCTGTTCTCTCCCGGCATCGTCGTCCTCCACGACGACGAGCGTCAATTTCTTCTTTTTAAAGTTCAACTTGCCGATCTTCGGCCAGAAGAACAAACCGATTTTCTGTTGGTTTTCGAAGACGAGGATGCCAGTCGGTGTCAGCCCCAATCGGTATTCCATTCCATCCTTGCCCTACAACAACAACTTTTGATTATATCGATGTTGAAAAACTTTCAAAATTTGCTTAAAATTGGCATTAATTGTTGAGTAATTTAGTTGTGTCTTATATCAAATTGTAGATAATTTAGTCTAATTTCACATGATGTTGCTTAGAATTGGTAGTGGGTCAACATTTTGAGAAATTTTGAAAAAACAAAAAATATCGATGCTGAAAAATTTTCAAAATTTGCTTAAAATTGTCATTAATCGTTGAGTAGTTTAGTTGTGTCTTGTATCAAATTGTAGATAATTCAGTCTAGTTTCACATGATGTTGCTTAAATTTGCCTTTGAGTAATAGTGTTTGAGAAATTTTGAAAAAAAAAAAATCGATGTAGAAAATTTTTCAAAATTTGCTTAAAATTGACATTAATTGTTGAGTAATTTAGTTGGATCTTGTATCAAATTGTAGATAATTTAGTCTAGTTTCACATGATGTTGCATAGATTTGGTTATAAGTAATAGTTTTCGAAAATTTTTGAAAAAACAAAAAATACCGATGTTGAAAAATTTTCAAAATTTGCTTAAAATTGGCATTAATTGTTGAGTAATTTAGTTTTGTCTTATATCAAATTGTAGATAATTTAGTCTAGTTTCACACGATGTTGATTAGAATTGGTTTCGAGTAATAGTTTTAGATAAATTTTGAAAAAACAAAAAAATCGATGTTTGAAAATTTTTAAAATTTGCTTAAAATTGGCATTAATAATTGAGTAATTTAGCTGTGTCTTATATCAACTTGTAGATAATTTAGTCTAGTTTCACACGATGTTGATGAGAATTGGGTTTGAGTAATAGTTCTAGAGAAATTTTGAAAAAAACAAAAAAAATCGATGTTGAAAATTTTCAAAATTTGCTTAAAATTGGCATTAATTGTTGAGTAATTTAGTTGTGTCTTATATCAAATTGTAGATAATTTAGTCTAGTTTCACATGATGTTGATTAGAATTGGTTTTGAGTAATAGTTTTTGAGAAATTTTGAAAAAACAAAAAAAATCGATGTTTGAAAATTTGCAAAATTTGCTTAAAATTGGCATTAATTATTAAGTAATTTAGTTGGATCTTGTATCAAATTATAGATAATTTATTCTAGTTTCAAGTGATGTTGCTTAGAACTAGATTTGAGTAATAGTTTTTGAGAAATCCTGAAAAAACAAAAAATATAGATGTTGAAAATTTTTCAAAATTTGCTTAAATTGGCATTAATTATCGAATAATTTAGTTGTGTCTTATATCACATTGTAGATAATTTAGTCTAGTTTTGCATGATATTGCTTAGATATTGCTTTTGAATAATAGTTTTTGAGAAATTTTTTAAAAAACAAAAGATATCGAAATTGAAAAATTTGTTTCAAATTGGCATTAATTGTTGAGTAATTTAGTGGTGTCTTATATCAACTTGTAGATAATTTAGTCTAGTTCCACACGATGTTGATTAGAATTGGTTTTGAGTAACAGTTTTAGAGAAATTTTGAAAAAAACAAAAAAATCGATATTTGAAAATTCTCAAAATTTGCTTAAAATTGGCATTAATAATTGAGTAATGTAGCTGTGTCTTATATCAAATTGTAGATAATTTAGTCTAGTTTTACATGATGTTGCTTAAATTTGGTTTTGAGTAATAGTTTTTGATAAATGTTGAAAAAACAAAAAATATCGATGTTGAAAAATTTTCAAAATTTGCTTCAAATTGGCATTAATCGTTGAGTAATTTAGTTGTGTCTTATATCAAATTGTAGATAATTTAGTCTAGTTTTACATGATGTTGCTTAAATTTGGTTTTGAGTAATAATTTTTGAGAAATTTTGAAAAAACAAAAAAAAAACGATGTTGAAAAATTTTCAAAATGTGCTTAAAATTGGCATTAATTGTTGAGTAATTTAGCTGTGTCTTATATCAAATTGTAGATAATTTAGTCTAGTTTTACATGATGTTGATTAGAATTGGTTTTGAGTAATAGTTTTAGAGAAATTTTGAAAAAAAAAAAAAAATCGATGTTTGAAAATTTTCAAAATTTGCTTAAAATTGGCATTAATAATTGAGTAATTTAGTTGTGTCTTATATTAAATTGTAGATAATTTAGTCTAGTTTCACATGATGTTGCTTAGAACTGGATTTGAGTAATAGTTTTTGAGAAATTTTGAAAAAACTAAAAAAATCGATGTTTGAAAATTTTCAAAATTTGATTAAAATTGGCATTAATTGTTAAGTAGTTTAGTTGTGTCTTGTATCAAATTGTAGATAATTCAGTCTAGTTTCACATGATGTTGCTTAAATTTGCTTTTGAGTAATAGTTTTTGAGAAATTTTGAAAAAACAAAAAATATCGATGTAGAAAAATTTTCAAAATTTGCTTAAAATTGGCATTAATTGTTGAGTAATTTAGTTGTGTCTTATATCAAATTGTAGATAATTTAGTCTAGCTTTACATGATGTTGCTTAAATTTGGTTTTGAGTAATAATTTTTGAGAAATTTTGAAAAAACAAAAAAAAACGATGTTGAAAAATTTTCGAAATGTGCTTAAAATTGGCATTAATTGTTGAGTAATTTAGCTGTGTCTTATATCAAATTGTAGATAATTTAGTCTAGTTTTACACGATGTTGATTAGAATTGGTTTTGAGTAATAGTTTTAGAGAAATTTTGAAAAAAAAAAAAAATCGATGTTTGAAAATTTTCAAAATTTGCTTAAAATTGGCATTAATAATTGAGTAATTTAGTTGTGTCTTATATTAAATTGTAGATAATTTAGTCTAGTTTCACATGATGTTGCTTAGAACTGGATTTGAGTAATAGTTTTTGAGAAATTTTGAAAAAACAAAAAATATCGATGTAGAAAAATTTTCAAAATTTGCTTAAAATTGGCATTAATTGTTGAGTAATTTAGTTGTATCTTATATCAAATTATAGATAATTTAGTCTAGTTTCACATGATGTTATTTAGATTTGGTTTTGAGTAATCGTGTTTGAGAAATTTTGAAAAGAACAAAAAATTTCGATGTTCAAAATTTTTCAAAATTTGCTTAAAATTGGCATTAATTGTTGAGTAATTTAGTTGTGTCTTATATCAAATTGTAGATAGTTTAGTCTATTTTCACATGATCTTGCTTAGAACTGCATTTGAGTAATAGTTTTTGCGAAATTTGGAAAAACAAAAAATATCGATATTGAATTTTTTTTAAATTTGCTTAAAATTGGCATTAATTGTTGATTAATTTAGTTGAGTTTAATATCAAATTGTAGATAATTTAGTCTACTTTCACATGATGTTACATAGATTTGGTTTTGAGTAATAGTTTTTGAGAAATTTTGAAAAAACAAAAAATATCGAAGTTGAAAAATTCTCAAAATTTGCTTAAAATTGGCATTAATAGTTGAGTAATTTAGTTGTGTCTTATATCAAATTGTAGATAATTTAGTCTAGTTTCACATGATATTGCTTAGATTGGTTTTTGAGTAATGCTTTTTGAGAAATTTTGAAAAAACAAAAAATATCGATGTTGAAAAATTCTCAAAATTTGCTTAAAATTGGCATTAATAGTTGAGTAATTTAGTTGTGTCTTATATCAAATTGTAGATAATTTAGTCTAGTTTCACATGATATTGCTTAGATTGGTTTTTGAGTAATGCTTTTTGAGAAATTTTGAAAAAACAAAAAATATCGAAGTTGAAAAATTCTCAAAATTTGCTTAAAATTGGCATTAATAGTTGAGTAATTTAGTTGTGTCTTATATCAAATTGTAGATAATTTAGTCTAGTTTCACATGATATTGCTTAGATTGGTTTTTGAGTAATGCTTTTTGAGAAATTTTGAAAAAACAAAAAATATCGATGTTGAAAATTTTTCAAAATTTGCTTAAAATTGGCATTAATAGTTGAGTAATTTAGTTGTGTCTTATATCAAATTGTAGATAATTTAGTCTAGTTTCACATGATATTGCTTAGATTTGTTTTGGAGT
Organism: Phosphuga atrata; assembly: GCA_944588485.1. Lineage (NCBI taxonomy): Eukaryota > Metazoa > Arthropoda > Insecta > Coleoptera > Silphidae > Phosphuga > Phosphuga atrata. The sequence continues at coordinate 1,851,529 of OX155904.1, forward strand.
AATGCTTTTTGAGAAATTTTGAAAAAACAAAAAATATCGATGTTGAAAATTTTTCAAAATTTGCTTAAAATTGGCATTAATAGTTGAGTAATTTAGTTGTGTCTTATATCAAATTGTAGATAATTTAGTCTAGTTTTACATGATGTTGCTTAAATTTGGTTTTGAGGAATAGTTTTTGAGAAATTTTGAAAAAATAAAAAATATCGATGTTGAAAAATTTTCAAAATATGCTTAAAATTGGCATTAATTGTTGAGTAATTTAGTTGTGTCTTATATCAAATTGTAGATAATTTAGTCTAGTTTCACATGATATTGCTTAGATTTGTTTTGGAGTAATGCTTTTTGAGAAATTTTGAAAAAAACAAAAAATATCGATGTTGAAAAATTTTCTAAATTTGCTTAAAATTGACATTAATTGTTGAGTAATTTAATTGTGTCTTATATCAAATTGTAGATAATTTAGTCTAGTTTCACATGATGTTGCTTAGAACTGGATTTGAGTAATAGTTTTTGAGAAATTTTGAAAAAATAAAAAATATTGGTGTTGAAAAATTTTCAAAATATGCTTAAAATTGGCATTAATTGTTGAGTAATTTAGTTGTATCTTATATCAAATTATAGATAATTTAGTCTAGATTCACATGATGTTGCTTAAATTTGGTTTTGAATAACAGTTTTTGAGAAATTCTGAAAAAACAAAAAATATCGGTTGAAAAATTTTCAAAATTTGCTTAAAATTGACATTAATTGTTGAGTAATTTAGTTGTGTCTTATATCAAATTGTAGATAATTTAGTCTAATTTCACATGATGTTGCTTAGAACTGAATTTGAGTAACAATTTCTGAGAAATTTTGAAAAAAATATCGATGTGCAAATTGTTTCAAAATTTGCTTAAAATTGGCATTAATTGTTGAGTAATTTAGTAGTGTCTTGTATCGAATTGTAGATAATTTAGACTAGTTTCACATGGTGTTGCATAGATTTGGTTTGGAGTAATAGTTTTTGAGAAATTTTGAAAAAACAAAAAATATCGAAATTGAAAAATTTTCAAAATTTGTATTAGTTGTGTCTTATATCAAATTGTAGATAATTTAGTCTAGTTTCACATGATCTTGCTTAGAATTAGTTTTGAGTAATAGTTTTTGAGAAATTTAAAAAAAAAAAAAATTTTGAAAATTAGTTCATTGAAAAATTTTCAAAATTAGTTTAAAATTGGCATTAATTGTTGAGTAATTTAGTTGTGTTGGTTGCTTACCAAGACTGTGTGCATGTCAACTCCATACATTTCCATCCACTTGACCTTATTTAAATAACCAATTTCCGCTTGAGCCGGTGTTAAGCCTCGCAGACTCTTAAACTCCTCCAAAATCTCAATCTCCATTTCTTCCGTTTGGTTTGGAACGAAATGGAACTCCGACACAGCTGCTGCCGTATGTTGACTCTCATCGTAATCTCCCCACTCGGCTAAAACAACAAATACAGTATAATCCTGATAATCCGGCACGTTCAGTAAACCGGGAAACACGTGTATTTACGCTGCCCCGCGCCGGATATAAACAGAAAAACTCGCGCACATAAAAATTAAAGTCAAAAACAACATCATCCAGTGTTCTTGGAAAAAGGTCTGACCAACACACGCCAAAGGTCTGGCCATCAAGTTTTCAGAGTTAAGGTTGTTGACCTTAACTCAGAAAACTTGATTCACGATTCTGACCTTAAATTGTCTTACTATCTGTTCTAAGTTTGAACATATTTTTTAGTATCTACACGTTGTCTACGTTAAACTATATATATATGCAAATTTTATTGTTTCTGATATAGAATTGTACAGAAAATATGTAAAATTGTTTTCATTGAAAACTGATAATCCGGATTTTTTTGATAATCCGGCGGTTGTCCGGTATATGTATCGGATTATCAAGATTATATTGTATACTCAATTGTCTTGAGAAAGCCTAGATTGTAGGACAATTAGGAATGTTCGAGAGCAGTAAGGGATGTTTGATAACAGTAAGGGATGATTGATAACAGTAAGGGATGTTTGATGATTGTTTTCTTTTAGGAAACATCTCAAGGCCCTAGGCCTAGAGGAGGATGGCGGATGCAGATTTTGTGGCTCAGCAGAGGAAACCCCATACATCTGACTGTGGAGCATTACTCCGCAAGAGACAGATGTACCTTGGGGCTCACTGCTTGAACACAGAGCAGCTGCAGGCTTTGAATCCCACCCAGATCCTGAAATTCCTATAGGAATCAGGATAAGACGAGGCGCTTTAAATGAGTAAGTACACTAACGCTTGGAGGAGGAGGGTGGGGTACAATAGATCTATAAAGGTCGCTGTACAAGTCGTCACCACCATATCTACAATCTTGTTTTCTTGCTTACATTGTAGGGAAAGAGCGGCCAATTCAACGATTGTCTGATGAGGACATTCAAGTCTTCCATCCAAGATGTCTTGTTTGAGCTGCAAGAAGAACTGATACCTCGTGAGTTCCTCCCGTAGATTGTTCGGCTCCGACGAGTAAAACTTTACTTTCAATCGCAACGTGTACGGAGGTCCAACTGAAACAAAATAATTTCCGATAATAAATTCCGATAATTGGTTTAAACGTGTACATGCAAATCAATAGACCTTTTTAGAGTTGAATTTTTTTGTGAGGATGTGTAAATTTCCACCTTGTTATACGTCAAAAAGTTCGGGCACTTTTTAACGTACAACTAAATATGTGCCCGAAACTTTCAAATTCCCGCTTTTCTAACTAACCGTAAAAAGGTCCATTGATTGTTGAAGTTTTATAGAAACTTGTATTACTTTTAATTTGTTTCTTGATTGACTTGGTAGGGTCCAGCCAGTGCTTGACATGGTTGGCATCTGTGAACTGCAGCCCGAAATAGTCCTTCTCGATCAAATCCAGTGAGTAAAACACTTGTTCGTACAGGTCTCTTGCTTCGGCTTTTTTCTAAACGGAAAAGAAACAAACGAGAAAATAAGAGATCGTTATAAGTATAGTGCAGTTGTGGTGAAAGACAATGAGTTATTAATTGACACAATTCTCAGTATTGTGATAACAATGAGAACATTTTCACTTAATTAATTAGTGAGTTATTAGTTTTAGTTAATGAGTTACGAATAAAAGTAAATTTAGTTTTAATGAGATAAATTACAACATGGATTAGTGATCAGATAAGAACCATTTGTTAACCCCTTGACATACAATGACGTCTCTAAGACGCCATGTATATGTGATAAGATCACATGTAAATGGACATGTCAACGCGCATTTTATTCGTATGCCAAGGAGTTAAGTTTAGAATGAGAGAAATTCGGTCACACGATGGTGAAGGTTGAGGGTAGTTTAGTCAAGGTGACAGCATTGAGGGAGATTTAATTAAGAAAAGAGCAAGGGGGTACAATCTATAGATCTATAAAGGTGGCAGTAAAAATCACCTCAGAGATTTGAGATGAAATAATCTTCAAGAGGGTAGAATATAGGGGTGAAACAAAACTAATTATAGGTACAATCAACTTATTAACCCTTTCAATACGAAAGACGTATATATACGCCTTAACAACTTAATAATCGCCTATAATAATCCGACATCTGCATTGATGGTTCTCTCTAAAACGGCGCCGCAGTTAAAAGGTTAAAGCAGAACATAGTTTGAATATATGAATGTATTCAACCTTTCCACAGCTCTTCTTCTTCTTTCGAATAGGTCTACTTTGGACCACGCTCGTTCAACTGTTGGGCTTTGACCTTTGCCCAGTATTGTCGCATCTTCTGCCGGTGTAACTCCTTTCTCTCTTCTGTCCAGGGGGTACCTTTCCTGTGAGGTTTTTCCTGAAATCCATGGACTTCCTTTAGGGTGTGTCTCACAGACTGTCTGTTTTTGAGATCTGTTATGCCCAGTTCTTTAATATCCTTCTCGGTTTCTGTCAACCAAGTGGAACGAAGCTTCTTGTTTTGCCAGTAGGTGAACAGACGGTTGGTTAGTCGGTTTTGGCAATCTTGCAACATGGCCATAGAAAGCTACCCTTCTTTTCCTTGCACAGTCAGAGAGCATCTCAATATGTTCGTAGAGCACAGAGTTATATTCCCCATCTTCCTTTACCGGGCCTAGGATCTTCCTGAGGATTCTCCTCTCTCTGATTTCCAATTTCTCTATTAGAAGAAGGAAAGACACTCGATGGCATACAGGGATTCTGGTCATAAGACTGATGTGTAGTCCTTAAGTTTCAGTATGCGTGACATGCATTTCTTATTGTAAGTGTTCTTAGTCAGCCGATAGGCTAGTTCTAACTTGCCGACTCTCTTGGATATTGATGCTCTTTCTGATAAGTTGGGTTCAATCCATTCTCCGAGATACATAAATTTCTCAATCCTATTGATGTTTCCCTGTTCTAGTAACATCTCTCTGTTTGCTTCTCTGATGTTGGAGAAGAATTCTGTTTTCTCCAGTGACACTTGAAGACCCACTTTGGCAGCCTGTTTTTTGAGGCAGTTTACCTGCATTGTTGCCATCTCATGAGAATCAGCAAACAGTGCCATGTCATCTGCAAAAGCCAGGCAATCTACAACCAGCTCATTGTTCTTATGTCTCAGGTAGATATCAGTCTGAGCACCCAAATTGTTCAGTTCCTTTTCTCTCATAACATTTTCAAGGACACAGTTGAAGAGAAGTGGCGAAAGTCCATCTCCTTGTCTCAGTTTTTATTTTGAAGCTTTCTGAAATCTCGCTTCTAAATTTAACCTTGGAATGGGTGTTGGTCAAAGTTTCTAGGATGAGTCTGCAGGTTTTTGTTGTCCAGTGCTAGTTCCTGGAGTAGTTTGTTAAACGTTTCTCTATCAGAGGAATCGTAGGCCTTCCTAAAATGAACAAAGGTGACGACCACCTTGCGGTTTCTCATCTTGGAGTGTGCAAGTACAGTTTTAAGATTGAGTATCTGTTCAACACAGGATTGGGTCTTCCTGAAGCCCCCCTGGTATTCTCCCAGTTGAATATCCAACTAATTTTCTGTCCTTGTTTGTAACGCCTTCAAGAGAATCTTGTATGTTACAGGGATGAGAGAAATTCCATGGTAGTTGTTTAGATCAGTAAAATCTCCCTTTTTGTGAAGCGGATGGATCAGAGCAGATTTCCAAATGGGTGGTAATTTCTCTGTTCCCCAGATGTCCTGGATGATCTTGGTTAGCTTGCACACAGCATTGTTTCCAGCACCCTTCCACAGTTCAGCGTTCATGATAGAGTCCTCTCCAGCTGCCTTATTATTCTTAAGAAGTTGAATGATCTGGCCAATTTCTTCCAATGAAGGGGGAAGTGAGTCCGGGTTTGGTGTGGTTTGTTTATAGTCGAAGTCTTCGCTGGGTGGGTCACAGTTGAGTAGATTTTTAAAGTACTGAGCCAAAAGGTGGCAGTTGTCCTTGTCGTTATAAGCCAGTTTGCCTTGTGAGTCTCTGAAGTGGAGGCTTGTCGGATTTTCGTAGTTTCGTATTCGTATCGTATTTTCTGAGTGCCTGTTTAAAGGTTCCAAAGAAATCTCTGGAATTATTCTTAGCAAAGCTCTCTTCGATTTGGATTAGTTGGTTTTGTGTGAAGGTTCGTTTAGTTCCTCGAATTATCTTGGCTGTAACCTTTCTTTGTTCCAAAAATTTATGCCAATTTTCCTTGGTCTTTTTAGAATTCCACTTCACCCAGGCTATCTGTCTTTGGGCTATTGCATTGTCACAGTCTTCAGTCCACCACGGATGCTTCCTTCTACTAGCGAGAGGGGCGAGTTCATTGGCCGCCTTGACAAGAGTCTCCTTCAGTTGGTCCCAGTTGTTTAGGTTGTTCAGTCTCTTACTTAGTTCTTGAGTCGCTCGACGTCAAATATCAAATCCACAGCTCTATAATATTATAAAGTCTTTTTGAGACTACAAAACAAATTTCTTGTTGAAACACAACAGGGCATAACAAGTTGGAACACAACTTGGGTTAAAAAGAAAGATCTGATATTAAAAAACAATGTTATTTATCTAGTTTTTGTTTAGTGTCACAAAAGTAGAATGGGGGCTAGTGAATGGCATACAAATATCTGTTGTGTTTCAACATGAGATTTGTTTTCTAGTCTTTAAAAGACTTAATAATATTATAGAGCTATGGAAAGCTTGAATATATTTATATATTCCAGCTATGTTCCACTTTAATGAGGGTAGTTTGGATGAGAATGAGGACAGTCTAAGAAAAATGCGAATAATGTGGGAAGTTTATAAAGGTTTTGTCAAAATGACAATAATGAAGAATGAAATAAACTTAATAAAGACGGAACAAAGTTTGAATATATAAATATACTCAACCTTTCCGGAACTCTATAATACTAATGAGTCTTTTTAGGACTACCAAAAACAAATCTCGTATGAAATTTGTCAGTTACTCTATAGCTTTCAGTCCACCTTCGTGGCACTCAACAAAAACCATAAAAATAACATTGATTTTTAAGATCATGTCTTTCCGATACCTTGAGTGGTTAGCCATCTGTGGACGCGTTTCGAGATTTATTTTAAGCTGTGCTGATGAGAGATAAATCTCGAAACGCGTCCACAGATGGCTATCCACTCAAGGTATCGGAAAGACATGATCTTAAAAATCAATGTTATTTTTATGGTTTTTGTTGAGTGCCACGAAGGTGGACTGAAAGCTATAGAATAACTGACAAATTTCATACGAGATTTGTTTTTGGTAGTCCTAAAAAGACTCATTAGTATTATAGAGTTCCGGACAGGTTGAGTATATTTATGTATTCAAGCTTTGTTCCGTCTTTATTAAGTTTATCTGATTATCTATAATGTTGTATGGTTTTACCAATTCAAAATTTATGAAGAATGAAGTTTAAAATGTCTGTGGAATTTAGAGTTATCTGTTCTATTTCTTGATTAGGGATCGTCCATTAATCACGTGAGGCTCGGTGGCGCGCGACATTTTTTTTGTCGTACAGAAATTTAAAAGATTCGTTTTTATATACCTTAATGCAGGGATTCCCAAAGTGCGGCCCGCGGGCAAAATGCGGCCCGCGAACCTTCTGAATGTGGCCCGCGATATCGATGCCATGATTTATATTATAATTAAAATATTAAAAAATAAATAAACAGTAAAATAGATAATAAAATATTATGAATAAAATACAATAAAATGTGGGTGCAATTTTTCAGCCCTTTAAATAAACTTGTCATAACAGTAAAAACTGTGTTTCCCACAGATACAGAATGACACTACGAACTAAGAAATTCCTTCAGTGGTCAGGAATTGATGTTGAAAAATCTGAAATTTTATGATTTTTGGAGCATGCTTATGATTCGCAAAATATTAATTGGAACAACGAGTTGGTAGGAGTAACTAGAGACGGTGCTCCATCTAAGATGGGCCACAAATAAGGGTTAATACATTTTTTTTAAAACAAGTTGAAAGATGATGATGATCGGTATTGTCAGAGTATACCGATAAATTACATCATTATCATTGTAATATTCACCAGGAAAATCTTATAGCTCAAGTGTTAAAAATGAATATTGTTATGAATGATGTTAATAATACAGTTAATTTTATCAAAAAATAGGCGGTCAATCACCGTCAATTTAAAACTCTCTTAGAAGAGTCTCCATTTGGAGACGTTATATATTTTTCAAAAGCTCGCTGGTTTTCAAGAGGACAAACATAAAAAGGTTTTTTTGGTTTAAGAAAAGAAATTACAAAGTTTTTAACTGGAAAAAATTGTTGCCTCATTGCAAAATATTAACTGGTTATGCGACTTGACATTTCTAGTAGACGTAATTGGTGTAATGAATGACTTAAATTTGAAATTACAAGCTAATAAGTTTTTGGCCCGCCAGAAATTTGAGAAATACGAAATTGGCCCGCCCAAGAAAAACTTTGGGAATCCCTGCCTTAATGTAAATGTTATTAGGTCCACACAAACATACATGTAATATGTTTCACCATATATTGTTAAATTATTTTTTTCTACAATTTGCGTAGTAGTGATTTTTCCGAAGCAGAGTCGACCGAGCTGTTAGGGGTATACGCCGCGTAGTGGCAGAGAGTCTGAGAGAGTCAGAGCAGAGTGAGTCTGAGAGAGTCAGATAAGCGGCGATACAAACGAAAAAGCCAACGAAAAGAAAAGCCGCCTCTGATTAAGTCATCCAATTTCTTATATGAGTATTAATAATAATAATAATAATAAAACTTTATTCACTTTGCTGCTTACAATTATATAGAAATTATAAAAAATAATATACATATATAATTTGCAGATGTGATTGTCAACATTCGAAAAAAAGAAAATTGTAAAATAAATTGCGAAAAAAAACAAATACACAAGCAATATATAAAAAACACAATAAATACAAAACAATTACATACATTTGAATACACTCAAAATTTTAAATCTCAACATATCTACTTGTAGGAGTTTTTCACTCGTTCAATGATATCGTTTAACCAATTTAGTGTTCTAAGTATTCATCAATTCCATAAAATGTACCAGCTATTAATTTTTCTTTTATTGATTTATAAAACTTATTGTATGACTGAGTGTTTATTTCTGACGATATATTATTGAATAATTTAACCCCAATACAGAAAAAAGAATTTGCATATAAGGTAGTGTGATGTTTTTCAGTTTGTAATAATTTGCCATTCCTTGTGTTGTTTCAACATGCACACATATGTTAGAGGATATAGAGTAATTCTGAGTATTTTTTTTGGTATAACACAAACATTTATAAATGAAAATAGAAGGTACGGTTAACAATTTGTTGTTCCTAAAACAATTTCTGCAGCTCTGTCGACGCTTTAAATTAAATATTAGTCTTAAAATTCTTTTCTGCATAACGAAACATTTGTGGCTATGTCTTGAATTACCCCATAATAAAATATTAAAAGATATATGTGAATAGACAATAGCATAGTACAGGCTTAACAAGGTACTTGTATGCATAGACTTTTTCAATTGAGATATTGCAAAATAAGCTCTTGCTAATTTTTTGCAAACTAACTCTGTGTGGTTCGACCACGTAAGTTTCGAATCAACTAATACCCCAAGAAATCTTGGATATTTTATAGCGTTGGTTGTCTACAACAATCTGAAAATAGGTTGGTAAAGTTCTTCTTTTGCCCATGTATAAACACAGTTTTTTCGCTATTCAAGATTAGTTTGTTTTTTGTACACCAATTATTAAATTGTACGATTGTTTCCACTACCTTTGCATGTAATTCTTCCAAACTATTTGCACATACCACAATTGTGGTGACCTCCGCAAACAAGATGGTTTAAGCGTCTATGTACCCTGGAAGATCATTTATAAATAAAAAATACAGAAGAGGTCCAAGAACAGATCCCTGTGGTATACCTATAGTTACGCTCTTTTTATTCGAAAGTGTGGAGTTAATTTTGACAATTAAATGTCGGTCGCTTAAAAAGGATCCTAAAAGATCCAAAAAAATTCCACGAAATCCGTAGCATTCTAATTTTTCCATTAGATAGCCTATATTAACGGTATCGAATGCTTTAGACAAATCAAAAAACAGTCCCATGACGTGTTCTCCTTTATCCAGTTTCTCTGATGTATATTTCACAAAGCTGGCGGAAGCAGTTTCCACCGATCTTTTTGATCTAAAACCATGTTGGCATTCAGATAATAAGTCATTTTTAAGGAGATATGCCATCATTCTACTGTACATTAATCGCTCAAATATCTTTGAGAAAATAGATACTATATAGGTCTATAGTTGTCCAAAATCTGAGGGTCAGATTTTTTATGTAGTGGCACTACCAATGCCACTTTTAACGCCGATGGATATACTCCTTCTTCAATGGCTTTATTGAATAGCTGCGTTAGTGGAAGAGCCAAAGTTTTAATATTGTGTTTCAAAATTTTGATTGAAATGCCATCGGTTCCTGTGGAGTTTTTTGAGGCTATACTGGAGACAGCGTGTTGTAGATCAGTATTATCGATAGGTGACATGTAGAAAGAATATGCATGTCTAGTTTTTGGCATAGTACATTGAAGCAAAGATGGTGATGGAAAAAAAGCATTTAATGTTTTTAAAGCAATGGTCGAAAAATAGTTAGCAAATTCATTAGCAACCTGACTTGAATTTGAAATCAATATTCCATTTACTTTTAAAGAAATATGGTTAGGTTTTTTATAATTATTCATAGAGTTGTTAATTATTCTCCATGCTTCTCTACTTTTATTACTAGCATTATTAATGCGGTTAGTGTAATAGATTCTTTTAGCTTTCGATATATTTATAGAATGTTGCTTTTTCATAGTTTTATATGTGTTTTAGAGATGTGAGCTTCCTGCCTTGCATAATGTCCAATACATATTCCGTAATGACTTACCTTCATTTATGATGGCATTCGATATCTAATTGTTGATAGGTTTGGAAACTATTTTCCTGAGTTCTAAAGGAAGAAATCGGTCCAAACTATTTGTTAAGATATTAAGGAATTCTTTAAAGCCTAGCTCCACATCGCTCGCAGATATAAATGAAAAGTCTGTTTTTAAGAGACAATGATGCAATTTTAGGATGTTGTCTTTAGAGTATGTCCTACTTAGTTTATACATCATCCTATTGTTTTTTGATTTGGAATATGATGCATCTAGATGGAATATTTGACTTAGATGGTCTGCTAGAATTGGTTCCACCAAACTGCTCTTAAATGCATTTCTGTCTAAGTTGGTGACCAAGTAATCGATGGCTGTTTTAGAATGTGTCCCATCTGGTCTTCTACCTATTCTTGTTGGTCCCATGTTAATAGTGGATAGATTGAATTGAAGAAAAGTATTAACCAACATACTTCTTTCTTTGGATTCTTTTAAATTGTCTATGTTAAGATCACCACACAATAATACTGGGTTTTGAGATTAAAGAACTTCAACTAACATGTCATTTAGCCCATCAAAGAACGAATTAAAATTTCCTAAAGTAGATCTATAAATACATATCAATGCAATATAAAAATTTTCAAATAAGAGGTTGGTACCACAAACTTCAAAATCAACTTCTTTAGAAAAGTTTTCAAGATTTAGTTTAGAACAGCGTTTCTCAACCTTTTTTGGCCCACGGACCAGTAAAATTTAAAAAAAAGATTCGCGGACCAGTGATATTTTTTTAACAAAGTTTTACTAGGTATTAAAGAACTACTACACAAATGTGAATTAAAGTCATTTAACACAAAATATCGCGAAATAACACGTAGCATGAGTAACTTTGATGAAATTTATGATAGTATGTGTGCCAAAATTAAAACCAAATATAGCGAGTTTCAGGAGAAAGATTCGGGTTGGTTACTAAGGGAGATTTCCCATTTAGAAATTAATATCAATAAATATAAACCAATACGTGGGTCGTCATTTATTGAACTGCCAAAAGAGATTAGGGATCGGAAAGCTTGTATCAATGTTCAGAATGTAGACGAATTTTGTTTTTTATGGAGCATTGTATCCGCATTACACCCCACGAATGTGAGTTCTGATCGCCCGGCATCATATCCCTACTTTTCTTCAATTTTAAAATATGACAGATTAGAGTTTCCGCTTAGAATCAAAGACATTCCTAAATTTGAACAGATGAATAATATTAGTATTAACGTTTATAGCTTGGAGTTTAATTTTAAATCTAAACAACACGACGTAGTAGGACCAATTTACCATACTAATGCGACTAGGGAAAGACATGTAAGACATTATATATGGAAGAAGGGGTTAATGGTCATTATGTTTATATTAAAAATATTTCACGGCTTGTAAGAAGTCAAATCTCGGTTGATTGTAGAAAAAAATATTTATGTGACGGCTGTTTAACCTTTTTTTCAAATGAATTCGCGTTCAATCAACATAAATTGAATGACTGCAGCAAAATTTACACTATTATGCCGACGGAAGACCTTGTAAAACATAAGAGAGGTGATATGATGCCGGGGAATATATTAAAATTTCGATAGAAAAATGCGTATACCCTTTGTTGTATACGCAGATTTTGAATCAATTTTAAAACCTGTAGATACATGCTCACCGAACCCTGACAATAGCTATACTAATCAGACACATATCCATGTACCATACAGTTTTGCCTATAATATAAAATGTTCATTCGATGACTCATTGAGTAAATTTTTCACTTTACCGGGGAAGATTGCCCGAAATTGTTTTGTCAGAACCTCTATGCAGATTTTAAGGAATTATACAGAGAACATTTAAGCGTTATACTTCCGATGATTAAATTAACTGCAGATGAGCAAAATTCCTAAGATACGGCCACTTCTTGTTACATATGTAATAAATTTTTGCAAGTAACAGACAAAGTCGCCGATCACGATCATTTAACGGGTAAATTTCGGTGAGCCGCCCACTCAAATTGTAATTTGAATTATAAAATACCTAAAATGATTCCGGTATTTTTCCATAACATGTCGAATTATGATGTTCATTTATTTATTTAAGAATTTGGATCTGACGAGGAAAAAATTGATATCATCCCCCAAAATAAGGAAAAATATATATCCATCACCAAAAATCTACCTGTTAGTAGAACTACTACAAGTTAATTGTAACATATTTATTATCATTTACTTACAATAATATTTAAATGTAAAGATATGTAATTATTTTTCTTTTTTTTTCTTCAGTGCCGTACTAATCATAAATTACATAGAATTAAAATTAGTTTAAGATATTTGTATTTCGTAATTTTATAAATTAAAATTTAGTTATTATTTTTTTTTTATAAGTAAATTTTTTTCGCGGATAGAAAAAATTGTCTGCGGACCAGTAAAATTTCACCGCGGACCACTGGTGGTCCGCCGGACCAGCGGTTGAGAATAGCTGGTTTGTATATTGTAAGTATGTATATCGTCACGTACAAATATGGCCACGCCACCATGCTAATTCGAAACTACAGTGAAGTTGTTAATAGAAACAATGTCTAGCTCAGGTTGGGTGCACCAATGTTCACCAATACACAATATTTTAATATTTTGTCTTTTAATGAACAGTTCCACTAGTTCCAGCTTATTTTTTGACGACTGAACATTCACATGTGCTATATTAAAACACTTCGTTTGTTTCGGATATTTTTCGGTTGATACTGTTGTTATGTTTTCACTGTTATTCTTTAGAGTCTTAACAAAAAACGGTTTACGCAGGCGTTTCTCGGCCAAGTTTCTGGTTTCGATATATTTTCCAGATCCTCAACGGGCACCGAAACTTTGAATGATGAGTACTCATCTGGATGTTTGGACTGAATTTTCGTACATATAACCTGATTGCATTTTTTATTCTTTAGATATTGCTGTCTGTCATCATCTGCTGATCTGCTGAAAGTTTTGGATCAAGTTTAAATGCATGAACATGTGCGTAACGTGTGGCAGCTTTTATTTGATTAGATTCGTCGTTAGTACCAAGGATAATATAGTTGATTTCCTAGTTTTTCGCCTTTGGGTTTCCCATTTTTCGTTATTTACACTTTCAGTATGTTGGACGACTCTATTTTGTGAATCGGTTTGATTATTTACGTTTGGAATCGGTTGGACCACTATGTTTTCTAATTCGATTGTTTTGGTTGTGTTTTTTGCACCAGCTCGCAAATCCGTGCGGGAATTAACTTTTTCATTCTTATCTTCCAAGTTTTTCGGTACACTATCGCTGACTGCTTCCCGTGTGGGGTCGTAGGTCCCCCATCGGGCGCCTCCCCAGGTGGCGGATAGGGGGATGCCTCCTAGAAATAGGTGGTACCGGGGAAATCAAATACCCGGGGCGGACCAAAACCTACAAATGTAGCGTCTGCACTCAGAATGAGCGGCTACAAATCCGCAGCGTCTGTTCCAGATTGGGCGGCTGCAACAGCGTCTGACCCAGAATGGGCGGCTGATTTAAATCCTGTAAACAGGAGGCTGGTTTGGAAGCTATAGCTGGCAGCCCCAGCACCAAACTACGGCCACAGTGGGCTAATAACCTGCTTGGCCTAAACTATGCTGTTAGTCCTCCTCGGTGGTGTAGTTGACAACATACCCGCCTTTCAATGCGGGAGACCCGGGTTCGAATCCTGGTCGGGGAGGCGACAACTAGGGCGGTTTTCATTAACCGTCCGGGCTGCCTACCCTGAATGAATGCAATATATGCGATACCGGGGTGGGGCATACTAAAAGCCAAGGTGGAATAGGGGATTTGGTGAGAGCTTACCCTGAAACTATGCTGTTAATGAAACCTCTACAACACAAATCCGGACGGACAAAACGAAGACAACACTGGCTACACTTAAGGAAAAGTTACGTTTTGGATGCTGGAACGTAAAAACTCTATACGAAGCATCAAAACTGCATCAAGCGGTGAGAGAATTAAATAACTACAACATCTCAATTTTAGGCTTATCAGAAGTTCGCTGGCTTGGCAAGGGGGAGCTCAACTTACAATCTGGGGAGCTTTTCCTGTACAGTGGCAAAGAAACTGGGTCTCATGAAAGAGGCGTTGGTTTCATAATTACTAAAAAAGCCAGAAAGAGCCTAATTTCATGGAACCCCATTGATGACAGAATAATTACAGCAAGGTTCCACACTAAATACAGAAATATCACCTTTGAACAATGCTATGCACCCACAAACAGTGCGAGTGCTGAGGAAAAAGAAAATTTATACGATATCCTTGAAAGTACGTTAAGGAAGATAAACAGAGGCGATATCACCATACTCATGGGTGATCTCAACGCTAAGGTCGGGACAAATAACAGTAACCTAGAAGACATCATGGGTAAAGAAGGATGTGGGGAAAGAAACGAAAACGGTGAACTATTCACGAAACTCTGTTCAATATCAGACCTAGTTATAGGTGGAACAGTGTTCCCACACAAGCAAATCCACAAAGTCACATGAATATCCCCCGACAAGAAAACCCAAAACCAAATTGACCATATTGCCATATCGAAAACATGGCGGAGATCCCAACTTGATGTCAGAAACAAAAGGGATGCAGACATTGCCAGCGACCACCACCTTCTGCTCGGCACGTTCAGAATCAAACTGGCCGTACCAAAGAAACCTGAACAATCAAAGAGAGTAAAGTTCAACCTACACAAACTGCGCCAACCAAACTGCAAAAAAGTTTTCCTAACAAACCTGCATGAAAATGCAGACCAAAATCCCATAACATCTTGGGATGGCTTAGCCAAGACACTACTCGAATCGGCCAAAACAACCCTTGGCACAAAGGAAAGAAATCTAAAAGACTGGATCTCAGACCAAACATGGCAACTTATACAAGACAGAAAGGATGCGAAGAAACTGGTACTCCAGTGCAAAACTTCGATGACAAAAAATGATGCAATCTGGAGACATACACAACTATGCAAACAAATTAAAGCATCTGCCAAAAAAGACAAGCGAATATGGATTGACCTGATATGTGAGCAAGCAGAAGAAACAGCCAAAAATAACAACTCGAGAACTCTTTACACACTGACAAACAAGCTCTCCAAAAAGCACACAAAGACCACAAATATAGTTAGAAGCAAAGACAACCGCCCACTGACCACCCCAGAAACTCAGCTCGATAGGTGGAAGGAATATTTTGCTGATATGCTCAGCTCACCCACGGAAGACGAACTTGAGATAGCTCCAGAAGACAATGCAAATGAACAGCTGAATATAAAAATAGACGCGCCTTCAAAAACAGAAATACTAAATACCATCAAGCAGCTGAAAAACAACAAAGCGGCAGGGGTAGACAACATACCTGCCGAACTAATCAAGGTAGACCCTAAATGGATTGCACCTCTACTTGCAAAAATAATAAAAATTCCAGTAGAAATGAAAATGAAATGGTCTCATTATCAAACTGCTAAAGAAAGGAGACCTAACGCAATGCAAAAATTGGAGAGGAATAACGCTGTTAAACACCATAAACAAAATTATTGCAAGTGTAATCCAACATAGGCTGGCAGAAGCATTCGAACCCATACTGCGTCCAAACCAAGCAGGCTTCCGCCCAAAGCGCTCATGCATAGACCACATAAATTCAACAAGAATAATTATAGAACAATCCGTTGAATGGCGATCGCCACCATATCTTGTTTTCATCGACTTTGAACGTGCTTTTGACAGCCTATCCCACTCTGCTATATGGAAGATACTACGAACAAGAGGCGTGCCAACAAAAATCATCGACACGATTAGAGAACTGTACCATGACCTATCATGTAGTATCCTGCATAGCGGAGCACATAGCAACCTTTTTCCGGTGAGATCAGGAGTGAAGCAAGGATGTGTGCTCTCTCCCTTGCTTTTTAACATTGCTCTTGACTATATCCTGGAAAAGTCTTGCAGACCAAACGATGGTATTCGATGGTCTCTTTACTCTAATCTCAAAGATCTCGAATACGCAGACGACATTTGCCTTTTTTCGCATACCTATGAAAGTATGCAAATGCAACTCACCCTAATATCAGACATGGCACAGAAGATAGGGTTGAAAATAAATGTCTCAAAAACAAAAGCGATGCGAATGCACACAAATAACGACGCACCGTTTCAAATAAACGACCAACCAATTGAGAATGTAGAAAAGTTTCAGTATCTAGGAAGCATTCTCAACGAGACGGGCGGAACAGACCTAGACATTCTAAACAGAATTCAAAAAGCACAGATGGCATTCAGGCAACTAAACACAATATGGAGGTCCAACATCATAAAAACAAAGAGCAAGCTGCGTTTATATAGAACAAACGTCAAAGCAATCCTCTTATATGGATGTGAGACCTGGAAAAACACTAATGCCACAAAACATAAACTTCAGGTTTTCGCCAACAAATGTCTACGAATTATCCTCAGAATCTTCTGGCCACAGAAAATTACTAATGAGCAACTTCTTAAACGATGCGGAGAAGAAACAATAGAGCACGACATTAAGAAAAGAAAATGGGGATGGATCGGCCACATTCTAAGAAGAAAACCAGACGACATTGCAAGGGCAGCACTAGACTGGAATCCCCAAGGAACGAGACGACGAGGAAGACCGGCTCAAACATGGAGGAGAACAGTGTTAGATGAACTAAAAGCCCAGAAAACCTCTTGGAGTGAAGCCAAAGCAATGGCCCAGAATAGGGTCCGCTGGAGGGTGCTTATGGAGGCTCTATGCTCCACCTAGGAGTCCAGAACCCATATATATATATATATATATATATATATATATATATATATCAAAACTAGGTGATCAAAACTAGTAACGGATCAACATGTTTTTTAATTATATTTGTCATAAACATTTAAAAATCCGAACTTTGTAAAAGCGTTTGTAATATATCGTTTTTCGGAAGGAACATTGGACCTTAATTCCATCGGCATTATAACATAAATAATGTTTCACAGTATCTATAACATAAACTTTACTTTTCACAATTTTAATTTTTATTAAATTTATCATTAAATACTCTCGCACGTCCACTCTCGTTGAACGCAAACTCAGGAAAAATGTAAAATATTAATTTTTCTTCGGTTGTCTGCTATAGAGGGAAGAATGAAAAGTTCAGTGATCCGAATAACGGAAATTATTATATGATTTTGGAACTGTTAGCTGAATTCGATTCTTTTTTAGCGAGTCATGTTGAATATCTAAGATCAAGATTTTTATAAATTTGACACAATTAATGACTGAAATTGGGAAAGGGAAAACGCCAAAGAGAGTAAATTTGACACGTTGGTCATCTAGAAGTTTGAGAGTTTCTCGGCACAAAGTTCTTAAAACTTTGGGATCAATCAAGGATGAAACCAAAATGTAACCTAAAACCTCACCAGGTATCACCTTGGGGGGAGGGGGGTTAAAAAGTTGCTTGTTTATTAGCGTGTAACGTATTCACGTGATTAATGAACGACCCCTTACCTAGTTAGTTGGTGTTAAAATTATTCAATTAACCTAATTCTCGGGATAACATTTTCTCATGATTGTTAGTCACCGAGTTGCGTAACTGTTGGGTTTTCCGTGTGAACACTTTTGATGTAATTTCGTGTTCGACAGGGAATTAAGAAAAAGCATAATCTCTCGACAATTTCGACACAAAAATGCGAAAAAAAAAAGAGAAAAAAATATGAAAAACCACAATTTTGTAACTTTTTGTTGACCTAATTATGGAAAAAACAGAAACAAATTACATTCAAATTGAACTCAATGAGGAAATTAGACAAAGGTTTACACGTAAATTCGGAAATAAGTGGTTTACAAATTTTGTTGATGATAGTAAAAAGATAAAATTAAGTAAAAATATTTTTAAAAATTCGTAAAAATGTTTCATCAGATTTTGCTCGAGAATTAGTAATGCGACGCGAATAAATCGGTGAACGAAATGCAAAGAGAAAGAAAAGCGATAGAAATGTCAAAGGACAAATTAACACAGAAAAAGAGAGATTGCGTAACCGTAAAAACACACCCACATCTACATTTAGCAACTGAAAGTGAAAACAACAGATTATTAGCAGCAATAATAAAGCATGTCGTTTATTTTTGTCCATTTTAGTTCATTCTAGCAAAATTTAAGTCTCTAGGACTAATCCAAGTTGAAAAATTGGTAATACAAAAACTAATTTTGCAAATTTTTGTTGAGTTATAGCGAGAAGTAACAACAGATTATTAGCAGCAATAATAACTCGTATTTTTGTCCATTTTATTCAATTTTAGCAAAATTCAAGTCTCTAGGATAAATCCAAGTTGAAAAACTGGTAACACAAAAACTAATTTTGCAAAAAAATTTCGAGTTATAGCGAGAAGTAACAAAAGATAATTAGCAGCAATAATATCTCCTAGTTTTGTCAATTTTATTCAATTCTAGCAAAATTCAAGTCTCTAGGATAAATCCAAGTTGAAAAATTGGCAAAACAAAAACTAATTTTGCAAATCTTTGTCGAGTTATAGCGAGAAGTAAAAATATTTCTGAAAGTATTTTCGCTGCTGGTTGTAAATATACAAAGTGCATTTCGCTAGCCGCTTCCGTCCGCGAGATATGACGCGGCGTAATTGGCAAAATCAAACAAAATTTCGAGAAATTTGATCGCTGGTGTAGAAAACAGGGAAAGTAACTATTTTCAACGTAATCTAAGTGCATCCGTAGCGAAATGACCTCTTGAAAACGATGCCGCAAATCCGTTTTTAATTATCTGCAACCGTTCTCGAAATACGGCCGGTGAAGTCGAAATTGGCAAATATTTTAATTCAGAGGTAAATCTCGAAACGCGTCCACATTACAGATAAATTTAAATTAATTAATAAAAAAACATTATAGATAATCATATAAACATAATTAAGAGGGAACTAGTGTATCCAAACCGGTTAAAACCGGGCTTTCTGTTAAAATTTACGAAACCGTAAAACCGGTTGATTTTTTTTTTCGAAAAACCGAATGTCGGTTTATATTTTTTTCTTCAAGTGGAAAATAATTTTATTTTGCTATGGTTTTTCATGAAGTATTATATTGTAGATTTATTTGTACTAAAATAAAGCGTAAGGGGTCGTCCATTAAGCACGTGATGTTTTTTAGCAACTTTTTAACATTGCATGACTCAATCAACAGAGGCGACTTTTCTTTTCGGCGGCTTTTTCGTTTGTATCGCCGCTCTATATCTGTCTCTCTCAATGCCACTACGCGGCGTATGCCCCAATGGCTCGCGTACACCTAAACCGTCATCGGCCGAAGTTTGCTCGGGCGACGACGGCGATTGAATCAAACACTTGTAAAAGAATGAGAGCGCGTACACAAACACGACTGTCATCGTCCAATGACGCCCGAAAACGGCCGATCATCACGATGATCCGAACTTGGGATTTATCGCCAGACTGCCGGCGCCTACAGTGCAAATTGAGTGTATTTATAGTTAAATTTTGTTGTTATCTACCTACACGACTATGGATATTGAAAAATTAATAAGTTGTGTTTAAAATAGGGGTTGCTCTATTATAAACTCAACTTTATGGGATAAACATTAAAAAATTACAATAATCGATAGGGTAGCACTGTTGGTAACACTGTTGCACTGTAAGCACATACACCTCCGATTAACTCATCCAGGTAGTTCTGTCCGCCATCGGCCGACAAAATCGGTGTTGGTGTACGCTTTGCATAACAGCTCGGCCCCGTCGATCTAACTTCGGACCAACCACTACTAGGCAAATTGTAGAAAAAAAATATTTAACAATACGCGGTGAAACATATTACATGTTGAATTGTTTGTGTGGACCTCATAACATTTACATTAATGTTTTTAAAATTGAATCTTTTAGATTAGTTGAATTTAGATTTTTGGAATGTATCTTTTTAATGATTATTGTATTTTGACTCAGGTGTTTGGACAAACACCTGAGTCAAAATACAATAATCATTAAAACAAGATGGACGTTACATCAAAAAAAAGTATCTTTTTAATTTCTGCACAACCAAAAAAATGTTGGCCCCAAATTTGCCGCCCCTAAAATCTGCCGCCCTAGGCTCCAGCCTACTCAGCCTGCTGGTAAATCCGGCACTGTCTCCTAGTTTAGACATTGTTTTGAGACAAAACATACGCGGCAACGATTTACGCATGTATTCGGTAAAAATTGTAAGAGAAGTAAATATGTAGTGAAATAAAGGTTCACAGATTTAGAGTGCGCATAATCTTGATCCTAAAGAAATATAAATACTCCATTCTTACATTTTAGTCTAGTTTCGTACTTTGATAAATAAATATATATATATATCTACATTTCGCCATATGAATAAATATTTATTTTATTTGGTTTACAGCAGCAATTTATTTGTTTTTATACTTAAAACCGGGTTTTAACCGGTTAACCGATTTTTACTTTACGAAAAACCGAAAACCGGTTTTTTAAATTTAATCGGTTTTTTGGATGCCCTAGTCGGAACAAAGCTTGAATATATAAATATACTCAACCTTTCTGGACCTGTATAACACTAATCTTACTGGTTTCTCTGTGACATCCTAGAAACTTTGACCAACACCCATTCCAAGGTTAAATTTAGAGGCGAGATTTCAGAAAGCTTCGAAATTAAAACTGGAGTGAGACAAGGAGATGGACTTTCTCCGCTTCTCTTCAACTGTGTCTTTGAAAAGGTTATGAGAGAATGGTGCAAGGAACTGAACAATTTGGGTGGTATCTACCTGGAACGTAAGAACAATGGACTGGTTGTAGATTGCCTGGCGTTTGCAGATGACATGGCATGGTTTTCTGATTCTCTTGGGATGACAACAATGCAGGTAAACTGCCTCAGAAAACAAGCTGCCAAAATGTGGGTCTTCTAGTGTCGCTGGAAAAAACAGAATTCTTCACCAACATCAGAGAAGCAAACAGAGAGAATTTACTAGAACAGGGAAACATCAAGAGGATTGAGAAATTTAAGTATCTCGGAGAATGGATTGAACCCAACTTATCAGAAAGAGCATCATTATCCAAGAGAGTCAGCAAGTTAGAACTAGCTGGTATCGGCTGACTAAGAACACTTACAATAAGAAATGCCTGTCACGCAACCTGAAACTTAAGCACTACACATCAGTCTTATGACCAGAAGCCCTGTATGCCATGGAGTGTCTTTCCTTGAACCGAAGGGGTCTAATAGAGAAATTGGAAGTCAGAGAGAGGAGAATCCTCAGGAAGATCCTAGGCCTGATAAAGGAAGATGGGGACATAACTCTGAGCTTTACGAACATATTGAGATGCTCTCTGACTGTGCAAGGAAAAGAAGGGTAGCTTTCTATGGCCACGTTGCAAGATTGCCTCCAAACCGACTAACTGTCTGTTCACCTTCTGGCAAAACAAGAAGGTTCGTACCACTTGGTTGACAGAGACTGAGAAGGATATTAAAGAACTGGGAATAACAGATCTCAAAAACAGACAGTCTGTGAGACGCACCCTGAAGACAGTCCATGGATTTTAGGAAAAACCTCAAAGGAATGGTACCGTCTGGACGGAAGAGAGAAAGGAGCTACACCGGCAGAAGATGCGAAAGTACTGGGCAAAGGTCAAAGCACAACAGTTGAACAAGCGTGGTCCAAAGTCCAAAGTGCTGAGCACGATTTTCCAGTTTATTTCATTCAAATGAACTGTTTTCCAATTTTGAGCCATTTCCACTAAATTATTGCAAGTTTTTCCTACAGATTAATTTATTTGAATTCCTCACGCGCCTTTAGAGACTAAATTTGTGGAAATCAGTTGAAAATTTACCGAGCAGTGAATCAAAATGTAAGAGTCCTTCAGTGGATCGATGACTAGTTCAGTGGGATTTTTGAATTGAAAGCTTCATAGTACATATGGTCAGAGCCGTCCTTAGACCGGGGTGAGAAGGGCCCAGGCCCTAGGCCCCGCACTTTGAGGGCCCCACACCCTTATGCGAACCAACAGTTTTGATTTTACATTGTTTTTCAATATTATTTTGTAGATTTTAAATTATTAAAAAAATTGTCCAAGGGGCCCCAAAATAATTTATGCCCAGGGCCCCACACTTGCTAGGGATGGCCCTGCATATGGTATATGTTCTCCAACTAATTTTGGGATGCTGAATCAATTGGTGCAAACTAGAAGTCTCTGTGGTAAGCCGTTTAAAAGTTATGATTAGCCATGAATATTGAAGCTTGGACGACTTTTTCTGTAAAAGCAAACCCTATCTCCAGGCCAAACATAAAAGTTAGGGTCTCCAACCCAACATGGAGTGGGGTCCGATGTTACTGGAGTAATATCCTTTAATTTGAAGTGATTTGAAATGGCAGTTATAATTGACGATTTCGCATACTGGGTCTCCAACCCAACATAAGCCGAGGCTGACAAATAGTTACCCTTGCTTAGCTATCGCCCCTTAAGGCGTGTAAATGCTAGGAGAAAAGGGGCTATTATTATTATTAAAAGCAAACGTTAAACAACTTTTTGACATGAGGTACTTTTGGCAGTACATCCACACTATTATAAAATCTGCAACTTCTCACCACACGAAGTCTCAAATAAATTATAGAAGATCTTATGTGAAATTATGACATTTACTTAAGTTTTGATATTAAAAACAATTTGTCTCGTCTTAATTTCAAAGCCGATTTATATAATAACAACAATAATAAACGATTACTTGATGTGTGGAAAACAACAAAAAGACAATCTGAACCATAGCACTAAACCCCCTATTCCACCTTGGCTTTTAGTATGCGCCACCCTGGTATCGCATATTTTGCATTCATTCAGGGTGGGCAGCCCAGACAGTTAGTGAAAACCACCCTAGTTGTTGCTTCCCCGACCAGCATTCAAACCCGGGTCTTCCGCATTAAAAGGCAGGTATGTTGTCAACTACACCACCGAGGAGAATCTGAACCATAGCAATGACAAAAAAATCAACAATTTATTAGTAACAAAAAATCTGACTGTTTGATATCCTAGCAACAAATCAACAAATAAATGGGCCCCAAAGTAAGTTTTTCTCTTACGGATAATTCCACGGATAGATCGGTGCCGTCTAGGAGGATAACGCGGCACTGGATGAGGTTCTTGTTGACGGAGTGTTTGCCTTTCGGCTGGTTGGAGCCGCCAGTGCTGGCGACCGCGTTATTCCCCCTGGCTTTCCGTCCGCTCAGGAATCTGAACATTTTCACGCATCACAGGACACATGGACTCGCACACGAGCACTTTGCGCGCCGTTCGCTTTCCGGTTCGCCGAATTTATTCGCAATTTCGGACACGGAAAGTCTCAATTGCTTTCACGGGGCGACACACAACACAACATTGACGCCATATTGTTGACTGTCGACTACCAACACTGGAAACTGGTAAGTTACTGTTACTGCGTTGTTGCTGGCTAGCTCCAGAATGGTTAGAAAAACCAAGGTGTAAATTATAAGGTTGAACTTTAAGAGTTGTGACGTCACTTCATTTTTTAAAATTAAATTAAATATTTTAACAATTTTAGGTTCCATTGTTTCGTTTTTCTGTTATATTCGGTCAATTTCTTGAAATTTTAAGTCAAATTTTAACATTTTCTTGGACAAATTTGTGTTACAATTGGTGTCACAATTTGACGTAAAATTTCATATTTTGTGTAGCTTGTTAAAAATGTCAAAATTTATGTCAAATTGTCACAAATTCATGTAAAATTGTGTCAATTTTAACTTAAATTATGACAATTTTATATCAAATCTTGACAATTTTATGTCAAAACTTGAAATTCTACGCCAAATAGCAATTTTTTTTACAAATTACGAAATTTTATGACACAATTTGCTGAAAAAATTTGCAAATTTTGAGATAAATGTTAGGTTAGAATTGTCAAAATTTATGTCAAATTGTAACAAATTTATGTAAAATTGTGTCAATTTTAACTTAAATTATGACTATTTTATATTAAATCGTGACAATTTTATGTCAAAATTTGAAATTCTACGTCAAATTGTATTTTTTTTTCAAATTACATTTTAAGACACAATTTGCTGTAAAATTGCAAGTTTTGAGATAAATATTAGTCACAACTGTCAAAATTTATGTCAAATTGTAACAAATTCATGTAAAATTGTGTCAATTTTAACTTAAATTATGACAATTTTATATCAAATTGTCACAATTTTATGTGAAAACTTGAAATTCTACGTCAAATTGTAATTTTTTTTACAAATTACGACATTTTAAGACACAATTTACTGTAAAATTGCAAATTTTGAGATAAATATTAGTTACAATTGTCAAAATTTATGTCAAATTTTAACAAATTCATGTAAAATCATGTGTCAATTTTGAGTTAAATTATGACAATTCTATATCAAATTGTGTCAAATGGCGACAGTTTTATATCAAATTATGGCAATTTAAAACAAATTTCATTTACTCAAAAAACATCATAAATCAACCTTTATTTTCTATTCACCTTGACACTACCCAACTTCACCTCGATCTCTCCATTCCTAACTTCACTCGTTTTATCATTCCGCAACCAACTTCACGTTTGTTTATAGATTTTGAGGTTATGTTTTAAGGGGGCCTACATTTGATGTTACTGGGACAGTTATGGAGCCCCGCGAGATTAAAAAGCTGGACGAAGTTGTGATCAACAGGATAGCCGCAGGGGAAGTCATACAGAGACCTGCCAACGCGCTGAAAGAGTTGATCGAAAATAGGTAAAAACAAAAATTGTAAAGCTGAGAGCTTAATTTTTGCAGAAAGCTCGTTTAACAGTTATTTGATGCTTTTAGCTTGGACGCAAAATCGACTAACATCCAAGTGACTGTCAAAAATGGGGGCTTGAAACTTCTACAAGTAACAACTCAACCTTTTTGCAAAATATCCCAAATAATATTAAATATTCCAGATTCAAGATAACGGTTGTGGAATCCGCAAGGACGACTTTGAAATAGTTTGCGAACGTTTCACCACATCAAAACTGAGAGAATTCGAAGATCTAAACACGATTTCAACCTATGGTTTTCGCGGTGAAGCCCTAGCCAGCATCAGCCATGTAGCTCACCTTACCATCATCTCGAAAACAGCCAACGAAAAATGCGCTTACAAGTATTTATTGAACTTTATTTTTTAAGACCCGGGGGCTTAATTATTTTTCATTAGGGCAAGCTATGAAGACGGGAAATTAAAAGAGGTTGCGAAACCAATCGCTGGGAATCAAGGTACGCAGATTTCCGTGGAAGATTTGTTTTATAATATGACAGTGAGGAGGAATGCTTTGCGCAGCCCTGCAGAGGAGTACCAGAAGATATCAGACGTTGTCGGAAAGTATGCCATACACAATTCGGGAACAGGTAAATAGGTTTTTGAATAAGTGATAGAAATTTGATGGTATTTTTGCTTTTAGGTTTCAGTTTAAAGAAGCACGGAGAGAATAATGATATCCGAACGCCCCCGAAATCTTCCACTGTGGATAATATTAGAACAATTTATGGGAATTTAATTGCAAGGTGATTATATTTGTAAGGAAATTTGTGTATTTGGGCCTTAATTTTTAGGGAATTAATCGAATACGAAATGGAAAACAAACCGTTCAAGTTCAAAGCCAAGGGGCAAATATCCAATGTGAATTACAGCACGAAGAAACTCCAATTTATCCTGTTTATAAATCACCGATTAGTCGAAAGCCAAGGTATATTAGGGCTCAGTGTTTTATTTTCCGATGTTAAAAGCCTCCTTTTTAGGTTTAAAACGTGCAATCGATCAAATCTACACAACATATTTACCCAAGAACTCGCACCCTTTTGTCTACCTGAGTTTGGAAATTGAGCCCCGTAACATTGACGTTAATGTACATCCGACTAAACACGAAGTCCATTTCCTTAATGAGGAACAAATCATTGAGGCAATCGCATCCTCACTCGAAACCAAGCTTTTAGGCAAGAAAAACCAAGTTATTTAAGTTACAATCGATTAAATCTCAACGTTTTTAGGGTCAAACAATTCCAGAATTTTTTATACCCAGGCAAGGCTGCCAGGGGCGCCTCAACCCCTAAACGAGTCAAAACTAAACGTTACAGTTTACGATAAAGACCTTGTAAGGACAGATTCGAGCGAGCAGAAGTTGGAAAAGTTCTTTGGACCAGCCATTAAACGGACAAAGAGTGATGAGATGGAGTTTGAGGAGATTGATAAGGAGTTCTTGCGGAGGAATGAGAGTTTCGAAGGGAAGCTGCTTGAAAGTCCCCAGGGGGATGAAAGGAAGTTTTCTGAGAAAAAGCTGATGAGCATTGTTAGTGGATTTGAAAAGGATAAAGGAAAGGTTAAAGAGAAGTAAGAATTTAGATAAACTAATATAAACTCTTATTATATTAAATTCTTTTAATTTTAGGCCATTAGTGAAATTGAAAAGTGTCTTGGACATGCAAACAGTAATCGAAGATGCGTGTGACGATTCCTTGCGTGAGATTTTTTCCGACCACGTCTTCGTAGGTGCGATCAATCCGCGGCAATCGCTCATCCAGCATGGGACTCGCCTCTACCTCTGCGATACCAAAAAAATCCTCGAGGAATTGTTTTACGAATTCTTGGTTTTTCATTTTCATACGTTTGGGGATTACCGATTCGCGACTCCGTTGTCGGTCAGGGAGTTGGCGAAAATCGCGCTGGATTTGCCCGAGACGGGCTGGAGTGCCGGAGATGGGGACAAGGAGCAGTTGGCCGAGAAAATCGTGGAAATTCTCACCGAGAAAGGGGAGATGTTGGGGGAGTATTATTCGATGGAGATTGATGAGGACGGGTTTTTGAAAAGCATTCCAATCATTTTAGGTAATAATAGACAGATTTTGAATTTGTAAAATGTTCCTAAATCGCCTAGTTTTTTAAAAATTGTCGCCGTAAAGGTAGACTTGCGAGCAAAGCGGCTCTGGCGTTACTAACGCAGCGTCAAAGCCGCCGCGACATAGCAATAGTATTATGCACTGTGGACATGTAAGAGGCGCCATTCGAGCGCAGGGAATGCCGCTCTGACGCTGAGCGCGTCAATGTCGCTGCGCTCGAATGGCGCTTCAAACATTTCCATAGTGCATAAAACTATCGCTATGTCGCGGCAGCTTTGACGCTGCTCGGAAGTCTACCTTTAGAACGATTTTTATATACGCGACACTCAGCTACGCGACATCCCCTGTCAAATAATGATTACATTGCGCATATGGGAATTGACCTTAATGAGTTTGAAAATTTGTCAACTAGGAAATTGGGCAATTCTGTCAGAACATCGCGGTTTCAATTTAAATGGTCTGTAGTTTATGGTGGATAGCCTTTCAAGAAATAAGTTGTTAAGACTTTTTGTGGATTAAAGACTGCTGAATCCAAATTAGTAAACTAAATGTTGCTAAGTCGCCTAGTTTTTAAGATATAAGAGTTTGAAAATTAGTTGACAAGGAAATTGGGCAATTCTGTCACAACCACGCGATTTGAATTTAATTGGTCTGCGGTTTGTGGTCGATAGCCTTACACGAAAATGTTGTTTCATTATAATTCGTAAATTCGTTTGTCCGTAATTTCAAAATGCGCACAATAATTTACAAATTTAAAAAATTCTTCAAAGCCGTATTTACAAAGCTTAAATTTTGAAATTTGGTAATTTGTGAGATCTCGTAAGAAAATCAATTCGTACCAAGTTTCATAAAAATCCGTAGATTAGTTTGCCCCTAA
This sequence comes from Phosphuga atrata, assembly GCA_944588485.1. Taxonomy (NCBI): domain Eukaryota; kingdom Metazoa; phylum Arthropoda; class Insecta; order Coleoptera; family Silphidae; genus Phosphuga; species Phosphuga atrata. The sequence continues at coordinate 1,879,688 of OX155904.1, forward strand.
TTGAAAAAGTCACACTGTAATTTGCAAATTTTTAAAATTTACCAAATCCATATTTACAAAGCTACAACTTTGAAATTTAGTAATTTGTGAGATTTCGTAATCGAATCCGCCGATTGGTTTGCCCGTAATTGCAAAAGACGCACAATAATTTCAAAATTTTCAAAATTCAACGAAGCCGTATTTACAAAGCTACAATTTTTTAATTTGGTAATTTGTGAGATCTCGTAAGAAAATCAATTGACACCAAGTTTCATCAAAATCCGCCGATTGGTTTGCCCGTTGATGCTCGAAAGGTGCACAGTTAAAAAAAATACGAAAGCCGTATTTACAAAGCTATAATTTTAAAATTGGGCAAACTGTGAGATCTTGTACGAGTATCAAATCATACAAAGCTTCATCAAAATCTGTAAATAATTTACAAATTTCAAAATTTCACCAAAGCCGTATTTACAAAGCTACAATTTTTAAATATGGTAATTTGTGAGATCTCACAAGAAAATCAATCAATTGAGAGTTTCACCAAAATCCGCATTGTGGTTTGCCCGTAATTTCAAAAGGTGCACAATTTAAAAAAATTACGAAAGCCGTATTTACAAAGCAACAATTTTAAAATTGGGCAAACTGTGAGATCTTGTAAGAATATCAAATCATACAGTTTTATCAAAATCCGTCGATTGGTTTCAAATTTCCAAAATTTACGAAAGCCGTATTTACAAAGCTACAATTTTGAATTCATAAAAAGGTACAAATTTAAATTCATACCAAGTATCATCAAAATCTGTTCATTGATTTGCTTGTAATTGCAAAAGGCGCACAATATAAAAAAAATCACCAAAGCCGTATTTACAAAGCAACAATTTTAAAATTTGACAATTTGTGAGACCTCGTAAGAATATCAGTTCATACCAAGTTTCATCAAAATCCGACTATTCGTTTGCCCCTAATTGCAAAAGGCGCACAACAATTTACAAATTTAAAAAAATCACGAAAGCCGTATTTACAAAGCTACAATTTTAAAATTTGTGAATTTATGAAATCTCGTAAAAATATCAAATCATACCAAGATTGATTAGCTCGTAATTGTAAAAGGCGCACAATAATTTACGAATTTCAAAAATTCACGAAAGCCGTATTTACAAAGCTACAATTTTTGAATTTGTGAGATATTGTAAGAATATCAATTCATACCAAGTTCAACCAAAATCGGCCGATTGGTTTGCCCGTAATTACAAAAGGCGCACAATTTACAAATTTAAAAAATTTACGAAAGCCGTATTTACAAAGCTACAATTTTGAAATTTGGGAATTTGTGAGATCTTGTAAGAATATCACATCATACCAAGTTTCATCAAAATCCATCGATTGGTTTGCCCGTAATTGCAAAAAATGCGCACAATAATTTACAAATTTCCAAAATTTACCAAAGCCGTATTTACAAAGCCACAATTTTGAAATGTGGCAGCTTATAAGATCTCGTAAAAATATCACATTATACCGTTTCATCAAAATCTATAGATTGGTTTGTCTGGAATTGCATAGGACGCACAATAATTTACAAATCTTTAAAATTCACCAAAGCCGTATTTACAAAGTTACAATTTTAAAATTTTGTAATTTATGAGAACTCGGAAGAATATCAAATCATACCAAGTTTCATCAAAATCCGTCTATTGGTTTTCCCGTAATTACAAAAGGCGCACAATTTACCAATTTGAAAAAAATTACGAAAGCCGTATTTACAAAGCTACAATTTTGAAATTTGAGAATTTGTGAGATCTCGTAAGAATATAAAATCATACAAAGTTTCATCAAAATCCGTCGATTGGTTTGCAAGTAATTGTAAAAGGCGCATAATTCGCAAATTTAAAAAATTCACGAAAGCCGTATTTACAAAGCTACAATTTTCAAATTTGTGAGATCTTGTAAGAATATCAAATCATACCAAGTTTCATCAAAATCCGTCGATTGGTTTGCCCGTAATTGCAAAAGATGCACAATAATTTACAAAATTCGAAAATTCACCGAAGCCGTATTTACAAAGCTATAACTTTGAAATTTGGTAATTTGTGAGATATCGCAAGAATATCAAATCATACTACGTTTCATCAAAATCCGTCGATTGGTTTGCCCGTAATTAGATAAGGCGCATAATAATTTACAAATGAACCAAAGCCGTATTTACAAAGCTACAATTTTGAAATTTGGTAATTTGTGAGATCTCGTAAGAATATCAAATCATACAAAGTTTCATCAAAATCCGTCGATTGGTTTTCCCGTAATTACAAAAGGCGCACAATTTACAAATTTAAAAAATTTACAAAAGCCGTATTTACAAAGCTACAATTTTGAAATTTGGGAATTTGTGAGTTCTTGTAAGAATATCAAATCATACCAAGTTTCATCAAAATCCGTCGATTGGTTTGCCCGTAATTGCAAAAGAGGCACAATAATTTACAAAATTCAAAAATTCACCGAAGCCGTATTTACAAAGCTACAACTTTGAAAGTTGGTAATTTGTGAGATATCGCAATATCAAATTATACCAAGTTTAATCAAAATCTGCCGATTGGTTTGCCCGTAATTGCAAAAGGTACATAATAATTTCAAAATTTCATAAATTCACGAAAGCCGTATTTACAAAGCTACAATTTGGGAATTAGTGATACTTTGTAAGAATATCACATCATACCAAGTTGCATCAAAATCCATCGATTGGTTTGCCCGCAACTGCAAAAGGCGCACAATAATTTACAAATTTCCAAAATTTACCAAACCCGTATTTACAAAACTACAATTTTGAGATTTGGCAACTTGTGAGAACTCGTAAGAATATCAAATCATAACCAAGTTTCATCATAATCCTCGATTGGTTTTCCTGTAATTGCATAGGACGCACAATAATTTACAAATCTTTAAAATTCACCAAAGCCGTATTTACAAAGCTATAATTTTGAAATTTGGGAATTTGTGAGATCTTGTAAGAATATCACATCATACCAAGTTTCATCAAAATCCGTCGATTGGTTTGCCCGTAATTGCAAAAGGCGCACAATAATTTACAAATTTCCAAAATTCACCAAAGCAGTATTCACAAAGTTCTAATTTTGACATTTGACAATTTATGAGATATCGTAAAAATATTAAATCATACCTAGTTTCATCAAAATCCGTCGATTGGTTTTCCCGTAATTGCAAGGCGCAAAATTTACAAATTTAAAAAATTCACCAAAGCCGTATTTACACATCTACAATTTTGAAATTTGGGAATTCGTGAGATTTCGTAAGAATTTCAAATCATACCAAATTTCATCAAAATCCGTCGGTTGGTTTGCCCGTAATAGACTTTTTTACGGTTAGTTAACCGCATGCGCATCCGCCAAGTTTGAAAGGCGGGAATATGAAAGTTTCGGGCAAATAATAAGGTTATACGTCAAAAAGTTCGGGCAAAACATGGCGGAAATTGACACATCTACACAAAAAAAATTCAACTATGAAAAGGTCTGTTGCAAAACAATTATTGCGCACAATTTAAAAGACAAAAATTAAAAAATCACCAAAGCTATATTTACAAAACTACAATTTTGAAATTTGTGATATCTTGTAAGAATATCAAATTATACCAAGTTTAATCAAAATCCGTCGATTGGCTCGCCCGTAATTGGAAGTGGCGCGCACAATAATCTACAAATTTCAAAAATTCACCAAAGACCTATTTACAAAGCTACAATTTTTAAACTTGGTAATTTGTGAAATCTCGTAAGAATGTCAAATCATACAAATTTTCATCAAAATCCGTCGATTGGTTTGCCCGTAATTGCAAATGGCGAACAAAAAATTTTACAAATTTAAAAAATTCACCAAAGCCGTATTTACCAAGCTACAATTTTGAAATTTGGCAATTTATGAGATCTCGTAAAAATATTAAATCATACCTAGTTTCATCCAAATTTGACGATAGATTTGTACGTAATTGTAAAAGGCGCACAATATTATTATTAATTTACATCTACTTATTTTTTTTTATTTGCTTTTTTTCTTCTTTTTTTTTAGATAAATATGTACCGGATTTAAGCGGTTTGCCAATGTGGATTTTGCGATTGGCGACGGAGGTGGACTGGGAGCAGGAGCGCGAGTGTTTCGAGAGTTTCTCGCGCGAAACCGCCACGTTTTTCGCGCGAGTCGACGCGCGACGCGAGTGGGAACACGTGACCGAGCACGTCCTGTACCCTGCCATCAAGGACTTCTTCTGCCCGTCCAAGGTCTTCAAGGAGAACGGAGCCATCTTACAAATCGCCGATTTACCTAACCTCTACAAAGTTTTCGAACGATGCTAATTTATTCATTTTGTATCGAACGGAATTCACAATGTTTTCTTAATTTATTATTTTGTACGCAATTGAACAATTGAAAAATGGAATTGAATTTGAATTGAACCAAACCTTGCTGCAGAAATGGTATAATTCCATTTTTTCACGAAAATGACTTTTGTATGTCAAACCATAAAGTCGATTATTCTTCATGGTTTGGCATACAACGGTCATTTTCGTGAAAAAATGGACTTTTTATATTACAAATTAATATTGCGTTTAATGCCGCAAACTCCATACCTTGAGTAAACAAGCGTGTGGATAAAGGTCGATTTGCATATATGCGCGACACTCAGCTAAGCGACGTCGTGCGATATCGCCTGTTAAATAATGATTACATTATTTTAAATAGGCACGTCGCGTAGTCATAGTGGGAACACGCCCATTTAAAACAATTTAATTATTATTTGACTGGTGATGTCGCGTGACGTAGCGTAGCTCAGTGTTGCGTATATGAGCCTTAAATCCTTACCTTTTATGACATACCGTCCACCCAATCATCAACCAAACAGTAAAACTAAAGGTTGATTCCCATGTTCGCGACACTCAGCTACGCGACGTCGTGCGATATCGCCTGTCAAATAATGATTATATTGTTTTAAATGGGCACGTAGCGTAGCCATAGTGAGAACGTGCCCATTTAAAACAATATAATCATTGTTTGACAGGCGATGTCGCACGACGTCGCGTAGCCGTGTCACAAACATGGGAATCATCAACCTTTAGTCTTACTGTTTGGTTGATGATTGGGTGGACGATATGTCATTAAAGGTAATGACTTAAGGCCGATTCTCATATACGCGACACTCAACTACGCGACACTCAACTACGCGACGTCGCGCGACATCGCCAGTCAAATAATGATTACATTGTTTTAAATGGGCACGTTCTCACTATGGCTACGCTACGTGCCCATTTAAAACAATGTAATCATTATTTGACAGGCGATGTCGCACGACGTCGAGTAGCTGAGTGTCGCAAACATGGGAATCATCAACCTTTAGTCTTACTGTTTGGTTGATGATTGGGTGGACGATATGTCATTAAAGGTAATGACTTAAGGCCGATTCTCATATACGCGACACTCAACTACGCGACGTCGCGCGACATCACCAGTCAAATAATGATTACATTGTTTTAAATGGGCACGTTCTCACTATGGCTACGCTACGTGCCCATTTAAAACAATGTAATCATTATTTGACAGGCGATGTCGCGTGACGTCGCGTATATGAGAATCGGCCTTTAGACAACAAACGTTCGATTAAACAACACCCCATCGAATCGATTTCAAGCGCTTGCAAACCAAGGCAAATGTTTACCAAACGTTTGCATTTGTCAGTTTGCCTAGCGTGTGGGCACAGGATACGATTTTGATTTAGGGAAATTTAACGAAAAGGATTTTTTTTTTTTAAACGAAAACTTGTAAATTACGATAACATTTTTCAAACAGTTTTTTGAATGATGATTTTTGTTTGTTTGTTTATTAGTCTCATTATAAAAAAGCTAAATTAAGATAAAATGTTTTTTTTGCTCCGCACTATATATATATAATATAAATATATAAAAAATTGTGGTACAGAAAACTGCGTAAAATTTGGGGCGAGGAAACAACGTGCATGTTTATAATTACCGAAACGAGAAATGCACCGAACCCGCAGCTAAAACAATATCAATTCAACAAATTTGTGCCTTCATTTCACAACAAAATTCCTAAATGGAAAATCTACTTAAATCTCTGCTCCGAGAAATTAACGCACCAATTATTAATCTTGCTATATCCTTTCAAGGCAGACTTTGTCCGCGAGGAATATATAGGGTGACGAATTAAGAGTGTCCTGTTTTTACTTAATTAAAACAAAAAAAGTTTTTTGATTTTGATAAGTTTTTTGATAAACAGTTACACTCTTATTTTGTCACCCTTTATATCATCGACAATGCTTGCATCGTTGATAAATAAACGTTTTTTAAAGAGGAAACCAATACCAAGTTTCATGTAATTCTCTAAGTTATTAAAGTTCCCATATTTAATCACAAATATCTTGTGAGTAATTTGAAGATTAATATTATGATAGGCTTTAAGTAGGATTTGAGAATCGTTACGAGGGCCGGATAAAATCAAATTGAAGGCTGGATCCGGCCCGCGGAACCGCGGGCCGAATCCAGCCTTCAACTTGATTTTATCCGGCCCTCGTAACAATTCTCAAATCTTAATAATTCCAGCCGAGTGTATGAAGTAGACTTCGTCTTCAAGGTTTCACCTAGACGACTTTTAAAATTTCACAAATGTGAAAATTGGTATTTAATTTCTTGGCGGAACCGCGGGCCGTATCGTCTTCAATTTGATTTTATCCGGCCCTCGTAACAAATTTCAAATATTAATAAACCCAGCCGAGTCTTTTCGTCTAGAGGAGACTTTTAATAATTTAGAGATGTGAAAATTGGTATTTAAAATCTTCGCGGAACCGCGGGCCGTATCGTCTTCAAATTGATTTTATCCGGCCCTCGTAACAAATTTCAGATCTTAAGCCCAGCCGAGTCTTTTCATCTACTGGAGACTTTTAATAATTTGGAGATGTGAAAATTGGTATTTAATTTCTTTGCGGAACCGCGGGCCGTATCCAGTCTTCAATTTGATTTTATCCGGCCCTCGTAACAAATTTCAAATCTTAATAAGCCCAGCCGAGTCTTTTCGTCTAGAGGAGACTTTTAATAATTTAGAGATGTTAAAATTGTTATTTAAATACTTCGCGGAACCGCGGGCCGGATCCAGCCTTCAATTTGATTTATCCGACCCTCGCAACAATTTTCAAATCTTAATAAGCCCAGCCGTGTCTTTTCGTCTAGAGGAGACTTTTTATAATTTAGAGATGTTAAAATGGTTATTCAATTTCTTCACGGAACCGCGGGCCGTATCCAACCTTCAACTTGATTTTATCCGGCCCTCGTAACAATTCTCAAATCTTAACGTCTATCTTCATATTTCTGGTTATTGGTTATCATAAGATAATAGGCCTAAATTAATTTATTTGTTACATCACCGGCAAGGCAAATGAACGATTTTAAAAAAGCATTGAAATACCAATTTTCACATCTCTAACTTCACTCAATAGACCTTTTTACGGTTAGTTAAGCGCACGCGCGTCCGCCATGTTTAAAAGGCGGGAATATGAATGTTTCGGGCACATTTTCTTATTTTCACTGGCTATACGTGAAAAACTGCCCGAAAAACATGCCGGAAATTGACGTATGCGCACAAAAAAATTTCAATTATGAAAAGGTCTATTATTTACGAATTTAGAGATGTGAAAATTGGTATTTAAATTCTCCGTGGAATCGCGGGCCGGATCCAGTATTCAATTTGATTTTATCCGACCATCGTAACATTTCTTAAATCTTAACGTCTATCTTCATGTTACTGGTTATCATAAGATAATAGGCGTAAATTAATTTATTTGTTACATCACCGGCAAGACAAATGAACGATTTTAAAAAGCATTGAAATACCAATTTTCACATCTCTAACATCTCTCAATAGAACTTTTTACCCTTAGTTAAGCGCATGCGTGTCCGCCATGTTTAAAAGGCGGGAATATGAACGTTTCGGGCACATTTTGTTATTTTCACTTGCTATACGTCAAAAACTGCCCGAAAAACATGCCGGTAATTGACGTATGCGCACAAAAAAAAAATCAATTATGAAAAGGTCTATTATTTACGAGTTTCGAGATGTAAAAATTGGTATTTAAATTCTTCGTGAAACCGCGGGCCGTATCCAGCCTTCAATTTGATCTTATCCGGCCCTCGTAACAATTCTCAAATCTTAAAGTCAATCTTCATATTACTGTTTATTATAAGATAATTGGCCTAAATTAATTTATTTGTTACATCACCGGCAAGGCAAATGAACAATTTTAAAAAAGCATTGAAATACCAATTTTCACATCTCTAACATCTCTCAATAGACCTTTTTACGGTTAGTTTAGCGCATGCACGTCCGCCATGTTTAAAAGGCGGGCATATGAACGTTTCGGGCACATTTTATTATTTACACTGGCTATACGTCAAAAAGTGCCCGAAAAACATGCCGGAAATTGACGTATGCACACAAAAAAAATTTAAATAATGAAAAGGTCTATTATTTACGAAGTTAGAGATGTGAAAATTGGTATTTAAATTCTTCGTGGAACCGCGGGCCGGATCCAGTATTCAATTTGATTTTATCCGGCCCTCGTAACAATTCTCAAATCTTAACGTCTATCTTCATGTTACTGGTTATTATAAAATAATTGGTCCAAATTATTTTATTTATTACATCAACTGCAAGGCAAATGAACGTTTTTAAAAAAGCATTGAAATACCAATTTTCACATCTCCAACATTCCTAAATAGACCTTTTTACGGTTAGTTAAGCGCACGCGCGTCCGCCATGTTTAAAAGGCGGGAATATGAACGTTTCGGGCACATTTTGTTATTTACACTGGCTATACGTCAAAAAGTGCCCGAAAAACATGCCGGAAATTGACGTATGCGCACAAAAAAATTTCAATTATGAAAAGGTCTATTATTTACGAAGTTAGAGATGTGAAAATTGGTATTTAAATTCTTCGCGGAACCGCGAGCCGTATCCAGCCTTCAATTTGATTTTATCCGGCCCTCGTAACAATTCTCAAATCTTAACGTCTATCTTCATATTACTGGTTATCATAAGATAATTGGCCTAAATTAATTTATTTGTTACATCACCGGCAAGGCAAATGAAAAATTTTCAAAAAGCATTGAAATACCAATTTTAACATCTTTAACATCTCGCAATAGACCTTTTTACGGTTAGTTAAGCGCACGCGCGTCCGCCATGTTTAAGAGGCGGAAATACGAATGTTTCGGGCACATTTTGTTATTTTCACTGGCTATACGTGAAAAAGTGCCCGAAAAACGTGCCGGAAATTGATGTATGCGCACAAAAAAAATTGAATTATGAAAAGGTCTATTATTTACGAATTTAGAGATGTGAAAATTGGTATTTAAATTCTTCGCGAAACCGCGGGCCGTATCCAGTATTGAACTTGATTTTATCCAGCCCTCGTAACAATTCGCAAATCTTAACGTCTATCTTATTATATTACTGGTTATTGGTTATCATAAGATAATAGGCCCAAAATTAATTTATTTACTACATCACCGGAAAATCAACAAATTTTAAAAAAGTATTAAAATAGCAATTTTCACATCTCTAACATCTCTCAATAGACCTGTTTACGGTTAGTTAAGCCCACGCGCGTCCGTCATGTTTAAAAGGCGGGAATACGAATGTTTCGGGCACATTCTATTATTTTCATTGGCTATACGTCAAAAAGTGCGCGAAAACATGCTGTAAATTGACGTATGCGCACAAAAAAGTTCAATTATGAAAAGGTCTATTATTTACGAATTTAGAGATGTGAAAATTAGTATTTAAATTCCTCGCGGAACCGCGGGCCGGATCCAGCCTTCAATTTGATCTTATCTGGCCCTCGTAACAATTCTCAAATCTTAAAGTCTATCTTCATATTACTGTTTATTATAAGATAATTGGCCTAAATTAATTTATTTGTTACATCACCGGCAAGGCAAATGAACAATTTTAAAAAAGCATTGAAATACCAATTTTCACATCTCTAACATCTCTCAATAGACCGTTTTTTTACGGTTAGTTAAGCGCACGTGCGTCCGCTATGTTTAAAAGGCGGGAATATAAATGTTTCGGGCACATTTTGTTATATTCACTCGCTATACGTGAAAAAGTGCCCGAAAAATATGCCGGAAATTAACGTATGCGCACAAAAAAATTTCAATTATGAAAAAGTCTATTATTTACGAATTTAGAGATGTGAAAATTGGTATTTAAATTTTTCGCGGAACCGCGGGCCGGATCCAACCTTCAACTTGATTTTATCCGACCCTGGTAACAATTCTCAAATCTTAACGTCCATCTTATTATATTACTGGTTATTGGTTCTCATAAGATAATTGGCCTAAATTAATTTCTTTGTTACATTACTGGCAATGCAAATGAACAATTTAAAAAAGCATTGAAATACCAATTTTCACATCTCTAACTTCTCTCAATAGACTTTTTTACGGTTAGTTAAGCGTATGCGCGTCCGCCATGTTTAAAAGGCGGAATATGAATATTTCGGGCACATTTTGTTGTTTTCACTGGCTATACGTCAAAAAGTGCCCGAAAAATGTGCCGGAAATTGACGTGTGCGTACAAAAAAATTTAATTATGAAAAGGTCTATTATTTACGAATTTAGAGATGTGAAAAGTGGTATTTTAATTCTTTGCGGAACCGCGGGCCGGATCCAACCTTCAACTTGATTTTATCCGACCCTGGTAACAATTCTCAAATCTTAATATCTTCATATTAGTGGTTATTGGTTATCATAAGATAATTGGCCCAAATTAATTTATTTGGTACATCACTGGCAAGGCAAATGAAAAATTTTCAAAAAGCATTGAAATACCAATTTTCACATCTCTAACATCTCGCAATAGACCCTTTTACGGTTAGTTAAGCGCACGCCCGTCGGCCATGTTTAAAAGGCGGGAATATTAATGTTTCGGGCACATTTTGTTATTTTCACAGCCAATACGTCAAAAAGTGCCCGAAAAACATGCCGGAAATTGACGTATGCGCACAAAAAAAATTGAATTATGAAAAGGTCTATTATTTACGAATTTAGAGATGTGAAAATTGGTATTTAAATTCTTCGCGAAACCGGGGGCCGTATCCAGTATTGAATTTGATTTTATCCAGCCCTCGTAACAATTCAGAAATCTTAACGTCTATCTTCATATTACTGGTTATCATAAGATAATTGGCCCAAATTAATTTATTACATCACCGGAAAATCAACAAATTAAAAAAAAGCATTGAAATAGCAATTTTCACATCTCTAACATCTCTCAATAGACCTGTTTACGGTTAGTTAAGCGCACGCGCCTCCGTCATGTTTAAAAGGCGGGAATACGAATGTTTCGGGCACATTTTGTTATTTTCATTGGCTATAAGTGAAAAAGTGCACGAAAAACATGCCGGAAATTGACGCACAAAATAATTTCAATTATTTACGATACTATGCGATTGTTAATTTCTCGGAGCAGCGAAATTTCCTCAACATTTTTCTAATTACTTACATTGACTAGTAGTTTGATACGTTCTTCGAAACGCGAACACAAAAGAAGGCCATCGTCCAACATTTCAAATAAATGGAATTTGCAACAAATCAAATTTTTCGTCAACAATTTCTAATAAAATTTAGATAAAAAGACTGTGTGAAAAGTCCGATTAAAAACGTAAAATCCTACACCGCGTTATTAAAACATTAATTAAGTTAATTTCCTACAATAAAAAATGTAAACTATTTTATAACATCCTGTAGCCTCAGGATAATTCGGAACTAGAAGGAAAGGCTCGCATTTCCTTCACTTACTTTAGCTTGCGATTTTTGCATCACAGTTTTGATTATACAAGGGGGGAAACGGAACGTTCCCCGGGGTGCTAGAAGTACTCGTTGTCGCTGCTGTTCTGCGACTCCTCCTCTCGGCTCGAGTAGTCCAAGCGGGACGAGTAACTCGAGATTCTCTCCTGTTGCCTGCTGTTGCTAATAAACACTTCGTTCGAGTTTACAGCTAAAACATAATTCTTTATCAAAATCTAAAAAGAGCTTCGTTTATTTTATCAATTTCCCAATTTAAACAAAATCTCACGAAATGACACATTTAATTTCTTCTAATTTGACCAATCTCTTCTGCTTCGACTTGGACTCCTTCTTCGCGATATCTCCACTGGTTTTCGCAGCTACCTTCACCGCACTTTCCGCCACGGGAGCCTTCACCACCGGCCACCTAAACCCCCTGAAGAAATACTTGTATTCGACCAGCGCGACACATCCAATCTCTTGCAGCGCCTTACAACTATTCATAGCTAAATTATTCGTACAAATCTCCGAATGCAACAAAGCATTTTCACTTGGAATATCCGATATTATATCCTCAATAATCGATTGGATTTCGTTCGTAAGAAATAAATTTTCTTCTTGGGTCGGGGTAGGTTTCGTTGACGTTAATTTGTTTTTAGATTCTTCAAACATTGGAACAATTTCCTCCTTCTTGCCCTCAAGTTTTCTTTCGAAATTACCAGGTATTTCTTCCTCCTTGTCTTCGACTCTTCTTTTGTTATTACCAATAATTTCCTGCTTCTTATCTTTGAATTTTTCCTCGTTATTATCAACAATTTCTTGCTTGTTGTTGAGTTTTCTTTCATTATTATCAACAATTTCCTTCTTTTTACCCGCGAATTTTCTATCGATATTATCAACAATTTCCTGCTTGTCCTTAAATTTTCTTTCGTTATTATCAACAATTTCCTTCTTATCCTCGAATTTTCTTTCGATATTATCAACAATTTCCTTCTTATTGTCCTTGAATTTTCTTTCGTTATCAACAAATTCCTTCCTTTTATCCTCGAATTTTCTTTCGATATTATCAACAATTTCCTGCTTCTTATCCTCGCATTTTCTTTTGTTATTATCAACAATTTCCTTCTTTTTATCCTCGAATTTTCTTTCGATATTATCAACAATTTCCTGTTTCTTGTCCTGGAATTTTCTTTCGTTATTATCAACAAATTCCTGCTTCTTATCCTCGAATTTTCTTTCATTATTCTCAAAAATTTTCTGCTTCTTATCCACGAATTTTCTTTCGTTATTATCAACTATATCCTCCTCCTTGTCCTTGGATTTTCTTTCGTTATTATCAACAATTTCCTCCTTAATGTCCTCAAGTTTTCTCTCGTTATTATAAACCATTTCCTGCTTCTTCTCCTCAAAAGTTCTTTCGTTATTATCAACAATTTCCTCCGTCTTGACCTCGAGTTCATCGCCAATTTTCTGCTTCTTGTCGAGTTTTTCCTGCTTCTTGTCCTCAGCAAAGTCTTCGTTTTTGGCCCATTCGATTTCTGCGTATTTCGATGCGTTATTGAAGACAAATTTGGTGCGAGTGATTTCAACGTTTTCTAAATTTTTCCGTTCGTTGTCTTCGTCGCAGTTCGAATCATCAATGTTAGTGCCAACTTCCACTCCATTCTTCCTCTCGGACAAAATCTTATCAAAGTTCTTCAAAACCTCTCCAGCTTCTTCACCAAAACAAGGCGAACTTTGCTTCGATTTGTCTTTCCCTGGCATTTTCCTCTTTTTCTTTACCTTCCTTAGATCCTCCATTCTGGGCGTTTTTCCGGTAAAGTCCCAAAGCGACTTTCCAGCCTCAAAACTACTAAAATCAAACGGCGAGCTTTCACCTGTTTGAGTGCTTTGTCCGGCTATAAAAGTTTCTACGCAAAAAACCTTTTCCTCCTCAACATCGCGACTAACAGTTAAATCAAAAACACCCAACTTGTCCAACTCTCCACTTTGTATTTCTTGTTCTACGAACCCGTGGAATTGGACAGTTTCTTCTTTCGGAGGATCAAACATGTTGTCCATGACGCAATCTGCGCAAACGAACTGGCAACTGCAACGTTTCTTCTTCGGCGGTGGACCTAAACCGCTTGGACCAGCACCGTCTCCGCAACAAGCTTTCTCTTCGCTCTCCTCGTCCGGCACTTTAACCTTCTTGGCGGTTTTTTTATCGCCTAAAACTTGTTTGAAGACGTCTTCATAATTCTCCACATGCCGGTTCTTCAACAGCGAAGTTTTGTGATTCATGTAGACCTTGGTGATGTCTTCGTAACTGACGTTGTAGAGTTTACTGAGCTCTTGCATGCGCGCCGCCACCTTCTTGTAGCCGTCGAGGAGTTTGGCTTCTTCGGCGGCCACCAAGTCTCCCTGGCCTTTCGGAGCTAAAGCGATTTCCGAGAATGATCGGTGAAGCAACAGTCCGTAACGTTTACCTTTGGGACAATCGATCTCCGCACAATCTTGCTCGTAATTCTCGATCAAAACCACGCCGGATTTGCCCGACTTCTTCCTCGCCGGCAGCAACATCTTAATCTCCGACTTCTTCTCACCTTTCTTGACCTTCGTGAACAAATCGTCCAGCAACTCGTCGGGATTGCGAGAGAGAGACAACTCCGTCTGGCACACAACGCTCTTCTTCGCGATCACTTTCACGGCGGGCAACAAGACGGGAATATCTAGGAGGAATTGCGGGATGAGGAGGAATTCCTTGGGGTGGGTTTCGTTAACTTACCGTTGCTGGAATGGTTGGAAGTGGGGTGGTTGGCGAGTATGATGGCCAGGCATTGCGCCACGCAGGGGTTCGGCGCGCAACTCAGCGCCGGCGTTAAACCGTTCGCGTCCACGGCCAACACCGAGGAACCTCTTTTGATCAGCGATCCCGTCACGTCCACCAAACCATTACGAGCCGACAAATGCAAAGGCCTACAAAACAAAAATTCAATACGGTTAGTTAAGCGCATGCGCGTCCGTGTTTAAAAGGCGAAAATATGACAGTTTTGGGCACATTTTGGTCGTGTAACACAAAGTGCCCGAAAACATGCGCACAAAAAAATTTCAACTATGAAAAGGTCTACTTCATGTAAAAGGTCATTATCTACACTGCTTTTTCAAACTTTCAGTTTTTTGCCACTAGAGACATAAAAATCAGCCGTGAAGATATCAAATTTATAAACAAAATTCCTTTCAACCTTAGAAAAACAATGTCGACATTTCATTTTAATAGACCTTTTTACGGTTAGTTAAGCGCATGTGCGTCCGCATTGTTTAAAAGGCGGGAATGTGAAAGTTTCGGGCACATTGTGTTATTTTCACCGGTTATAAGTCAAAAAAGTGCCCGAAATTTACACATGCGCACAAAAAAATATCAACTATGAAAAGGTTTATTGGTCATTATCTACACTGCTTTTTCAAACTGTCAGTTTTTTGCCACTAGAGACATAAAAATCAGCCGTAAAGATATCAAATTTATAAACAAAATTCCTTTCAACCTTAGAAAAACAATGTCGACATTTCATTTTAATAGACCTTTTTACGGTTAGTTAAACGCATGCGCGTCCGCATTGTTTAAAAGGCGGAAATATGAAAGTTTCGGGCGTTTATTGTGTTATTTTCACTGGTTATACGTCAAAAAGTGCCCGAAATTTACACATGCGCACAAAAAAAATTCATCTATAAAAAGGTCTATTTGTCATTATCTACACTGCTTTTTTAAACTTTTAGCTTTTTGCCAATAGAGACATAAAAAGCAGCCGTGAAGATATCAAATTTATAAGCAACATTACTTTCAACCTTAAAAAAACAATGACATTTCATCTCAATAGACCATTTTTACGGTTAGTTAAGCGCATGCGTGTCCGCCATTTTGTCCGCCCAAGGCGGGAATATGAAAGTTTCGGGCACATTTTGTTATTTTCACTGGCTATACGTCAAAAAGTGCCCGAAAACATGGTGGGATTTGACGTACGCGCAGCTATGAAAAACTCTATTTCTTACGTTTTTCTATCATTATTAGTCATATTGATAACTTCTGCGTTGGTGGTGCATTCCATCAAAACAAGGGCGGTGTGACTGTGTTTCCTCAGACAAGCTAAATGCAACGCAGTGTTGCCACTCTCGTCCTTCGCTTTGATGTCGGCTTTGTAGGCGACCAACAGCTCAATCATCTGCGTCTGGCCAAACTGCGAGGCGGCGATCAACGGAGTGCGTCCGTTTTCGTCCTTGGCGTCGATCTCGGCGCCCTGTTCGAGCAGATACCGCGCACACTCGGTGTGTCCGTGCAGCGCCGCGATGTGCAACGGCGCGCGTCGTCGGGCGTCCCGGTGGCCGACGATGTTCTCGCCGTGGTTGTGCAACAGCTCCAAACAACGTTCCGAACCCGCAAACCTACACAAAAATGATTTATTAGTAAATACACAACAGCTTACGTAGTCATTGTTTTACGTGGCACAATGGGCGGGGGAGAAGGCGTTCCCCGTCGACGAATTGTAAACGCCTTTCTGAAGTAAATAGTCCACACAATTCGCATTACCTAAAAATAAAGAAAACATCGATGTGCAACCTTTACGCGTAGAAAAAGATCCAACTCGCCCCCAAAAGAAGTTTCACTTCAATTTTTTTTACCGTGGTAACAAGCCCAGTGTAACGGTCCGAATTCCTGGTGGTCGAGTTTCGCGGCCTCTTCCGGTTCCACGTGATTCAAAATAGTCTGCAAACAAGGTAGCGAGCCGCAAGCGGCCGCCAAATGCAGCACGGTCTTTCCGTTAACGTCCGGTTGCGTCAGCGACGCGCCCTTCGAGATCAACAGCTGCACGACGTTGTTCTGATCGGTAACCACCTGCAAAACGTAACATTACTAAAGCCGTCGTTTAAATGTCTCGTAAATGTTACCGCTCGGAACAGAGAGGAATGTTGGTCGAAATCTACGATATTCGGGTCAGAATTGACCTTCAGGAGCGTTAAAACGCAATCTCGGTGCGATCCCGACACCGCCAACATCAACGCAGTACGATTAAATCTACAATGGATAAACATAAAACTAAATAGATTTTACAATATTATACAATCGGGCAGAAGGACCTCATGATCGATAGCCCTTTGCATAAACTAAATTATATTCTCTCTCTATTATACTAACTTATCGGGTTTGTCAATGATCGTCTTGTCTTCGGTGTTGTCGACGAGGAGGGCGAGACAGTGCGTGTGTCCGTTCTTGGCGCTGCAGTGTACGGGGCTCATGCAGTAAACGTCCTCGGATATGCCCACCTTGGCCCCGTAGCGCAGCAGCATCTGCACGCACTCGGTGTGTCCCTCCCTGGCGGCGATCAGCAGCGGCGTGCAGCCCGACTCGTTCTTGATGTTCATGTTCGGGAAGTAGGGCACGATCGCCCGCAGGATGTTCAAGTTACCACTGCGGGCCTAAAACAACAAACGATTTAGAGAAATCACAACAATATTACAGAATTTATATTAATTGATTTCTTACCGCAAGGTGAAGGGGCGTGTTCGACGGGGTTTCGGGGCCGTGCAGGGTGTGGTTTTTGCCCAGCGAGCTGAGCAGGTATTGCAGTGCGTGGAGGTTCCTTCCGTTCACGGCGTAGTGGACGGCGGTGAAGCCTCGGATGTCCTGCAGCTTGGCATCGGCGCGGTGTTGCAAAAGGTATTCTACACACCTTAAAAACAACTTCAATAAGTGACTGAACGCAGTAGATAAGCTATATGTGTTCTAGGCCAAAATCCCATAAGGATTTACATAGGGGTCTAACATTACATTTTTGATAATATATGCAACCAACAATACACAATTTTAATCAGCTTTAAACCGCTTCCAATAGACCTTTTTACGGTTAGTTAAGCGCATGCGCATCCAACAAGTTTGAAAGGCGGGAATATGAAAGTTTCGGGCAAATAATAAGGTTATACGTCAAAAAGTTCGGGCAAAACATGTCGGAAATTGACACATGTGCACAAAATAATTTCAACTATGAAAAGGTCTTATTAGGTCTTATTATTTTAAACAGCTTTCAATCAGCTATGCTGTTTAAAGCTGATTAAAATTGTGTATTGTTGGTTGCATATATCATAAAAAATGTTATTTTAGACCCCTATGTAAATCCTTATGGAATTTTGGCCTAGAACTTATAGTTTATCTGCTGAACGGCATGCGACCAACAGGAATCTTTGGAGAAGATTGGTGAATGCAGCAGTGAAAAAAGCAGATGACTCTCCATGACCACGACCACTCTGTCAAGAGTGTACGACTCGGAAGAAGAAGTAACTGAACTTAATATAATTATTGAAAACTCCGAGCGCTTTACAGAATATTCAGTTTATACGCAGTTCGTGGAAATCTGTTCAAAAATGCGAATACAATTGCAATTCTTACCGGCCTTCTTCGTCGAAGGAGGAGGCGAGGTGCAAAGGCGTGCAGCTCTCCATGTCGACGACGTTCACAGGAGCTCCGATTCCCACCAGTGTGAAGACGCAGTTGTAGTGCCCTCCGGCGGCGGCGTAGTGCAAAGCGGTGCGTCCGATGCCATCCTGGAGCTTGAAGTTCGCGCCCTGGCTCACCAACAAGTCCAAACACTCAACGGATCTAGAATAAATTAATAAATTTGGAATATAAATATTCTATGCACAGATGATTTATATCATCTCTATAGTTGCACATCTATGTATGTATGTATGTTTTATCCTGGTAAATAAATAAATAAGCCCGCGATAAATTCTCGCGGGGTAGTTTTAAGTTGACTGAAGCACGAGAGTGTGAAGGGGTTTGCTTGACACGCCTCCTTCTTAGCTATACTTGCCGCAGCCACCCGATGGAGTAATAAACTTGCGTGTTCTTCGGGATATGATTCCCTATTGGTCAGTGCAAACGCATTTGAAGCGTAGATCACGCAGCCGAAACTTTTGTATTTGGTTATAGTCTTGGGATTCATATTTTCCGCACAAAAGTAAAATTTCGCAAAGCAGTGTAAATCAGGGTTTTTGCAACGTCACTACGAACTATCTCGTGATCACTCCACGGGGGCCGGCGCGAGTGGTGACGCTCGTGGCCTCATATTAGAGCGCTGACAAGTATAGAGGGCCCGAGTTCTATCCTCAGTGCCGGCCGCATTTGTTCCAGAAGACAAATGTGAAAAATGGTAATTAGCGCAATTTACAATACAACAGGTTCCTGGGCCTAAGTGAATGTGAATGCAGAATACAATAGGCTACCAATAGGCCGCAGTCTGCGAAGGGTCGGCAAACCCGGAATTCACATCGAACCAAACTTAAAAAAAAAACTCCACGGGGTCGCTGCGGCAAGTATAACAGAGATGGTTTTTCGAGTCAACAATAGAACCACCACCACACTCTCGTCTTTACTCGCCCTTCTCAGACAAATAGCAGCAGCATCAGCTGCTACCTGCTCCATGCCAGTCATGACACCGAAGTGTTCATGAAGTAAGGCGAGCGTGTGGATGCGAGTTGCTCGCCTCCAGCATCTACGGCGAGGATACTTGCAGCGAGTCTGCTGCGGGTTTATGGAATGCAACTATTCTAAAAAACCCTTGTTTGGTTTACCCTTTATAGGCAGAACAAACCCCTTTATTGGCAAACCCCCAATGTTTTGTTTACCCTTTATAGGCAGCACAATGTATCGGAGTTTTTCCAGTGTCATCCTTGGTGTTGAGATCGACGTTCGCCTGGATAAACTTCCTGGAAACTTCGACGTGTCCAGAAAGGGAGCAGGAATGCAACGGCGTCCTTCCCTCGTATCTGCAAAGACCAGGTAATAAGGTACGACGTCTCTTTGGGGAGTCGTATTCGACTTACCCTCGTTTATTGGGATCAGCACCGTAGCCCAAAAGAGTCGCAGTCAAGATATCGTGCCCGTTTTGAGCGGCTATGTGCAAAGCCGTGTTGCCGTTCTTGTCTTGTGAGTCGACGATAGCACCTAAAACACAATCAATAAATGAATTGCGAACATTTAAATGAAAATTCGACCTTTATCGATTAACGTCTTGCTTCTGGTGAAGCGTCCGTGGATGGCGCTCATGTGCAGGGGGGTCCGTCCGTCGGAGCTCTGCTTGTTGATGTTCACCTGGTGGTCGAGGAGGAACCCCATGCAGGCCAGGCCGTCCGTGCTGGCGGCCGCGATGTGCAGCGGCGTCTGTCCGCGGTAATTGACCGCCTCCAGGTTGGCCTGCGACGCGTGCAGCTCCTGACAGACGGGCAGATGTCCGTGAAGACACGCTATGTGCAACGGCGTGTTCCCCATGGAATGCTGCGCGTCCACCTCCGCACCCGCATTTAACAACAACCGACAAGCATAGACCATACCTATAAATTGATTGATTGATTGACAGAGGCGATGGGGGCCTAACAGTCAAGGTGTAAGATTACAGAGCTACAAGTCCCGGGTTCACAAAAACCTCCCCTAGTAGTGGCTCTCCAACCAAGTTAAAAATAGTAAGGGCTCCCTACACTTGTATCTAAGATTAAGACACCAAGCACAAGTTTTGATTGACAGAGGCGATGGTGGCCTAATAGTCAAGGTGTCAGATTACAGAGTTAAAAGTCCTGGGTTCACAAAAACCTCCCCTAGTAGTGGCTCTCCAACCAAGTTAAAAATAGTAAGGGCTCCCTACACTTGTATCTAAGATCAAGACACCAAGCACAAGTGTTGATTGACATAGGCGATGGTGGTCTAATAGTCAAGGTGTCAGATTACTGAGCTATAAGTCCTTGGTTCACAAAAACCTCCCCTAGTTGTGGCTCGGCAAAAATAATAAGGGCTCCCTTGTATCTAAGATCAAGACACCAAGCGCAAGTGTAGGCATGGGTGTAGCCAAGAGGGAGGTTTTGGGGGTTCAAACCCCCCCGAAATATGCAAAATATAACATAAATATTAGAAGACTCTCTAAAACTGTACTTGAATAATCCAAGATGAGAAACCGCAAGGTGGTCGTCACCTTTGTTGATTTTAGGAAGGCCTACGATTCCATTGATAGAGAAACGCTTAACAAAGTACTCCAGGAACTAGCACTAGACAACAAAACCCACAGACTCATCCTAGAAACTTTGACCAACACCCATTCCAGGGTTAAATTTAGAGGGGAGATATCAGAAAGCTTCGAAATAAAAACTGGAGTGAGACAAGGAGATGGACTTTCCCCACTTCTCTTCAACTGTGTCCTTGAAAAGGTTATGAGCGAATGGAGCAAGGAACTGAACAATTTGGATGCTCAGAGTGGTATCTACCTGGGACGTAAGAACAATGGACTGGTTATAGATTGCCTGGCCTTTGCAGATGACATGGCACTGATTGCTGATTCTCTTGAGATGGCAAAAATGCAGGCAAAACAGGCTGCCAAAGTGGGTCTTCAAGTGTCGCTGGAGAAAACAGAATTCTTCACCAACGTCAGAGAAGCAAACAGAGAGATGTTACTAGAACAGGGAAACATCAAGAGAACTGAGAAATTTAAGTATCTCGGCGAATGGATTGAACCCAACTTATAAGAAAGAGCATCATTATCCAAGAGAGCCAGCAAGTTAGAACTAGCCTATTGGGTGAGTAAGAACACTTACAATTAGAAATGCCCGTCACGCAACCTGAAACTTAAGCACTACACATCAGTCTTATGACCAGAAGCCCTGTATGCCATGGAGTGTCTTTCCTTGAACCGAAGGGGTCTAATAGAGAAATTGGAAATCAGAGAGAGGAGAATCCTCAGGAAGATCCTAGGCCTGGTAAAGGAAGATGGGGACATAACTCTGAGCTTTATGAACATATTGAGAGGCTCTCTATCTGTGCAAGGAAAAGAAGGGTAGCTTTCTATGGCCACATTGCAAGATTGCCTCCAAACTGACTAACCAACCGTTTGTTCACCTTCTGGCAAAACAAGAAGCTTCGTACCACTTGGTTGACAGAAACCGAGAAGGATATTTAAAATCTGGGAATAACAGATCTCAAAAACAGACAGTCTGTGAGACGCACCCTGAAGGAAGTCCGTGGATTTCAGGAAAAACCTCGAAGGAAAGGTACCCCCTGGACAGAAGAGAGAAAGGAGTTACACCGGCAGAAGATACGACAATACTGGGCAAAAGTCAAAGCCAAACAGTTGAACAAGTGTGGTCCAAAGTAGGCCTATTCGAAAGAAGAAGACGACTCTCTTCAAGAGAGCATGGTAGATGTGAAGTTTAGGAACCCTTGTGTGTCAGTTTTAGAATGTAAATTGGCGTATTTCTGTCACCCCACCGAAACTAAACCCTGGCTACGCCCGTGAGTGTAGGTCCAGTGGAGGTACTTATGGCTTTGTAGCACCCTTACAGAAAGAGATGTTTATTGATTTTGATAAATCTATATACCGCTGGCTGCAGCGACGTGTAAAGGAGTGTATTGATTCCGGTCTCTGACTTGGACGTCGGCGCCGTTACGTATGAGGAGTTCCATGGTGCCGACGTGGCCTAGATGGGCGGCCCAGTGTAGAGGTCTGCAGTCCTTCTTGTCGCACGCGTTCACAATGCAACCCTTGGCGATGAGCAGCTCGACGACGTCGCTGTGACCGTTGAGAGCGGCGTGGTGGAGCGCCGTACGCCCCGCCCTGTCCGTCACGTTCACGTTCGACACGTACTTGAGGAGGATCGAGACGCAGTCGAACGCGTTATTCGCAGCGGCGATATGCAGCGGCGTCTGCCACTGCCTATCCCTCGCAGTGGTATCCGCCTCGTGTTTCAACAGAAGGGCAACAGTTTTCTAAAAATTTCACAAATATAAAATGTGTTTATTACAAGTGTTTTTAGATTACTTCAGCTCCAACGCCGCAGGCTCTGTGCAACGGCGTCAGCCATCGACTGTCTCGCGTGTTCACTCTCGCTCCTTTCAGCAGGAGCAGTTCGGCCAAATCTTTATCACCTTTGTAGGCAGCTGCATGCAGGGGGCTCCTCTTCTCCGCATCTGTAATCGACATAATAGATCAACAATTGAAATTAAAGACAAGAATAGACAGACTAGAGTAGAGTAAAGACGGTAAACAGAGTAGACTACACAGGCAAGACGAAACCCCCTATCTCATATTATGCAATCATTCAGGGTGGGCAGCATGGGTGATTAGTGAAAACAGCCCTAGTAGTTGCCTCCCCTACTGGAAATCAAACCTGGGTCTCCCACTTGCCAGGTGGGTATGTTGTCAACTGCACTACCAAGGAGGACACACAGACAAGACTAGATAGACATAGACAGTATGCTTTAAATATTCCCGAGGCAAGTAACGAGCAGAGATCATTTTGCAATGTTGTTCAAGATTCTTGCAATAATAGTTCATGCATGGGATAGCTTTTCAATTTATCGAACAAAATTATTATGATTGTCCTGAAGTACTATGCATGATGTTACTATCGCAAATGCTAATCTGGGGACGAATCATATTATAATCACTATTTCAAATGAACTTCGAACGAAAAAGATTACAGCAAAGGCACCCCAGTATTGCATATTTTGCACCCCAGTATTGATTCAACAACTGCCCTAGTTGTTGCCTGCCCTACTGGGAATGGAACCCGGGTCTCCCGCTTGCCAGGTGGGTATGTTGTCAACTGCACTACCAAGGAGGACACACAGACAAGACTAGACAGACATTACGTTATGCTTAAAACATTCCCGAGACAAGTAACGAGCAGAGATCGATTTGCAATGTTCAAGATTCTTGCAATAATAGTTCATACATAGGATTGGTTTTCAATTTATCCAACAAAATTATTATGATTGTCCTGAAGTATTATGATTATAATCATATTATAATCACTATTTCAAATGAATTTCCAACGAAAAAGATTACAGCAAAGGAACCCCAGTATTGCATATTTCACATTCATTCAACAACTGCCCTAGTTGTTGCCTCCCCTACTAGGAATGGAACCTGGGTCTCCCACTTGCCAGTTGGTTACCTTCAATTTATCGAACAAAATTATTATGATTGTCCTGCAGTATTATGCATGATGTTACTAACGCAAATGCTAATCTGGGGACGGTTCATATTATAATCACTATTTCAAATGGACTTCGAATGAAAAAGATTACAGCAAAGGCACCTAAGTATTGCATATTTCGTATTCATTCAACAACTGCCCTAGTTGTTGCCTCCCCTACTAGGAATGGAACCTGGGTCTCCCACTTGCCAGGTGGGTATGTTGTGAAACTGCACAACCAAGGAGGACACACAGACAAGACTAGACAAACATAGATGATTGTGTTCCACAGGGATCAGTCATGGGCCCAACGTTGTGGAATATAATGTACGATGGGGTTCTCAGACTCAAGATGCCAGAAGGAGTAGAGACTGTTGGCTTCGCAGACGATCTTGCCGTGGTGGTATGCGGCAGAACCGAGGATGAGCTAGAGCGGAGAGCAAATGAAGCATTGCTACTAATAGACAAATGGATGGAAGGTAAACAGCTCAAGGTGGAACCTGAAAAAACGGAGGCAGTTTTTTCGGAATAGCACATGACTGGTTTAGATCTTATCTTTCCAACAGACTACAAACAGTATGTGTAAAGCATAATTCAAAAACATATTTTTCAGATGAGAAAACAATTGCTACGGGTGTACCACAGGGTAGTGTACTTGGTCCGATCTTGTTCATCCTATATGTAAATGATATGTCAAATATCATAACGGACCCATCTATTGCAGTAACTTTATATGCCGATGACACTAACTTGCTTATAGTAGAAAAGGACTATACCCTATTGTGTGACAAAACTATCAATGCCACAGAAAACATTGCAAATTGGTTCCAAAACAATGCTCTAGTTCTGAACACATCCAAAACAAACTGTATTCTTTTCAGACATTGTAGAAATACTTCACTGTATCCAGACTCCATCAATCTTTATAAGACACAGATATTATATGCCAACAAAACAAACTTTCTTGGAATTACCATTGATGAATTTATGTGTTGGTCAGAACATGTGAAGCAGTTGTGTGGCAGACTTAGTAGAATTTGTTATGCACTTAAGGAACTGAAAAAAGTGGTAGATCCTGAAACTCTTAGAACAGCATACTTTGGTCAATTTTTTGGGGTGGGTCACACAGTCAAGAAGTCTTTACAATCCAAAAAAGAATGATTGGAATCATGGGAAATCTCAAAATAGCTGAGTCCTGTAGAGAACAATTTAAATCATTAAATTTGTTAACTCTACCTGCCATATACTTCTCTGAATGTGTAAATTTTGTTTTTAAAAATAAGCAGTTTTTTGATGGAGTAGTGTACTGCACATAAAACCACACTTCTTGAAAAAGGCAGTTTTTATAAATGTGTGGAATTTTATAATATGCTCCCTAGCAAAATTAAGGAGATGAAAAACTTTTTCCACTATAGAAAAACAATTATTAGATACTTAATCTGCTTTGAACCATATAAAATTGATGATCTAAACCAAAGAATTTTCCAGTCCTAGTTTTTTAAATGCCAAAAATAGATGTAATATGACCTGTACTATACAAATTGTAATTTGTCTCTGGTATGAATAAATAATCTAATCTAATCTATTAACTGGCATGAGAAGAATTGCCGACGTATCCTTCAAACTTAGAGACGCTACTATCATACCAAAGGGGATCATAAAGTATTTAGGCGTAATAATAGATAAAATCCTGTCATTTAGAGACCATGTCAAAAAAGCTGCCAACAAAGCTTATAAAACTTTTTCTGTACTGGAGAGGCTCATGCCTAACGTAGGAGGACCCAGGACTAGTAAGAGAAAACTGTTGTGCTCGGTGGCCCACTCTGCAATGCTTTATGCAGCCCCTGTATGGGCCAGGGCTATCGACGTGAAAGCCACCAAAGACAAGCTGGCAGCGGTCCAGAGAATGCTAGCAATTATTATTATTTATTATTATTATTTATTTATTTATGGGTAGCACCCAATTCAAAAATATGTTTTTATAAAGGTATATGATACATGAATACTTATAACTAAGGGTAAACCTAAAAACTATACACCAGATATACAAATTTTACAAATTAAGAAGTGACGGCAATCTTCGTTTCAAGCTACTTTCGGAGATATTAAAAAATCCACTTGAATTTCGTTAGCGTTTGATATAATTCTGGCTAATGGTGAATGTTTTCCATAATTGCATCTGTGGAAGTCTGGGTGTTTCGAGTTACTCTAGATGGAACATGTAAGCCAATTAAGGACAGGAGATGTGGACAATCAGCATTATAGTTCAAAATCTTATGCAGAAATCTAATGTCTGTATAAACTCTACGAGTGCTGAGTTTCTCTATTTTTGTTGTATTGCGAACTTCTCTCAGTGAGTTTTTAATTAAAGGTATATTCAATTTATAGGCTAAATATCTCAAAAATTTCTTCTGAGTTTTTTCTATATTATTTATATGGATTTCATATGTTGGTGACCATAAACATGAACAATACTCCAATATTGATCTAACAAAAGAATAATAAAGAGTTTTTATGGAACCGACATTAGTGAATTCTCTTGTGGTCCTGCACGCAAAGCCCAGCATTGGTGAAACCATCCTACATTATAGAAAATCATACAAACTTAAAACAAACGGAACACAGCCTAAATATATAAATATATTCAGCCTTTCCGGAGCTCTATAACAATTATTGAGTCTTTCTAGGACTACCAAAACAAATTTCACATGAAATTATTTTTTAAAGTTATTTTACAGCTTTCAGTTCACTTTCGTTGCATTCAATAAAAATAACATTGTTTTTAAGCTCATGTCTTTCCGTTACCTTAAGCGAATAGCCACCTGTGGACGCGTTTCGAGATTTATCTCTCATCAGCACAGCTTTGCTTCCATGAACAATAATTTGTAAACCACTCTTCTATCTTATCAGTTCAATCTCCGACCACTTCACCAATTCTATCTTATCAGTTCAATCAATAACCTGCTAAGTGTCTCTCTCTCAAAATGTCAAAATTATAAACATCTAACCCTAAACACAACATGGGTTTTCAAGTGAGTGGTTTACAAATTATTGTTCATGGAAGCACAGCTGTGCTGATGAGAGATAAATCTCGAAACGCGTCCACAGATGGCAATCCACTTAAGGCATTGGAAAGACATGAGCTTAAAAACAATGTTATTTTTATGGTTTTTATTTAGTGTCACGAAAGTGGACTGAAAGCTGTAAAATAACTTACAAATTTCATGTGAGATTTGCTCATTTGACATTTCGAGTTACTCTAGATGGAACATGTAGGCCAATTAAGGACAGGAGATGTGGACAATCAGCATTATAGTTCAAAATCTTATGCAGAAATCTAATGTCTGCATAAACTCTACGAGTGCTGAGTTTCTCTATTTTTGTTGTATTGCGAACTTCTCTCAGTGAGTTTTGAATTAAAGGTATATTCAATTTATAGGCTAAATATCTCAAAAATTTGTTCTGAGTTTTTTCTATATTATTTATATGGATTTCATATGTTGGTGACCATACACATGAACAATACTCCAATATTGATCTAACCAAAGAATAATAAAGAGTTTTTATGGAACCGACATTAGTGAATTCTCTTGTGGTCCTGCACGCAAAGCCCATCATTTTTGTCGCCTTATTGACAACCTACTCAAAGTGGAGATGAAAATTAATCTTGGTGTCAAAAAGAACACCGAGATCCCGAACAAAGTTTGCTCTTGTGAGAGGTTCACCTTCAATATTATACCCAAATTCAATATGTTCAAGTGATCGATAAAAAGACATAACATTGCATTTGTTTACATTCAACTCCATGTAATTTTCAGTGCACCATTTGACAATTGAAGTAAGGTCCTTTTGAACATTTTCACAATCTTGTTCATTGTTGACATGGCTAAAGATTTTAAGATCATCTGCGAACAGCAAAAAATTTTGAATGTTTAATTATTCCTTCAATATCATTGATGAATATATTGAACAAGAAGGGGCCCAGATGGATTACCTGTGGTACTTCTGAAGTGACGTGAATCTCCTCCGATGTGAAACTCTTGACATTTACATATTGATTTCTGTCTCGAAGATAGCTTGCGAACCAGTTCTGTAAGTTTCCATGAAACCCTATCGCTTCTAATTTCTGAAGCAAGACAGTATAATTAACTGTGTCGAATGCTTTGGAAAAATCTGTGTAAATTACATCTACTTGATGCTTCTGTTCCAGGGCACTCAACACAAATTGTGTTATTGTTAACAAATTTGTAGTTGTTGATTTACCCATGCAAAAACCGTGCTGCTCTTGTATAATAACTTGGTTTAGTGGGGTTTTTATTTGATCACAGATCAGACTCTAATAATTTTGGGATTGCACTCAGAATTGTAATCGGTCTCTAATTTTGTATGTTTGCTTTATCTCCCGACTTGAAGATAGGGGTGATAAAACTAGATTTCCACAAAAGTGGAAATTCCCCTAAGTTCGATGATGAAGTAAATAGATGGAACAAAGGTTTTGCCAAGGTAAATCTACATTTCTCCAATAACAATGGAGCTATTCCATCTGGTCCTGGACCTTTATTGGAGTCTAATTGGTATAATTTATTCAATATGGTTTCCAAGCTGAAATTACAGGAACTCAAATCTATAGTTTTATCACATTTGAATCCTAACAAATTTGCATTAGCAGTGTCCTGTTTGTAGACTGATTGAAACTGGCGTGCTAAGCCATTAGCTATTTCATTTCCTGTTGTACATGATTGTTCTCCTAAGTACATAGTATCTGGTAAGCCATGATTTTTCTTTTTATAGTTGACAAAATTCCAGAAATATTTTATATTCCTACCTACGTTATTTTCCGTACATTTTATATAGTTATCATCATAACATTCTTTACTCATTATTTTACACTGTTTTCGAAGTTCAGAAAAAATTAAATAATTATCCCAGCTGTTACTAATTTTATAACTTTTATGAGCTTTTTTCTTTTCAAATATCAAATATTTCATATCGTTGTTAAACCAACAAGGAAATTTAGGCTTGCTAAGGCAAATATAGGGAATGAAATTGTTTATTCCTGTATATAAAATATTATAGAAAATTTCTGTAGCATTATTGATGTCTGTTATACTGCCTAGCTGATTGTCCCAATCTACAGTGGACAAGTAGAAGTTTACTCCAATGTAATCTCCTCTTTTGAAGTTGAAATAAGAGTTGTCAAATTTCAGATCATTGAAATCTTTGTTCAAGGTAATTGATGAGACTGTGGCTGGATGATATGGATCACAAGGCAGCAAACAGTCATCAGCAATTTCTACAGTGATAATGTCTTTATCTTTCGTGAATATCAAGTCTAGCATAACACCAAAACAATTTTTAATGGAATTTGATTGAAAGAGATTATGAAATGTCAGAGATTCAAGAAGCATTTGAGCTGCATTATTATTATTATATATAGCAGATACGCCCAATTCGTCATTATACCATTCAACATTTGGTAAGTTATAGTCACCATACAGAAGCAGTTTTGTTTCGGGAAATCTCTCTATCACACTATCTACAGTTGCACAATGATCTTCATATAACTCCTGACGAGAGCTGGGTGGAAGATAGATCCCACCAATAATTAGATCTTCACCATAAGTAGATACCTTGACAAATATTTGTTCCACGTTATTCATGTTGATAGTTATGACATTACTGGAATAATGCTTCTTCACCGCTACAAGAACGCCTCCGCCTCTGGATTTTTGACTTGTTAGTATTGACCGATCTTTCCTGTATAAATCATATTGCGACAAACCAAGTTCCTCATCATGAATAATTTCGTAGAGCCAAGTCTCAGTGAAAACAAGAACATCATAGTCAGTGATAGCTGCATTAAGTTCTAATGTCGTAATTTTAGTTCTGATACCTCTAACATTTTGATAGTATACGCGCAATATGTTCTGTTCAATCTGGGGGCTGCCCGTAGAATTTAGTTTTTTCTTTGAGAAGTGTTAAAAAAGTGTTAAAAATGGGTAACTCTAAACAGTAAACTATCACCTAACACAGACACTCAGTGGACACGGATGTTTTCGAGACTACCTCCACAAGATAGGCAGAGCTGTTGATAGCTGCTACGAATACTGTGGAGAAGAGGATAGCGTGATTCACACCATCTACATATGTAGCAGGTGGGACACAGAGAGGGACATCCTACCAAAGGACCTAGAACCACTATACCCTTCATGTTAGAATCAGAACACAACTGGAACTTAGTCAAAAAAACTATAACTGAAATAATCAGCAATAAAGAGCAGGATGAGAAGAAAAGGAAGATTGCTGAAAAACTACGGCTAAACCTGAACCCCTAATCAGCATGACTGGATGGGGGAAGTAAGGTACATCATAGACAACATTGAAAAACAACCGGCATCTTGAAGTTATGCGTAGAGCAGTGGCAAGATGTGTGGGTTTCAGGGGGACCACTTGCCAAGTAAACCCGGGGGTGCTTGCTACGTCCCCCCCCCCCCAAAAAAAAGACAGACATAGATGGTATGCTTAAAACATTCCCGAGGCAAGTAATGAGCAGAGATCATTTTGTTCGAGATTCTTGCAATAATAGTTCATGCATAGCATAGCTTTTCAATGTATCGAACAAAATTATTATGATTGTCCTGAAGTACTATGCATGATGTTACTATCGCAAATGCTAATCTGGGGACAAATCATATTATAATCACTATTTCAAATGGACTTTGAACGGAGAAGATTACAGCAACGGCACCCCAGTATTGCATATTTCGCATTCATTCAACAACTGCCCTAGTTGTTGCCTGCCCTACTAGGAATGGAACCCGGGTCTCACACTTGCCAGGTGGGTATGATGTCAACTGCACTACCAAGGAGAACACACAGACAAGACTAGACAGACATCGCATACATAGACAATATGCTTAAAACATTCCTGAGGCAAGTAAGGAGCAGAGATCAATTTTGCAATGTTGTTCAAGATTCTTGCAATAATAGTTCATGGATGGGATAGCTTTTCAATTTATCAAACAAAATTATTATGATTGTCCTGAAGTACCATGCATGATGTTACTATCGCAAATGCAAATCTGGGGACGAATCATATTATAATCACTATTTCAAATGGACTTTGAACGGAAAAGATTACAGCAACAGCACCCCAGTATTGCATATTTCGCATTCATTCAACAACTGCCCTAGTTGTTGCCTGCCCTACTAGGAATGGAACCTGGGTCTTCCACTTGCCAGGTGGGTATGTTGTCAACTGCACTACCAAGAAGGACACACAGACAAGACTAGACAGACATAGATGGTATGCTTAAAACATTCCCAAGGCAAGTAACGAGCAGAGATCATTTTTGCAATGTTGTTCGAGATTCTTGCAATAATAGTTCATGCATAGGATAGCTTTTCGATTTATCGAACAAAATTATAATGATTGTCCTGAAGTACTATGCATGATGTTACTATTGCAAATGCTAATCTGGGGACGAATCATATTATAATCACTATTTCAAATGAATTTCGAACGAAAAAGATTACAGCAAAGGAACCCCAGTATTGCATATTTCGCATTCATTCAACAACTGCCCTAGTTGTTGCCTCCCCTACTGGGAATGGAATCCGGGTCTCCCACTTGCCAGGTGGGTATGTTATCAACTGCACTACCAAGGAGGACACACAGACAAGACTGGACAGACATCTCATAGATAGACAGTATGCTTAAAACATTCCCGAGGCAAGTAAGGAGCAGAGATCATTTTTGCAATGTTGTTCGAGATTCTTGCAATAATAATTCATGCATGGGATAGCTTTTCAATTTATCGAACAAAATTATAATGATTGTCCTGAAGTACTATGCATGATGTTACTATCGCAAATGCTAATCTGAGGTCGATTCATATTATAATCACTATTTCAAATGGACTTCAAATGAAAAAGATTACAGCAAAGGAACCCCAGTATTGCATATTTCGCATTCATTCAACAACTGCCCTAGTTGTTGCCTCCCCTACTAGGAATCGAACCTGGGTCTCCCGCTTGACAGGTGGGTATGTTGTCAACTGCACCAACAAGAAGGACACACAGACAAGACTAGACAGACATAGATGGTATGCTTAAAACATTCCCGAGACGAGTAACGAGCAGAGATCGATTTGTAATGTTGTTCGAGATTCTTGCAATAATAGTTCATGCATAGGATAGCTTTTCAATTTATCGAACAACATTATTATGATTGTCCATGAGAGCCCAAATGGGGCTCCCATTTGGGCCCAGCTCTGTTCCTCGTATTTGTCAATGATTTGAAGATTCACTTGCCAAATTGTAACTTTCTTCTATTTGCCGATGACTTAAAGCTTTTTCACCGAATCAAGACACCCCAAGATTGTCGAGATCTCCAATCTTATCTAGATGCATTACTATCCTGGTGTACTCGAAAACGTCTCCGGCTAAACATCGCAAAATGTAAATCAATGAGTTTTTACCGGACTAGGTCAAGAATGGATAATAATTACATAATTGAGGGCGAACCACTAGCGCAAGTCACAGAATTCAAAGATCTGGGTGTAGTGCTCGATCATAAATTGAAATTCGAAAAACACATTGATTATATAGTTAGTAAAGCAAACCAGACGCTGGGTTTCATAAACCGAATGACCGTAGAATTTGAAAATATATATACTCTGAAAACATTGTATACGTCACTAGTGAGGCCTATACTTCTATATGCCTCACCAGTCTGGTCCCCGCATTACAACTGTCATATAGTTAAGATAGAAAGAATCCAACATCGTTTTTTAAACATTATAGCGTGGAAACTAAGCCTGCCGTCCCCTCGTGTATCTCACAATTATAGCCAAATTGCGGACCTAATGCACTTAACCTCACTGCGTTGGTACTGACGGTATTTCGACATTATATTTTTATTTAATTTAATCGGGAAGCGCATTGAAGCGGCGTACCTTCAGGCTAAAATCAATGTGCACACCCCTGTTCGCGGCCTAAGGTCAAACACTCTTCGCATATACGAGGTGCCACGTGCACGAACAAACACATACTATTATGCACCATTGTGGAGAATGTGTAGGGTCGCAAATGAAAACCAATTTGATTTCTCATTACCCAGCTTTAGTTTTATAAGTCGTGTCAGAATATCGATACTGTCCAACTACTGTTAACAGTGAACCTATTTTCTTTTTTTTAATATATAAGATTAAGTAGAATGTAATTGGGCGATTGCCTGTCTTATATAAATAAATGATTGTCCTGAAGTACTATGCATGATGTCACTATCACAAATTCTAATTTGGGGACGAATCATATTATAAATAATGGATAAAGATTATCGAGAAGACATTTTATATGTTAACACGTTAATCTCCACATGAAGCATGCGTGTCTCACAGGCAATTTATTTGCGACACCGCAAGAATCTCATGTGGTTAACGCAAAGTCTTTTGATTTTCTTTCCAAAGCTCAACGACGATTCACACTTAGCATACAAATACACAGGAACTGGTTAAGCGTGGCCTGCCAAACAAAATAAACTGATTTTGTGTCAAAAATAATTGTCACAAGTGTTATTTTATACAATATTATTTACAATGATTCAGTTTTCCTTACGTGGCCCCGCACACCGAAATAATTTGTTATGTTGTGGCGATTAACATGTTAAAAACAGTGAGCATATTCAATATATTTTTTGTAAACAAATATTACCTTGATAGTTGACATCGGGTTGTCCATCCAAGAGGTTCTTAACATCCTCGAGTTCCCCGGAGAAAATAGCTTTGATAAGAGGCGGCTAAAAGTTGAAAATAAATCAACGCCCGTAGTTAATTGGTTGTGAATTTATTACCTGTTCCTCTAGTTTCAGCATGACCATGGTGGCATTTGTGGGGCGTAAATATCTGGGTGTGTGAGACTATTGTTTCCTTTATAATATAATGTTGTTGTTGTGGGAAATCTTCATGGTAGCAGGATCTTCTGGAGGCTGTGGCGGCGAATCGGTGGAGGCAGTAAAGGGAAAAGCTTCAGTCAAAATACATAAATAAATATCGGAGACGTCAAAAAAAAAAACGAATTTGTTGCGGCTCACTCACAGCTTGTTTGTTTGACAGTGGCGCATGGCCAACTGAATGCGCACACCGACTCCTACCAACATAAATAATTAAAAAAATTTGTAATTAGATTAACTTGATGAATTATTAATAATACATCGAATTATTAATAGTATTCATAACATAATTTTGTATTAAATCGAAGTATAAATAGTTATTAATTAACAAACTAGAATTAGATTTTTCAAAAAAGTTGCAACAACTTCGCGTTGTACAAGCTGTAAAAAAAGTTGCCTAAGAATAAAAAAAAAATTCAAATTTGCAAAAATTACCTGCAAGTATTTATTGATCTCACGTTTTATGGCAAAAGCGTTATACCTTTTCCAACTAATTTTGAGATGCTGAAGCAATTAGAAGTCTCTGCGATGAACCATCCAAAAGTGATATTTGCGGAAAATTTAAAAGTATTTTCAACGAATTTGAACCGCTTTCGACATAATTCTTTTTCAATTAATCATTCCCATGCATTCTTTATTTCCATTTCTACTAGCATATTTAATTCTATGTTTGTTTAGTGTACCCCACTCTTAGACACTCTTTAGATACTTGTCTCTGGTGTACCCTGTAACGAATTGCCCTTGTACGGTGAGCTTAAAAACTTTGGCACACACTGGTCAACACACTAAATTTAAGTTTACCAATGTGGACCAAAATTGGACCTCCAGTTTTTTATAACTCAACAAATTTCAACTGGGTTTGGCTAATCCAGTGGAAAAATGAACAAAACTTGCGGATATTCAAACAAACATTGCGTTAATATTAATTGGTATAAGGAAAAAAAAGTATATGTATCACACGTATTAATAAATAAACCTCCGAGCGACTGCGGCAACCACTCATTGTCAGTAGTTGCTCCGCTGGCTCGGCGGCAGCCAAGAATTCCGCGGATTCGACGACATGTCCCCCGCCGACAACTTCCTCGTCAACAACCCATTCACTACAAAATTAAAACAATCAAAAACAGTTAACATTTTTAAAGATAAGTTAAGACTTCTACGAGGGTAGATTGAAAAGTTTCCGGAATGGGCAAGAGATGTTATGAGAGTTATGAGATTATTATGATGGTTGTCAAGTCCCACCTATGGTTGGCCTTGATATCAAGGTCAAAGGCAGGTTCGTCGTTCAGTTTTTATTTACTAGGCAATCTTGTGAAGCAAGTCAGGCACATTGCAAAGTCAGGCACATTCCGGAAACTTTTCAATCTACCCTCGTAGTTAAATTGATATTGAGGTACGATGCTACTAGAGGAAAAACAATAAATTGATCAGATAGAATTGGTGAAACCATCCTACATTATAGAAAATCATACAAACTTAAAACAAACGGAACACAGCCTAAATATATAAATATATTCAGCCTTTCCGGAGCTCTATAACAATTATTGAGTCTTTCTAGGACTACCAAAACAAATCTCACATGAAATTATTTTTTAAAGTTATTTTACAGCTTTCAGTTCACTTTCGTTGCATTTAATAAAAATAACATTGTTTTTAAGCTCATGTCTTTCCGTTACCTTAAGTGGATAGCCATCTGTGGACGCGTTTCGAGATTTATCTCTCATCAGCACAGCTTTGCTTCCATGAACAATAATTTGTAAACCACTCTTCTATCTTATCAGTTCAATCTCCGACCACTTCACCAATTCTATCTTAGCAGTTCAATCAATAACCTGCTAAGTGTCTCTCTCTCAAAATGTCAAAATTATAAACATCTAACCCTAAACACAACATGGGTTTTCAAGTGAGTGGTTTACAAATTATTGTTCATGGAAGCACAGCTGTGCTGATGAGAGATAAATCTCGAAACGCGTCCACAGATGGCTATCCACTCAAGGTATCGGAAAGACATGATCTTAAAAATCAATGTTATTTTTATGGTTTTTGTTGAGTGCCACGAAGGTGGACTGAAAGCTATAGAATAACTGACAAATTTCATACGAGATTTGTTTTGGTAGTCCTAGAAAGGCTCAATAATTGTCATAGAGCTCCGGAAAGGGTGAATATATTTATATATCAGGCTGTGTACCATTTGTTTTAAGTTTGAATAAATTGATCGCTTCCAAAGTTTGAAATGTACCCAAAATATAAGCTATTAGCAAAATACTGCAACCAAATTGATGTCTCGGACAAGTTATATCTTAGTTGATTTTTTAAAGTTCATTTACAAGAGTATAGGGTAACCAATGTGTCTTAACCCTTTCACCGCCATTCCGGGAGATGTGAACTGGGGCCCTGAATTTATACAGCGCCGTCCCGGGCGATGTAGCTCGCGGTTTCTTATTTTACTAGCGACCTTATGGTGATAAAACGCTGAAATTATTTAAAATTTAAGATATTTCAAAAAATTTCAAGCCAAAGTTTTTTTGAAAAAATCGCCCCGCGCAGACCACATGCCGCGGAGCGGCGAAACTCGCAGTCCGGATAGAAAAAAGACCAGGCTACAAGGTGAAGGTGTCAGTTTTCTGGATAGACCACGTCTTGGTGGTTTGCGCGCGTGTTGAAAAAAAGGCAAGAAATACGTTTTTGTTCGTCCATAACTCGGCGCCACGACGCCCGTCAGCGGCGCCGGTTACACTGCCGCAAAGCCAAAGGTTCAATCTAAACTACGCTGAAAAATCGCGAGTCCGCCGCGGCATGTTGAACGCAGACGGCGGCAAAGTTGATGGTGCACTTTTACAGTGCACCTTAAAAGTCGATCCATCGCGCAGGATAGATGCGGGAATCCTAAAAACCGATCCGCACTTCTATAGGGCCCCCCGATCCGGAAATATCTTCATAATGGCCGATTCTTATATACGCGACGTCCTGCGACATCGCCTGTCAAAAAATGATTACATTGTTTTTAATGGGCACATCGCGGAGCCATAGTGAGAACGTGCCCATTCAAAACAATGTTATCATTAATTGACAGGCGATGTCGCGTGACGTCGCGTAGCTGAGTGTCGCGGATATGAGAATCGGCATTAATTATTGCCTTTGCAATTGAAATTTGCACATTCTTCATAATTTGGTTGGTTTTCAAGAGTGTTAGATCGCGTGTTGCTTAAAGGTCGATTAACATATGCGCGACACTCAGCTACGCGACGTCGTGCGACATCACATGTCAAATAATGATTACATTGTTTTAAATGGACACACCGCGTAACTGTCGCGTAGCTGTAGTGAGAACGTGCCCATTTAACACAATATAATCATTATTTGACAGGCGATGTCGCACGACGTCGCGTAGCTGAGTGTCGCGTATATGAGAATCGGCTTTTAAATGGGCACATCGCGTAGCAATAGTGAGAACGTGCCCATTTAAAACAATGTAATCATTATTTGACAGGGGATGTCGCGTGACGTCGCGTAGCTGAGTGTCGCGTATATGAGAATCGACTTTTAAATGGGCACGTCGCGTAGCCATAGTGAGAACGTGCCCATTTAAAATAATGTAATCATTATTTGACAGGCGATGTCGCACGAACGTCGCGTAGTTGATTGTCGCGTATATGAGAATCGGCCTTTAAATGGGCACGTCGCGTGGCAATAGTGAGAACGTGCCCATTTAAAACAATGTAATCATAATTTGACAGGCGATGTCGCGTAGCTGAATGTCGCGTTTATGAGAATCGGGCTTTAGACTACATTTGACTAAATTTACACAGTCGTTGGGGATTTATAATTTACAATTTGGTAATTGTTACAATAATTTTATGTAATCCTTATCGGCAGTTACCGCAGCTGTCTATTGAGGTGATGGCACAACCTTTTCCGCAGATTTCGCAGTCGGAGGAATTTAATGCTGGCGTGTTTTGCACGGCTAAGTTTATTGCTATATTTATTGCTACGAATGATCTTCGTCTTGGTCCCCGCTAGTTTGATCATCGATTTAGTCTACGATCGAGAAGTAAGTTTCTTTTGTTACTACAATGTGCTTCATCTCGAGTTGATTTAAAATCGCATAACAAGTTGGTTTAAGAAGAGGCTAAAGGTAGATTCCCAAATGCGCGACACTCAGCTACGCGACGTCACGCAACATCGCCTGTCAAATAATAATTATATTGATTAAAATGGGCACGTAGCGTAGCTACAGTGAGAACGTGCCCATTTAATACAATGTAATCATTATTTGACAGGCGATGTCGCGTGACGTCGCGTAGCTGAGTGTCGCGTATATGAAAATCGGCCATTAAATGGGCACGTCGCGT
Source organism: Phosphuga atrata (assembly GCA_944588485.1). Classification (NCBI taxonomy): domain Eukaryota; kingdom Metazoa; phylum Arthropoda; class Insecta; order Coleoptera; family Silphidae; genus Phosphuga; species Phosphuga atrata. The sequence goes on from OX155904.1 coordinate 1,917,811, forward strand.
AGCCATCCTGAGAACGTGCCCATTTAAAATAATGTAATCATTATTTGACAGGCGATGTCGCGTGACGTCGCGTAGCTGAGTGTCGCGTGTATGAGAATCGGCCATTATGAAGATATTTCCGGATCGGGGGGACCTATAGAAGTGCGCATCGGTTTTTTAGATCCCCGCATATATCCTGCGCGATGAGAAGGCAAATTCTCGCAGATGACCGTCGAACTCGCAAATTGCCGGCCAAAGAGGCGGTTGCGGATTTTTTTCGGCATTTCGGAAGCACCGGGCGAAGGAAAAGGGAACCGAGAGTGGTACCGGAATACGCGTAGCGGCATCGCCCCGTTCCCCAAAAGTCGGAATCGGGGACGCGGTGAGGGAGGCAAATGTAAAAAAAACGTGCAACCAACATCAGCAGCTCGACGGGGACGGCTCGGTTCGCGAACCCTTAAATGCAAAACGAACGTGCGCAGTTTCGAGTCGCTGCCCAGAAACGGCGAAACTGCAGCAGTTAGCGTCGATTCCCATATGCGCGACACTCAGCTACGCGACGTCGTGCGACATCGCCTGTCAAATAATGATTGCATTGTTTTAAATGGGCACGTCGCGTAGCCATTTCTAACTATGGCTGCGCGACGTGCCCATTTAAAACAATGTAATCATTATTTGACAGGCGATGTCGAGTGACGTCGCGTAGCCGAGTGTCGCGTATATGAGAATCGGCTTTAAAATGGGCACGTCGCGTAGCCATAGTGAGAACGTGCCTTTTGAAAACAATGTAATCATTATTTGACAGGCGATGTCGCACGACGTCGCGTAGCTGAGTGTCGCGCATATGAGAATCGGATTTTAAATGGGCACGTCGCATAGTGCGAAAGGGTCCATTTAAAACAATGTAATCATTATTTACCAGGCGATGTCGCGTGAAGTCGCGTAGCTGAGTGTCGCGTATATGAGAATCGGCTTTAAAATCGGCACGTCGCGTAGCCATAGTAAGAACGTGCCCATTTAAAACAATGTAATCATTATTTACCAAGCGATGTTGCGTGACGTCGCGTAGCCGAGTGTCGCGTATATGAGAATCGGCTTTAAAATGGGCACGTCGCGTAGCCATAGTGGGAACGTGCCCTTTTAAAAGAATGTAATCATTATTTGACAGGCGATGTCGCGTGACGTCGCGTAGCTGAGTGTCGCGTATATGAGAATCGGCTCTAAAATCGGCACGTCGCGTAGCCATAGTGAGAACGTGCCCTTTTTAAAAGAATGTAATCATTATTTGACAGGCGATATCGCGTGACGTCGCGTAGCTAAATGTCGCGTATATGAGAATCGGCCCTAATGCGTCAAATTGTTTCTGTTTTTTATTACTTCTGTTGTAATTGTTGCAAATTGTAAATGCTATTGTATAGCATATTTTACTTTCGTGTAAATCCTGTTGTATTTTTATTCGAAGGGTGGTAAGGGTTTTTATTCGAAGTAATGCCATCGCTGGCGGTCTATCTGTCCTTTGGTTTCAGTGGAGTCACTTTGGAAAAAAAGGCGAAGTCGCGTAGCTGAGTGTCGCGTATATGAGAATCGGCCTTATAGCGACTTGTAGCAACTGTCGCGTAGCCATAGTGAGAACGTGCCCATTTAAAACAATGTAATCATTATTTGACAGGCGATGTCGCACGACGTCGCGTAGCTGAGTGTCGCGCATATGAGAATCGACCTTTAAACTGACCGCACCTTCCGAAGAACGGGAGCCGATACGTTTCGAACCGTGGCAGGCGACTCCGTGGTCGCAGCGACGCGGCGCCGGTACCAAAATGCGCGTCTCGGAGGGTCCCACGTGCCGCTCAACTTGGAATGTCAAAAAACGCGACATCCTGGCGTCCCAAATCGACATTTAAGTTTCTCTCTGTGCAGATTAACCGTTATAATTGGGCGTCGCGACGCGATTCCGCGAGGTCCAATTATGGGTGCGAAAGCCAAAAGACCATTGTACAATCCACTGAAAAATCCAGAACATTCACCGGGGGGCTACAAAATTATGGACGTTTTATTTTCATGTTCAAAATTATTGACCTTTAGTCATTAGTTTCTAGCTGTAGGGCGAGTTTGGGCGGGCGTCGCGACGGTTCCAAACGTGGCAGCACGATGCCGTTTGCACTAACAGATAAAACGCTCAATTCTCTGCGGGAGTCGCGCAAAACCGTTACCGTAGAACTTAAGCTGGTGATTTTGTGCGAGTTTTCCTGAACGTCGTTTTTTTCGGCATTTCGGACGCACCGGGCGAAGGAAAAGGGAACCGAGAGTGGTACTAAAATACGCGTAGCGGTATCGCCCCGTGTCGTAAAAGTCGGATTCGGGGACGCGGTTAGGGAGGCAAATGTAAAAAAACCGTGCAACCAACATCGGCAGCTCGACGTGGACGTTTTCATGGCGTCGCGACGCCATATTCAACGGAATCGGGATCAAGCTTCCAAACAAACTAATAAGTTCTATGCCCGATCGAACGGCGCCGGTCCCGTTCCGATCCGGACGTTCTAGGTACCACCGCAAAACGCGCAAAACTTTTTACGCATTTTTCTCTTTAAACTGCCGCAGATTCGCAAAAAGTCGTTGCAGTTTAAAAATTCTTTCTGGAATAGTTGCGGGCAAGTGTTCTTAGGAGAACGAACCTAATCGGCGACCTGGAGCCCTTTAAATATGTGTAGGGCATCCGTGGCAGTGATTGCAAATTCTGCAAAAAAAAGTTGCATTTTCTCTTGCAGCAGGTAAACGGGACGTCGCAGGAGGGCGAGCAAGGACTCAAAAACCGCGGCGCGGCGGCAGCCAAAGCGTCTGGGAAGAATTTTTGAGATCCGATGAAAAATGCGCCTCGAAGGTAAAAAAATCGTAATTTTAGATTTCGGTCTGATGCGACCTAACCTGGGGGAGTTAAGTCGCGAAAATGGCACCGTTCAACGACGTTGAAAGAGGAGCGGCGGCAGCTGAAGCATTCGGGAAGAATTTTTGAGAACTAACGAAAAATGCGACTTGAAGATAAGAAATTCGTAATTTTAGATTTCGGTCTGATGCGTCCGAACCTGGGGGAGTTGAGTCGCGAAAATGGCACCGTTCAATGGGGCGTAGCGGCAGCTAAAGCGTCCGAAAAGAATTTTTGAGATCCGACGAAAAATGCGCCTCGAAGGTAAAAAATTCGTAATTGTAGATTTCGGTCTGGTGCGTCCAAATCTTGGGGAGCTGAGTCGCGAAAATGGCACCGCTCAACGGGGCGCAGCGGCGGATAAAGTGTCCGAAAAGAATTTTTGAGATCCGACGAAAAATGCGCCTCGAAGGAAAAAAAATCGAAATTTTAGATTTCGGTCTGATGCGTCCGAACCTGGGAGAGTTGAGTCGCAAAAATGGCACCGCTCAACGGGGCGCTCTGTTGTACACCAGAAAAATGTACAATCCCATTCGCGCCGCTGCCGCCATTTCCGTCGGGCCGTTTCCGCAAAAACCTCGATTTTCGGAGGGTTTTGACCCTCTGGAACGGCGCAGCAGGACGGAGGGTGAAAGCTGGGGATGCACAACATGCGGACGGACATTAGCAGTTAAAGCATCGAAGTAGCGCGGTTAATACACCGAAGATCTGCCGGCATAAAAAAAGCCGAATTTAATCTTTTCAAAAACCCACGTGGTGCGGCCCCCCAGGTGAAATTCGGGAAACGCCACGTCAGTCGTCTCAGAATTGATGGAAATTTGCGATTCCGTAGTGACCTGGCGATTCAGGCCGAACGCTTCCCCACACGGACCTTAAAAATTACCACTTTTACGGAGGTCACGGCGAAAATGGCAGGGAAAAATGAAATTCACGCAAGGTTTCCGGTAGAAAATTTCGAGACGCGTCCTCTGATACCACTCTCGTCGCTGTGTGAATTCTCGGCGACGTTATTCACATTTTTCTGCGAATCTGAGACTAAAACGCGGCCCCCGCCGTCTGAAAACGTCGGTCCATCAAATTCTTGCCAAAGCCAAAGAATAGACGAACGATCCCACGTACGGCGATTTTCGATAAGACTTCCGGATCGCGTAGTTTAAGCGACCAAAAATCACGAATTTTTTCACGAGTTTTTCGCACTTGCCACAAATTTTAAACAAAAATATCGAAAAGTGAGGTAACATTCGGGCGTGTGGCGACGTTCCGGACACACCGATACGGGAACCACGTCCGTGCGACGAAAACTATCCGAGTTGTGGGTGAAAAAGTGAAAAGGCTTGAAAAATTTTCCCAGCCGCCCCCGGAGACGGCAGATGGGTGAAAATATTTTTAGAAAATACTTGAATCTTTTGCAAATCAGTTGTGTTAGATTTCGAGTCGTTAAACAATTTATAAATATATTTTTTTTAATTTCCAAAAAACATGTTTTTTGCACCCTTATTTGTTATTGACTTTTGACTTAGCTATGTGAAAGCGGTTGCATAACAACCGGGATTTTTATAAATACTGGCGCTGTGTGTTGTTCCCATCGGCTAATTCTCGTCATACACGCTACGGTCTACCGGAGAGGTTACATGTGCAGTTTTGCCTGCGCAGGTCAACCGTACGCAAGAAACTGCACATGTCGATTCCCACACACGCTCCGGTCTACCTGCGCAGGCAAACCTGCATAGGTAGAACGTTGTGTGTATGGCGGGCATAATGAATACTGTTATAAGAATAGTATTCATTAATCGATGGTTGTTCCTTATAATGGGCATTGCAGTGAAAGGGTTAATAACCGAGCTGTAATTAAAATTAAGATTAAAGATGTTTTACGTTTAACCGTTTCCTTATTTTGCCGTTCGAGCTCGTGCAGGTTCTGTTTGGTGAACGCCAACTCCTGCTTGATCTTATTGACCTCTTCCGTGTTGAATTGCCTCTTATACGCCTCGAACTCCTCCGAAATCCTCGCGATTTGTCCGGTTTGTTCCTTGACGGTTCTCTCCTTGCACGCGATCAACTCCCTCGCCTCATTAAACTAAATACACAATTAATTAACGAAATGAACGAATTTATAATTAGTTACTTCTTTGGCTAGAGCGTCGTACTGGTTGTTGAAACTGACCAGCATGGAGTTGGCCTGGACCAAATCCTTGGCGATTTCGTCGTGAGTTTTCGTTTTCTGGGCAATTATCATCGTGGCGTCTTGCAAATCCTTCTTCAGCTCCGCCTAAAACAGAAAATACCTCAAATCCTTTTAATCGAAACGGCATTCTCCGTTACAATTTGTGATTTGTAATCGTGGATTTCACCGTCTCTCTGTCCCAAGCAGTTCTGTATCCCGGTCGACTTCTCCTCGGCGTTCCTCCGCAAGATGTTCAAATGATTCACTTCGAGTCGCAAGTCGTCCACCAGCTTTATATTGCGCTCGTTCTCCAATCGCAGATTGTGCATCGAGTTGACCAGCCGTACGCTCGACTCGCACTTCAGCTTGTTCTCAGACTTGACCGTTTCAACATCACCCAGCAATTTTAGATGTTTCCTATTCAAACGCGACAGTTTATCACCCACCGACCGCTCCAGCTTCAACAGCGTCGAACAAAATACATTCTCCAACATTTGTAAATCCTAGAAAATAGAAAAAAAAGATTTCTATAGTCCATTTTTTTTAAGAATGCAGTAACTAGAAACCTGATTTACGCTATGACAAATGTTCAATCTAGTTACAAAATTTGGCGCTAAATTCAAATATAGTTACTTGAATATAAAATTGGTAATTTTCTAATGGTTTCATTGAATATCTTATTGATATAATAAATAATATATTCAATGTAATATAATCAATAATATTGATTAAATACACTAAATGCCAACAGTAGTAATAAAATCCAACAATTAAATAAATGGAGAAAAACGCAAATAATCTAAGTGATACAAACAGATCAGATGACAATTGTGAATTGACATGGCAGCCATTGTCAACTAACAGCTGAAAAGAAAGAGAAGAGAGGTTGAGATGGAGAAGTAAATATCGTCGGTGTGAAGTTCTCCTCGATTTAAGCCAATCAGAGAACAAGGTCAAATAAGCCCTATCTTCCCTATACTGCATTCTTAAAAAAATGGACTATAAATTGAACATTTGTCATAGTGTATATGAGGTTTCTAGCTAATGCATTCTTAAAAAAAATGGACTATACAATGGTCTAAAAGTCGCAACTGTAATAATTTAAACTTTTCCTTACTTTCTTAATTTGATTCTCGATAATCTTGTTGGTGGTGAGAGCTGTTTTGAGTAAGGAGTCCTTGTCCTGCAGCTGACACTTCAAGGTGGAGACTTGATATGACGAGCTACGACTATTTTCCTAAAAAAAAACAATCCAACTTGTTTAAGAGTTTTAGGGCTGGAATCTTACACGAAGTACTTTCAATTTGGTGATATTTTTGGCCATTTCATCAATTAGCTCTCTCTGGTCGGTGACGTTCAAATCAACAGTGAGAAAGATCAGCGATTTAAGCCGGGCTTTCTCGTAAAACACCATTTTGCAAGTTGTGTTTTCGGCCTCCAATCTCAAAAACCTACGTAAACAACACAAATAAAAAACTGAAAGAATCTAAACCATTACAAACATGCATTTGTTCCCTTTGTACTTCTTTGAGTAAATCGACTACTTGGGATTGGAGCTCATCGAAGGTAATTTCCAAAGCCTGTTCTTCTTTCATCCGATGGAACAGCGAGTGATCAATCGTGCACGTGTAGTTGAAACCATAGTTGTCCACCTCGCTCACTTTGATAACCTAACAAAGTAAATGTTTAGTTGTGGGGGACCCGAGATTTTCTTTGACTCACAATGCAGTTCAGATATCCCCGGGTGATCTTGATGAGGATTTCCTTGGGCTGGGTGGCGTGTCCGTGCTGGCTGACGGCGATTTTCAGCGTGTGTTCGTAAATTGCGTCTGACATTTTCGTGTTATTTTCGCACGGGGGAAAAAAAAGTTTAAAAATGTTATTTTTGGAAAGTTTTGTGAGGTTACGGTTTGTTGACGGGAAGTTTTCAGTTGGCAGCCATTACGAGAAAAAATAATTGATAGTTAAGCATTGTCTGTTTTGGGGATTCTGATTAAGGGTAAAATTGGGAGTAGAAATTGTGTAAATTATTAAAGTTTTAAGGGTGCTAAATGGGGCGAAATTTGTGGGATTTGGGTTTAATCTTCAAGCGCCATCTGCATCTCAAGACTACGGACTATTTGTCTTTCTGCAGGTTGGCCAACTGAGGGATTTGAATTTTCCAAATCTATTTCCTCACGGGGTTTTTCTTGGAAAACTAATTCACTTTCCTTTAAGTTTTCATCCATTTTAAGTTTATCTTCCAAAATTATATTGGTTACCTTATATTCCTCGTCTGGCACAGCTTTTCCTTTAATGTCTACACATTTGTCCGCGTTTACTTTCAAGGTTTCATCTGCTCCAGTTTTTCCTTCAAAACTTATATTTGTAGCCTCATTTTTCTTCAAACTTTCATTTATTAAAGCTATTCCTCCAATATCTTCTTTTATAGCCTCAGTTTTCTTTAAGGATTCATCTGTCAGAGCTTTTACATCTGAACATACATTTGTAGCCTCATTTTCGTTCAAGGTTTCATCTGCCAGAGCCTTTATACCCAAACATATATTTGCAGCCTCTTTTTCCTTCGAATTATTATCTATTATAGATTTTCCTCTAATATCTACATTTGTAGCCTCATTTTCTTTCAAAGTAACATCTGCCACTGTTTCTCCTCCAATACCATCATTTGTAGTCTCAGTTTTCTTCAAGGTTTTATCTGCCTGAGCTTTTCTATCTAAACATACATTTGTAGCCTCATTTTCCATCAAGGTTTCATCTGTCACAGCCTTTCCTCCAATACTTATATTTGTAGCCTCATTTTCCTTTTCATCTATCACAGCTTTTCCTCCAATACTTACATTTGTAGCCTCATCTCTCTTCAAGGTTTCATCTGCCAGAACTTTTCTATCCAAATACACATTTGTAGCCTCATTTTGCGTCAAAGTTGCATCTGTCACAGCATTTCCCCCAACGGCTATATTTGTAGCTTTAGCTGCTATCAAGGTTTCATCCGCTAGATCTTTTCCATCTGAACATACATTGGTAGCCTCATTTTCCTTCAAGGTTTCATCTGTCACAGCGTTTCCCCCGATACCTATATTTGTAACATTAGCTTCCTTCAAGGTTTCATCTGCCAGAGCTTTTCCATCTGAACATACATTTGTAGCCTCATTTTCATTTAAGGTTTCATCTGTCACAGCATTTCCCCCAATAGCTATATTTGTAGCTTTAGCTTCCTTGAAGGTTTCATCTGCCAGAGATGGAAAATCTGAACATACATTTGAAGCCTCATTTTCCTTCAAGGTTTCATATGTTACAGCTTTTCCTGCAATACTTACATTTGTAGCCTCATTTTCCTTCAAGGTTTGATCTGACAGAGCTTTTTCATCCAAATTTGTAGCCTCATTTTCCTCCAAGGTTCCATCTGCCAGAGTTTTTACATCCAAACATATATTTGCAGCCTCATTTTCCTTCAAGGTTTCATCTGTCATAGCTTTTCCTCCAATACTTACATTTGTAGTACAAGTTTCTTTCATGGTTTCATCTGACAGAGCTTTTCCAACCAAACATACATTTCTAGCCTCATCTTCTTTCAAGGTTTCATCTGTCACAGCTTTTCCTCCAATACTTACATTTGTAGCCTCATCTCCCTTGAAGGTTTCATTTGCCAGAGCTTTTCTATCCAAACATACATTTGTAGCCTCATTTTCCTTCAAGGTTTGATCTGACAGAGCTTTTCCATCCAAATTTGTAGCCTCATTTTCCTCCAAGGTTCCATCTGCCAGAGTTTTTACATCCAAAAATATATTTGCAGCCTCATTTTCCTTCAAGGTTTCATCTGTCATAGCTTTTCCTCCAATACTTACATTTGTAGCCTCAGTTTCTTTCATGGTTTCATCTGACAGAGCTTTTCCATAAAAACATACATTTCTAGCCTCATCTTCTTTCAAGGTTTCATCTGTCACAGCTTTTCCTCCAATACTTACATTTGTAGCCTCATCTCCCTTGAAGGTTTCATTTGCCAGAGCTTTTCTATCCAAACATACATTTGTAGCCTCATTTTCCTTCAAGGTTTGATCTGACAGAGCTTTTCCATCCAAATTTGCAGCCTCATTTTCCTCCAAGGTTCCATCTGCCAGAGTTTTTACATCCAAAAATATATTTGCAGCCTCATTTTCCTTCAAGGTTTCATCTGTCGTAGCTTTTTCTCCAATACCTACATTTGTAGCCTCAGTTTCTTTCATGGTTTCATCTGACAGAGCTTTTCCATGCAAACATACATTTGTAGCCTCATTTTCTTTCAAGGTTTCATCTGTCACAGCTTGTCCTCCAATACTTACATTTGTAGCCTCATCTCCCTTGAAGGTTTCATCTGCCAGAGCGTTTCTATCCAAACATACATTTGTAGCCTCATTTTCTTTTAGCCTTTCCTTTCCTTCCATATCTACATTAACGGCCTGATTTTCCATCCCCCATTTAGCAACATCATTCTCCTCACTGCTACACTTCTCATTTTCCTCAACTTTCATAGCAACGCTTTCATTTGTGATTAAAATTTCCTCGCCAGTTTCTTTATCCAACTCCAAAGCCTCAATTTCTGCATCCACTGCAACATTTTCCTCACCACCTGACCCATTTTCATCTTCCAATCCCCCATTATCAGTTTCCCCACTTTCACTCTCCTCATTTCCCCCACTTTCTCTCATCATTGCCTCAAATTCCTCGTTCATCGCGTCCTCGTCCATGTCTTCCAATCTGATCCTCCGCTTGTTGTCGTCGATGAGCTTCTCCAGGTAGACGCGATCCTCGCGCGTGAGGTTGCCGCCTTTGCGCCTCTGCAGTACCTCGTTGATTTCGTCTACTTTGCCGTTGTCCACCCAGTTCTTGGTGTACTTGTCGACGAGGCTCTCGTACTCCTTGTGGAAGCGCCCGCGGAAGTTCTCCAGCTGCTCCTGGTAGTTCCTCAGGTCGTTGCGGATCAATGCGAGCTTCTCGCACACCTTATCCCCGTTCGAATTGTCGTATGTTAGATTAAACCTAAAAACGAAATATTTAAATTAAATAATTGTGATAAATTAGTAAGGAAAGATAGTTGCTTCTAGGCTCTGACCTTGACAATGACCTTGGCCACTTCCGATGACCTCATCGATTTCCGGTTTCGACTTCTGCTTTAGACTTCTTGTTTTCCACTTCCGACTCCCACTTCCTGACAAATTTCCTTTTAGGATTTGCGCATGCGTGAGGACACAAGTAAGGTCACTGAACTGCTAACGGTTTTAATTGTGCCACGCTTTTACACTAGCACGAGTTCATCAAAAAGTAGGTCAAACTGTTAATATGTTTATTAGGATAAACACATTGATTAATTCCAAGAAACTGACAGTTTGTTTGTACGCTCACGTTTTAAACAGTAAATATGCTCGTGGGAAAAATTCCGTTAGCAGTTCAGTGTCCTTACACGTGTTCTCACGCATGGGCAAATCCTAAAAGGAAATTTGTCAGGAAGTGGGGGTTGTTCACCGGAAGTGGCCAAGGTCGACGTCAAGGTCAGAGGTAGAGGTGGGCCTAGAAACAACTATCTTTCCCTACTTATATTTAATCTAAAAGGAAGAAACACCTTTTATTAATTTCCTTCTCAATTATTTCTGCCGCACCACTCTCTTGCTCCACTTCTTCTTCTTCTTCTTCTGGTTTTTCAATAGTTTTCTTCTTTCTCGGTTGGAGGGTGACGATGTTCTCGCGGGATTGCTTCAAGTCCCACTTGAGCAGTTCGCGCAGATCTTCGCTGAATTCGTCGGGGTTCGCCTCGACGTAGTCTTCGTCGATTTTCCGTTTCGGCGTCGTCTTAGGTCGCTCGACTATGTGCACGTCCTCGGCCGCATCCTCTTTCGCTTCTTCGACCTCTTCGAAAAACGCTTGCAGACTCTCTTCCTGGTCCAATTTAAAATAGAAGAGCGAAGCTTCGTCCACGTCCTCGTTTTTCTTCTCTTCTTCTGCTTCAACATTTTCCACCACGACACTTTCTTCAACTATAACTTCACTTTCATCCTGATTATCTTCAATATTCTCAACTCCACTTTGAACCTCATCATTTCGAATCTCTTCCAACTCCCCTTCCTGTTTCGCCTCTTCCTCGATTTCTTCTTCTTCTTCGGATAAGGAATCGTAGACGAGATTCTTGTAGATCTCAAAGAGCTGCTTGTCGGGGTCTCTGCTAGCCGTTTCATCCAGTTCCTTCAAGTAATTCGTGGCGGCTTCGGCATACTGCGTTTTCTTCTTCAAGTCCTCCATTTCGTTTAACTTGAGCCAATCGATATAGTCTTCTTCGTCGTTGTCCTTCGGCGAGGAGGCCTCATCAAGAATTTCCTTCCTTCCCTCATCCAATTTCTCCTCCATCTTAACAATAAGCTCCTCAGTGATTTCTTCAACGAAACTCTTTTCCGCTTTCTCGTCCTTCTCATTACTCTCCACATCCATCTTAATCTTAACCTCCTCCTGACTTCCGCACGATCCGTTCCCTTCCCCTTCCCCGATCTCCTCCACCAGCTTCCTTCCTCCGCTCGCGTTCCCCAGCTCGAAATCGAAGATGTTCTCGCGAAACGCGCCGTAATCTTCGTCCGTTTCCCTCTCGCGCATGAATCCAGTCTCGTCGTCCTCGTCCTCCTCGACGTCGGTGTCCTCCTCGCTTTCTTCCGCGATTTCCTCACGCTGCAGAGGTGGAGGTGGCGCGGGAGGCGGTGCGTATTCCATGCCCTCGTGGTAAACCCCCCGAGGTCTGTTCGGCTCGCAGGACAAACTGTCCGGTTCGCTCTCCGAATCGTTGATGGACGTCCCGACGCCGGAATCGCAACGTCGCAACCGGTTGTTATCCCGAAGAGCCATCAACGCTATATAAGAAATAGATTGAACGGATGAGAATAAAGAGATGAGAATATAGAGACTAGATTTAAGCCACAAGGAATTAAAATTGGTCCTGTTACCTGTGCTATTCTAAACTAGCTAATCTAGTCTTAGTCAGTAGCGTCGCTAGCGTCGGTCAATCAAAAACAAAACGGGAATGAACATTTTTCCGGTGTAGAACCGAGATCCCCTTCGAGCGGTGCCGTTTTCGCGACTCAACTCCCCCAACTCCCTCAACTAAAATCACGATATTTTACTTTTGAAGCGCATTTTTGTTCGGATCCCAATTTTTTTCCCGAATCCTCTAGCCGCCGCCGCGCCACGCTTTTAGAGCCCTCGCTAACCATCCTGCGACGTCCCGTTCACCTGGTGCAAAAGCAGATAATTTTTTTTCAGTTCCACGGACGCCCAGGACTTATTTGATGGTCTCCAGGTCGCCGGTTGGGTTCGTTCTCTTCAGAGCACTCGCGCGCAACCATTCCAGCAAGAATTTTTAAACTGCGACGACTTATTGGGAATCTGCGGCAGTTTGAAGAGAAAAATGCGCAAAAAGTGATAAAAACCAGAGGCGTTTTGCGGGGGTACATAGAACTTCGGAACCAATTGACGGATCGGAACCGGACCGGTGCCGTTCGAGCGGCCATAGAACCTTTTAGTTTGTTTGGGAGTTTAATCCCTATTGCGCCCAAGATGGCGTCGTGACGCCATTAAAACGACGTTTTTTGGTCATCCAGGAAAAGTCCCACGGAACCGCCAATTTGAACTCTGCGGGAACGGTATCGCGCGATTCACGCAGGGAATTGAACGTTTCATTTTTTACTGCAAGCGGCATCGCGCTGCGTCGTTTGCAACCGTCGCGACGCCCGCCCAAACTCGCCGTATTTTATTTATTGGGGGCCCCACCTCAATATATATGCCCGGGGCCTCCAAATCAAAACGACGGCGCTGGTCTTAGTATTACTAAGACTTTTCTCTCTAGTCTCTGTATTCTTTGTAGTCTGTTATCTAGATCAATTATTATTTACCGTTTACGCTGTCCATTATTCTTTGGCGTTCTCTGTCGATCCAGCGTTGGCGTTCGGCGACTTCTTCTTGGGCTCCTCCGCGCTCCCTGTAACAATTTAGTTCATTGCGTGGTGGACTAGGGATAACAAGTAAAATCTCACCAGGCTTCCGCACAAGCTCGATCTCGGGGAAATACCGGACGGTCGTCCAAATAGTGGAGGTTTTTCTAGAAATGAAAACAAACTGGCTTTTAGACTTATTCCTGAATATGGAACCTTGAGGGAATTTAAATCTTGTCTGTCTGGTTTGAACCCTGTGGCAATGAAATCATTCTTCATCAGTCTAAGTACACAAGGCATTTCTAGGGATTAATACCTTGGTTGTCCAGACAAGGCTAATTATAGAACCTTGTGGGATTTGAACTTCTTGGTTGTCTCGTCTTGCTAGATTAATGTGGACTAGCTATAGAACCTTGGAAACTAATTTTCCAGACGGAGGAACTTCTTGTAAAAGCGATACGAACTCTCGTCTCGTCTCGTGTGAAGCCTAGAGGCTTCACATGAGAACGATATTTTTCTGGTCTCGTCTCATAAAAGCGAAACTCACGCCCAATCTCGTCTCGTGCGAATCCCCAATTGGGAAACGAATATAATTTGGAAAAAAAATTAATTTTCCAACAAGAAAGGAAGCATCCACACAAACATCATCTTTCATCGTGTAATATCTGTGTATGTCTGAATGAATTGAATCTTACGCAGGCTAATATCATTGTTTTCCGGTAGGAAGGAATTTTCCGGATGACGGGGTTGCCGGTGAGGTTCAGAACGCGGAGGTTCTTCATGGCGCCGCAAACCTTGACGATGAGGGGATCGTCGATGTGGTTGTTGCCCAAATCCAGGACGGAAAGTTCCTCCAGCTCGGCCAAATGTTCGAATTCCTCCAGAGATTCGACGTAATTGTTGGCGATGTTCAGCGTGTGCAAAACCTTGTTATCGCCTGAAAGAAAAAATCGTTATTTGCTGACTTTTGTGAAAATTATGTTTTACCCAGGTTCTCGATTTTCCTGACTTGGTTGTGGGAGAGGTTCAACGTGTCCAAAATGGGCAAAAATTGCAAGTTCTCCAGTCGCTTGATGAGGTTGTAGTGGAGGAAGAGACTGCGCAGCTCCTTCTGGTTCTCGAGGCCGCTGATCTGCATGATTCCGTTGTTCTCGAGCCACAGGCAGCGGAGCCCCGTGTACTCCTCCAGGTTCTCGATCTGCGCGAAACCTTTGAAATGGAGGTAGAGCACGTCGTTGAGGTGCGGAGTCGTGTACAGCTTTTGCTCCTTGCAGTGCTTCATGATAAATTCTTTCGTCATTCTAAATTTAAAAAAAGATATTTGTTATCGGGCATTACAAGCTTAGAATTCTGACAGGGGTCCTGATGCGACACTGCAGAAAACACCTCAAGGCCCTAGACCTAGAGGAGGATTACAGATGCAGATTCTGTGGTTCAGTAGAGGAAACCCCCATACATTTGCTCAAAGACTGCGGAGCACTGCTCCGCAAGAGACAGATGTACCTCGGGGCTCACTGCTTGAACACGGAGGAGTTGCAGTCCTTGAATCCCACCCAGATCCTGAAATTCCTAAAGCAATCAGGACTAGAGGAGGCGCTTTAAACGGGTAAGTACACCAACGCTTAGAGAAAGAGGATGGGGTATACAATAGATCTATAAAGGTCGCAGTACAAGTCGTTACCACCATATCTACAATCTAGCGGGCATTAGAATAAAATGTTTTAAAGTTTTCAGACTTTCGAATTTTGGAGATTCCGAGTTTCCAAAGTTTTAAAAGTTTTTTTTTTATAAATTATCAAATTTTTTTACATTAATGCATTGAAATCTTTATGGCCTAAACTTCGATTTCTTTACAAACAACAGAATGAAAAACCAAACAATGAAAAAAATTACCTGGGACCTCTCGTCCCGAAATCCTCCGCAGTTTCTTCCCGCCGCTTCAATCTAGCCATTTCTCCACTCACTTTCCAGCACAAGTTCCCTTGCCAAAAACTCGTGCGAATAAAATCCGATTGCAAACTCTGTCACACAACAAAAATTCAATCGACTAAACAATTTTTTCGCCATGGAAACCAACAAAAAAAAATTGAGCGCGCACAACTAGTTGCCTACATATCATATCATTGTATAAAGGCTAACAACATTGCATATCTATACCTATACATCTTAAAAATTAAACTGTTATTATTATAAAAATTCACGTAAATATTTCTACTTACTATTTAAAAGCCTCATTTAATTTGGAGCAATTAAACTAAGTTGATTAATTAAATAATAAAAATTAATTTCTAAGTTTGCTGCTTTAGTTGCCTACATATTTCAATAATTTAATTAAATTTAATTATAGATTTATTTATTTATTAAATTTATTTAATTTCTGTTTTAACAATTTATCATTGCAAAGCAATACAGAACAATGTAATTGATATTGTTTGAGCTCGATCTTCATATTGGGCTCGGTCAGATAATTTAAATGTCGCGGTTAATTAATTCGGATAAATGTCAGAGCGATTTGACAGTTGTATTGTTTGAGTTTGGGCCAATGGGAGTGGAGAGTTTGGGCCAATGGGAGCGCGCCGTTTGAATTCGCACCAATCGGACGGCAAGGCGCAATAAAAACAAATCGATTGAAACAGCAACCGTCAAAGTTTTGACAGGCGTTTTGTTTGCTTAGATTGATCGTGCAAAAGTGCGGTGCGGCGCGAAAATGCCGTGCGAAATGATAACGTTGCAGTTGGGCCAATGCGGCAACCAAAGTAAATATGATTTTGGGAAGATATCAAATCCTAACCTAACTTTTTTTTACCTGTAGTTGGGTTCGAGTTTTGGAAGAGACTGTGTGCAGAGCATGGCATCAATCCTGAAGGCGTCTTGGAGGACTTCGCCGTGGATGGGATCGATCGTAAAGATGTCTTCTTCTATCAGGCAGATGATGAGCATTACATTCCGAGGGCCGTGCTGATGGATCTCGAGCCGAGGGTCATCAACACCATCATGAACTCTCCCTACTCGAGGCTCTACAACCAGGAGAACATCTTCTTGTCGAAGAATGGTGGCGGAGCGGGGAACAACTGGGCGTGTGGGTACTCACAAGGAGAGAAGCTGAACGAAGAGATTTTTGATATCATCGACAGGGAGGCTGATGGATCAGACAGTTTGGAAGTAAATTGAGATTTGTTTAGGTTTAGATATCAAGTTTGAGGTCTTGTCTAGTCTTGCCTGTGTATCTGCAGATTTTTAAGTCAAACTTTGCATTGATTTTTGTTGATCAAAACTTGAAATTTTGATGTCAAAATTGAAGTTTTGACATACTGACATTTAAAATTCAACATTTGTTATCAGAATTTGACATATTTGAGATTTTGACATTTAAAATTCGATATTTGTTATCATAATTTGACATTCTGACATTTAAAATTCGACATTTGTTATCAAAATTTGGCATTCTGACATTTAAAACTCGATATTTGTTATAAGAATTTGACATTCTGACATTTAAAATTCGACATTTGTTAAAATTTAAAAAATCAAGATTCAAGATTTGTTATCAACATTTTGAGATTCTGACATTTAAAATTCGATATTTGTTATCAGAATTTGACATTCTGATATTTAAAATTCTACATTTGTTATGAAAATTTGACATTTTTGAGATTATGATATTTAAAATTCGACATTTGTTATCAAAATTTGACATTTTTGAGATTCTGACATTTATAATTCGACATTTGTTACAATTAAAAAAAAACAAAATTCGATATTTGTTATCAAAATTTGACATTTTTGACATTCTGACATTTATCCCCTAGACAGACAATGACGTCTCTAAGACGTCATGTATATGTGATAAGATCACATGTATATGACAAAAAGTCAAAATTCGATATTTGTTATCAAAATTTGATATTTTTGACATTTAAAATACGACATTTGTTATTAAAATTTGACATTTAAAATCTGACATTTGTTTTCAAAATTTGACTTTTGAGATTTTGACATTTAAAATTCGATATTTGTTATTACAATTTGACATTTTTGAGATTCTGACATTTAAAATTCGACATTTATTATCAAAATTTGATATTTTTGAGATTCTGACATTTAAAATTCGATATTTGTTATCAGAATTTGACATTCTGACATTTAAAATTCGATATTTGTTATCAAAATTTGATATTTTTGACATTTAAAATTCGACATTTGTTATTAAAATTTGACATTTTTGACATTTAAAATTTGACATTTGTTATCAAAATTTGACTTTTGAGATTTTGACATTTAAAATTCGATATTATTATTAGAATTTGACATTTTTGAGATTCTGACATTTGTTATCAAAAATTGACATTTTTGAGATTCTGACATTTATATTTCGACATTTGTTACAATTAAAAAAAAACAAAATTCGATATTTGTTATCAAAATTTGCCTTTTTTGACATTCTGACATTTAAACCCTTGACATACAATGACGTCTCTAAGACGTCATGTATACGTGATAAGATAACATGTATATGACAAAAAGTCAAAAGGTTAAAATTCGATATTTGTTATCAAAATTTGATATTTTTGACATTTAAAATACATTTGTTATTAAAATTTAACATTTTTGACATTTAAAATCTGACATTTGTTTTCAAAATTTGACTTTTGAGATTTTGACATTTAAAATTCGATATTTGTTATCAAAATTTGATATTTTTGAGATTCTGACATTTAAAATTCGACATTTGTTATCAAAATTTGATATTTTTGAGATTCTGACATTTAAAATTCGATATTTGTTATCAGAATTTGACATTCTAACATTTAAAATTCAACATTTGTTATCAAGATTTGACATTTTTGAGATTCTGACATTTAAAATTCGATATTTGTTATCAGAATTTGACACTCTGACATTTAAAATTCGACATTTGTTATTAAAATTTGACATTTAAAATCTGACATTTGTTTTAAAAATTCGACATTTTTGAGATTTTGACATTTGAAATTCGATATTTGTTATTAGAATTTGACATTTTTGAGATTCTGACATTTAAAATTCGACATTTGTTATAAAAATTTGATATTTTTGAGATTCTGACATTTAAAATTCGACATTTGTTATCAAAATTTGATATTTTTGAGATTTGTTATAATAATTTGACATTCTGACATTTAAAATTCAACATTTGTTATCAAAATTTGACATTTTTGAGATTCCGACATTTAAAATTCGATATTTGTTATCAGATATTTGTTATCAGAATTTGACATTCTGACATTTAAAATTCGGCATTTTTGAGATTCTGACATTTAAAATTCGATATTTGTTATCAGATTTTGACATTCTGACGTTTAAAATTCGACATTTGTTATCAAAATTTGACATTTTCAACTTTTGGATAAATTTGAGATTGAGTTTTGTTGTCATAGTTGCAGTTTGAAGTTTTGTTGTCATAATTGAATTTTGAATTTTTGTTGTAATTGAAGTTTTAAGTTTTGTTGTCACATTTGAATGTAATTTCAGTCTCAAAATATGAGATGTCAAACTTGATACCAATATTTGACTTACGTATCCTTCAATATATAAACTTGAAATTCAACGTACACTCAATTCTTGTTGTGTTTCAGGGTTTTGTTTTGTGTCATTCGATAGCTGGAGGGACAGGTTCAGGCATGGGCTCGAATATCTTGGAGAAGCTCTCCGACAGGTTTCCAAAGAAGTTGGTGCAAACGTACAGCGTGTTCCCGAACCAGGACGAGATTAGCGACGTCGTCGTGCAACCCTATAACTCGCTGCTCACTCTGAAGCGGCTGACGGAATCCGCAGATTCTGTCGTGGTTCTAGATAACACTGCATTGAACAGAATCGCCGCAGATAGGCTCCACATTCAAAACCCGACTTTCACGCAGATTAATAGTTTGGTCAGTACGATAATGTCGGTTTCAACGACTACGTTGCGGTATCCGTCGTATATGAATAACGATTTGATGGGGTTGTTGGCGCCGTTGATTCCTACGCCCAGGTTGCACTTTTTGATGACGGGGTACACGCCTTTGTCGACGGATACTGACGAGGTCAGCGTGCGGAAGACGACGGTACTGGATGTGATGCGGAGGTTGTTGCAGCCGAAGAACATGATGGTCTCGACGGCGCTCGATAGGAACTCGCAGCATTGTTTCATTTCCATTTTAAATATCATTCAAGTAATTGATATTTGGGGCTTCAGTTTAAATGTCGCTAATTTATTTTGTTTTTTAGGGGGAAGTAGATCCGACACAAGTGCACAAATCCCTGCAGAGAATTCGCGAACGCAAACTCGCTTCGTTCATCCCTTGGGGTCCTGCGAGCATCCAAGTGGTTTTGTCCAGGAAGTCGCCGTATATTACAACCGCTCATAGGGTTTCTGGTCTCATGTTAGCCAATCACACAAACATAAGCTCAGTAAGTTGAGATTAGTTAAATTTTACTTGAAATTGCAATTTTAATGTTTGTAGTTGTTTGATCGTGCTTTGCAACAGTACGATAAGTTGAGGCGGAGGGAGGCTTTTCTGGAGCAGTTCCGCAAGGAAGAAATGTTTAAGGATAATCTGTTTGAGCTGGACTCGAGTCGTGAGGTTGTTCAGGATCTAGTTGATGAGTATTTGGCGGCTACAAGGGAAGGTTACTGTGGTAGATAAAATTAATTAAAGTTAAAATACCTTGTCTTGCTTTATAAATCACGATCTTATTTTTCCGTCTCTGCTCGATTATTTAAATATTAAAAGTATTGTTGATATGTATTTAGTTTTGTAATAAATCTCATGTTTGTGTGAGTATTTTTGGGTTTATGTTAAGGACATTTCCTTGATGAGATTCCCGGCGATGACCAGCTTCTGGATTTCCGAGGTTCCTTCGTAGATCTCGGTGATTCGGGCGTCTCTGTAATATCTCTCCGCCGGCATATCCGAGACGTAGCTGCAAATTAATTTTAGGAATTTTCAGTTAAAATCAGAATTTATTTGCCAACATTTAATTTCTTTGTGAACGTTTTTATCGAGTTTTGTTGCCAAAATTTGACATTTAAAATTTGACATTTGTTATCAAAATTTGACTTTCTGACATTTAAAATTCGATATTTGTTATCAAAATTTGACATTCTGACATTTAAAATTCGACTTTTGTTGTCAATATTGATATTTAAAATTTGACATTTGTTATCAAAATTTGACATTTTTGAGATTCTGTCATTTAAAATTCAATTAAAATGAAAATTCAATATATGTTATCAAAATTTGACATCTGACACTTTAAATTTTACATTTGTTATCAAAATTTGTCATATTTGAGATTTTGTCATTTAAAATTCGACATTTGTTAAGATTAAAAAAAATTAAAATTCGATATTTGTTATCAAAATTTGACATTCTGATATTTAAAATTCGATTTTTGTTATCAATATTTGACATTTTTGACATTCTGACATTTAAAATTTGACATTTGTAATCAAAAATTGACATGTTTGAAATAGTGTCATTTAAAATTCGACATTTCTTAAAATTAAATAAAATTAAAATATATTTGTTATCAAAATTTGACATTCTGACATTTAAATTTTGACATTTGTTATCAAAATGTGAATTTATTTGAGATTCTGTCATTTAAAATTCGACATTTGTTATAATTAAAAAAAATTAAAACATTTGAAATTCTACATTTGTTAAAAAAAAAAAACGATATTTGTTAACAAAATTTGACATTCTGACATTTAAAATTTGTTATAAAAATTTGACATTTTAGAGATTCTGTCATTTAAAATTCGACATTTGTTAAAATTAAAAACTGAAAAAAATTAAAATTCGGTATTTGTCAACAAAATTTGACATTCTGACATCTAAATTTTGACATTTGTTATCAAAATTTGACATTTTATGAGATCCTGTGATTTAAAATTCGACATTTGTTTAAATTTAAAAAAAAATAAAAAGTCGATATTTGTTATCAAAATTTGACATACTGATATTTAAAATTCGATATTTGTTAAAATAAAAAATTTAAAAAAAATAAAAATTTGATATTTGTTATCAAATTTTGACATTCTGATACTTAAAATTTGACATTTGTTATCAAAATTTGACATTTTTGAGATTCTGTCATTTAAAATTCGACATTTGTTAAAATTAAAAAAAAAATTCAATATTTGTTATCAAAATTTGAAATTGTGGATTTAAAATTTGACAATTTAAAAAATAAAAAATTAAAAAAAAATAAAATTCGATATTTTTTATCAAAATTTGGCATTCTGACATTTAAAATTTGACATTTGTTATCAAAATTTGGCATTTTTCAGGCTCTGTCATTTAAAATTCGACATTTGTTAAAATTAAAAACTGAAAAAAATTTAAATTCGGTATTTGTCAAAATTTGACATTCTGACATTTAAAATTTGACATTTGTTATCAAAATTTGGCATTTTTCAGGTTCTGTCATTTAAAATTCGACATTTGTTGAAATTTAAAAAAATCAAAATTCGATATTTGTTATCAAAATTTGACATTCTGACATTTAAAATTCGACATTTGTTAAAATTTAAAAAAAAAAATCAATATTTGTTATTAAGTTTTGACATTCTGACATTTAAAATTTGACATTTGTTATCAAAATTTGGCATTTTTGAGGTTCTGTCATTTAAAATACGACATTTGTTAAAATTAAAACAAAATTAAAATTCGATATTTGTTATCAAAATTTGACATTTGTTACCAAAATTTGACATTTTTGAGGTTTTGTCATTTAAAATTCGACATTTGTTAAAATTTAAAAAAATAAAAATTTGAGATTTGTTCTCAAAATTTGACATTTAAAATTTGACATTTCATATCAAAATTTAGCATTTTTGAGATTCTGTCATTTAAAATTCGACATTTGTTAAAATAAAAAAAATTAAATTTGATATTTGTTATCAAAATTTGACATTCTGGCATTTAAAATTTGAAATTTGTTATCAAAATTTGACATTCTGGCATTTAAAATTTGAAATTTGTTATCAAAATTTGGCATTTTTGAGCTTCTATCATTTAAAATTCGACATTTGTTAAAATAAAAAAAATTAAAATTCGATATTTGTTATCAAGTTTTGACATTCTGACATTTAAATTTTGACATTTTTTATCAAAATTTGGCATTTTTGAGGTTCTGTCATTTAAAATTCCATATCTGTTAAATTTAAAAAAATTAAAATTCGATATTTGTTATCAAAATTTGATTTTTGAGGTTTTGTCATTTAAAATTCGACATTTGTCAATTGGACATTTAAAATTTGACATTTCTTATCAAAATTTGGCATTTTTGAGAGTCTGTCATTTAAAATTCGATATTTGTTAAAATTAAAAAAAAATGATATTTGTTATCAAAATTTGACATTCTGGCATTTAAAATTTGACATTTTAGAGATTCTGTCATTTAAAATTCGACATTTGTTAAAATTAAAAACTGAAAAAAATTAAAATTCGGTATTTGTCAACAAAATTTGACATTCTGACATCTAAATTTTGACATTTGTTATCAAAATTTGACATTTTATGAGATCCTGTGATTTAAAATTCGACATTTGTTTAAATTTAAAAAAAAATAAAAAGTCGATATTTGTTATCAAAATTTGACATACTGATATTTAAAATTCGATATTTGTTAAAATAAAAAATTTAAAAAAAATAAAAATTTGATATTTGTTATCAAATTTTGACATTCTGATACTTAAAATTTGACATTTGTTATCAAAATTTGACATTTTTGAGATTCTGTCATTTAAAATTCGACATTTGTTAAAATTAAAAAAAAAATTCAATATTTGTTATCAAAATTTGAAATTGTGGATTTAAAATTTGACAATTTAAAAAATAAAAAATTAAAAAAAAATAAAATTCGATATTTTTTATCAAAATTTGGCATTCTGACATTTAAAATTTGACATTTGTTATCAAAATTTGGCATTTTTCAGGCTCTGTCATTTAAAATTCGACATTTGTTAAAATTAAAAACTGAAAAAAATTTAAATTCGGTATTTGTCAAAATTTGACATTCTGACATTTAAAATTTGACATTTGTTATCAAAATTTGGCATTTTTCAGGTTCTGTCATTTAAAATTCGACATTTGTTGAAATTTAAAAAAATCAAAATTCGATATTTGTTATCAAAATTTGACATTCTGACATTTAAAATTCGACATTTGTTAAAATTTAAAAAAAAAAATCAATATTTGTTATTAAGTTTTGACATTCTGACATTTAAAATTTGACATTTGTTATCAAAATTTGGCATTTTTGAGGTTCTGTCATTTAAAATACGACATTTGTTAAAATTAAAACAAAATTAAAATTCGATATTTGTTATCAAAATTTGACATTTGTTACCAAAATTTGACATTTTTGAGGTTTTGTCATTTAAAATTCGACATTTGTTAAAATTTAAAAAAATAAAAATTTGAGATTTGTTCTCAAAATTTGACATTTAAAATTTGACATTTCATATCAAAATTTAGCATTTTTGAGATTCTGTCATTTAAAATTCGACATTTGTTAAAATAAAAAAAATTAAATTTGATATTTGTTATCAAAATTTGACATTCTGGCATTTAAAATTTGAAATTTGTTATCAAAATTTGACATTCTGGCATTTAAAATTTGAAATTTGTTATCAAAATTTGGCATTTTTGAGCTTCTATCATTTAAAATTCGACATTTGTTAAAATAAAAAAAATTAAAATTCGATATTTGTTATCAAGTTTTGACATTCTGACATTTAAATTTTGACATTTTTTATCAAAATTTGGCATTTTTGAGGTTCTGTCATTTAAAATTCCATATCTGTTAAATTTAAAAAAATTAAAATTCGATATTTGTTATCAAAATTTGATTTTTGAGGTTTTGTCATTTAAAATTCGACATTTGTCAATTGGACATTTAAAATTTGACATTTCTTATCAAAATTTGGCATTTTTGAGAGTCTGTCATTTAAAATTCGATATTTGTTAAAATTAAAAAAAAATGATATTTGTTATCAAAATTTGACATTCTGGCATTTAAAATTTGACATTTGTTATTAAAATTTAAATTTTTGAGATTCTGTTATTTAAAATACGACATTTGTTAAAATTTAAAAAAACCAAAACTAAAATTCGATATTTGTTATAAAAATTTAACATTCTGACGTTTAAAATTTGACATTTGATATGAAAATTTGACATTTTTGAGATTCTGTCATTTAAAATTCGACATTTGTTAAAATTAAAAAAAATCAAAACTAAAATTCGATATTTGTTATCAAAAATTGACATTCTGACATTTAAAATTTGACATTTGTTATCAACATTTTTTGAGATTCTGTCATTTAAAATTCGACATTTGTTGAAATTTAAAAAAAAATAAAATTCAATCTTTACCAAAATTTGACACTCTGACATTTAATTTTTGACATTTTATATCAAAATGTGACATTCTGACATTTAAAATTCGATTTTTTATTGATATTTCACATTTTTGACATTTAAAATTCGAGTTTTGTTAACAATATTTGATAATTTTGACATTATAACATTTGTTATCAAAATTTGACATTCTGACGTTTAAAATTGGAGATTTATTATCAAAATTTGACATTTTTGAGATTCTGTCATTTAAAATTCGACATTTGTTAAAATTAAAAAAAATCAAAACTAAAATTCGATATTTGTTATCAAAAATTGACATTCTGACATTTAAAATTTGACATTTGTTATCAACATTTTTTGAGATTCTGTCATTTAAAATTCGACTTTTGTTGAAATTAAAAAAAAAATTAAAATTTAATATTTGTTATCAAAATTTGACACTGACATTTAAATTTTGACATTTGTTATCAAAATGTGACATTCTGACATTTAAAATTCGATATTTTTTTATCAAAATTTGACATTTAAAATTCGACTTTTGTTATTAATAATATTTGATAATTTTGAAATTATGACATTTGAAATTCTACATTTGTTATCAAAATTTGATATTCTGACATTTAAAATTGGATATTTGTTATCAAAATTTGACATTCTGACATTTAAAATTGGACATTTGTTATCAAAATTTGACATTTTTGACATTTAAAATTTGACATTTGTTAACAAACTGTGTGTTTGAAAAACTCTATTATCAAACATTTTATTGAATGTTATTCTTAAAACTCAAATTCAAAGCTTTTTTCTCAAACTTTAGATTGATTTTTGTTATCAAAATGCGAGTTTAGAATTCTGCTGTCACACTTAAAATTGGCATTTCTTGTCAAATATTGTATTTAATCCTTTGTTGTTAAACTTTTTGTTGGTGAAATTTTGACTTTCTTTGTCAAGCTTTAAATTGACATTTAAATGAAAGTTGACATTTGAAACTTTTCTTGTCATTTATTTTAGCTGTCAAAATGACTTTAAACTAATAAAATTACCCCATTCCTCCTAAAATCTGAATGCACTGATGACTCAACCGGGTGGCCGCCTCGCTCGCCGCCAACTTGCCCATCGCCGCCTCCTTTGTGAACGCCATCCCATTGTCCTTCAGCCACGCCGCCCTCCACGTCAGCAGCCGCGCCGCCTCCAGCTCCATCGCCATCTCCGCCAGCTTGTTCTGGATCGTTTGCAGCTTAATCAACGGCTTACCGAACGCCAGACGCTTCGACGCGTACTCGCCCGCCAGCTCCAAAGATGCCTGACCGATCCCCAACGCCTGCGACGCTATACCTATCCTACCAGCATCCAATGTCATCATAGCTATCTAAAATAATTACAATATTTATGACATTGCCAAATTACTATCAAATTTGATATTTATTGTATGTCAAAATTGATCTATACTACATGACAAATTTGACATTTACACTTTGACGTTTACCATTTGACAAATTTGACAATTTCCGCACGTTAAAATTCATGTATTTTGGCAACTTTGACATTTACCATTTGTCAAATTTGACATTTATCATATAACATTTATCTATTGACAACTTTGTCAATTACATTTTGACATTTACCATTTGTCAAATTTGAGAATTACCGCATGTTAAAGTTTAACTATTTTGGCAACTTTGACAATTACACTTTGACATTTACCATTTGTCAAATTTTACATTTATCATATGTTAAATTTGACATTTGCCGTATGTTAAAAATTATATATTTTGGCAACTTTGACATTAACCATTTTGTCAAAATGGTTAATGTCAATGTTAATGTCAAATTTGACATTTATCATATGTTAAATATGACATTTACCGTATATCAAAATTGATATATATATATATATATATATATATATATATATATATATATATATATTTTATGTGACAACTTTGATATTTATCTTTTGTAAAATTTGATATTTACTTTGAATCCTTCTCCGGGTTTGCCGAGCATGTATTCGCGTGGGATGCGGCAGTCCTCGTAGATGAGTTGGCAGGTGGAGGAGCCGCGGATGCCGAGCTTGTCCTCCTTCTTGCCGAGGCTGAGGCCGGCGATTGGTTTGGGCACGAGGAACGCCGAGATGCCGCGGTGCTTCAGCGCCCGGTCGGTCGTGGCGAGCACCACGGCCGCCTCCGCCTCGTACCCATTCGTGATCCACGCCTTGGTGCCGTTCAGCACGAACCCGTCCCCGTCCTCCCGCGCCGTCGTCAGCGCTGCACCCGCGTCCGAACCGTTACCTGGCTCCGACAACGCAAAACAACCCACCTATCAAAATGAGAATGACAATAGTCTTAGATTTAATAAGGTACTGGCAAAATGACGCTGTCAAGCTTGATAATTTCATGGAAAAATGACGCTGTCAAGCTTAATAAATTCATGACAAAATGACAGGTTTGACATGTTACTGTCAAGCTTGACAACTTCATATAAAAATGACAGGTGTGAGATGACACTGTCAAGCTTGAAAACTTCGAATACTATTGAACTTTACAGCTTTTTGGTTTGATATATTGCTGTCAAATTTGACACTTCATGTCAAAATGTCAAATTTGAGATGTTACTGTCAAGCGTGACAATTTTGTGTTAAAATGACAGGTTTCAGATGACACTGTCAAGCCTGACAACTTCGAACACAATCGAACTTGACAGCTTTAAAATGTTATATGTTTGATAACTTCATGACAAAATGACGCTGTCAAGCTTAATAATATCATGACAAAATGACAGGTTTGAGATGTTACTGTCAAGCTTGACAACTTCAAATAAAAATGACAGGTGTGAGATGTCACTGTCAAGCTTGAAAACTTCGACTACTATTGAACTTGACAGCTTTTTGGTTTGATATATCGCTGTCAAGTTTGACAAATTGATGTCAAAATGACAAGTTTGAGATGTTTTTGCCAAGCTTGACAGTTTCGTGTCAAAATGACAGGTTTCAGATGACACTGTCAAGCCTGACAACTTCGAACACAATCGAACTTGACAGCTTTAAAATGTTATATGTTTGATAATTTCATGACAAAATGACGCTGTTAAGCTTAATAATATCATGACAAAATGACAGGTTTGAGATGTTACTGTCAAGCTTGACAACTTCATATAAAAATGACAGGTGTGAGATGTCACTGTCAAGCTTGAAAACTTCGACTACTATTGAACTTGACAGCTTTTTGGTTTGATATATCGCTGTCAAATTTGACAATTTCATGTCAAAATGACAAATTTGAGATGTTACTGTCAAGAGTGACAATTTCGCGTCAAAATGACAGGTTTCAGATGACACTGTCAAGCTTTACAACTTCGAACACAATCGAACTTGACAGCTTTAAAATGTTATATGTTTGATAACTTCATGACAAAATGACGCTGTCAAGCTTAATAATATCATGACAAAATGACAGGTTTGAGATGTTACTGTCAAGCTTGACAACTTCATATAAAAATGACAGGTGTGAGATGACACTGTCAAGCTTGAAAACTTCGAACACTATTGAACTTTACAGCTTTTTGGTTTGATATATTGCTGTCAAATTTGACACTTTCATGTCAAAATGTCAAATTTGAGATGTTACTGTCAAGCGTGACAATTTCGTGTCAAAATGACAGGTTTCAGATGACACTTTCAAGCCTGACAACTTCGAACACAATCGAACTTGACAGCTTTAAAATGTTATATGTTTGATAATTTCATGACAAAATAACGCTGTCAAGCTTAATAATATCATGACAAAATGACAGGTTTGAGATGTTACTGTCAAGTTTGACAACTTCATATAAAGATGACAGGTGTGAGATGGTACTGTCAAGCTTGAAAACTTCGAACACTATTGAACTTGACAGCTTTTTGGTTTGATATATCGCTGTCAAATTTGACAATTTCATGTCAAAATGACAAATTTGAGATGTTACTGTCAAGCTTGATAGTTTCGTGTCAAAATGTCAGGTTTCAGATGACACTGTCAAGCTTTAAAACTTCGAACACAATCGATCTTGACAGCTTTAAAATGTTATATGTTTGATAACTTCATGACAAAATGACGCTGTCAAGCTTAATAATATCATGACAAAATGACAGGTTTGAGATGTTACTGTCAAGCTTGACAACTTCATATAAAAATGACAGGTGTGAGATGTCACTGTCAAGCTTGAAAACTTCGACTACTATTGAACTTGACAGCTTTTTGGTTTGATATATCGCTGTCAAGTTTGACAAATTGACGTCAAAATGACAAGTTTGAGATGTTACTGCCAAGCTTGACAGTTTCGTGTCAAAATGACAGGTTTCAGATGACACTGTCAACCTTTACAACTTCGAACACAATCGAACTTGACAGCTTTAAAATGTTATATATTTGATAACCTCGTGACAAAATGACGCTGTCAAGCTTAATAATATCATGACAAAATGACAGGTTTGAGATGTTACTGTCAAGCTTGACAACTTCATATAAAAATGAAAGGTGTGAGATGTCACTGTCAAGCTTGAAAACTTCGACTACTATTGAACTTGACAGCTTTTTGGTTTGATATATCGCTGTCAAGTTTGACAAATTGATGCTAAAATGACAAGTTTGAGATGTTACTGCCAAGCTTGACAGTTTCGTGTCAAAATGACAGGTTTCAGATGACACTGTCAAGCTTTACAACTTCGAACACAATCGAACTTGACAGCTTTAAAATGTTATATTTTTGATAACCTCATGACAAAATGACGCTGTCAAGCTTAATAATATCATGACAAAATGACAGGTTTGAGATGTTACTGTCAAGCTTGACAACTTCATATAAAAATGACAGGTGTGAGATGACATTGTCAAGCTTAAAAACTTTGAATACTATTGAAGTTTACAGCTTTTTGGTTATATATATATATATATATATATATATATATATATATATATATATATATATATATATATATCACTGTCAAGTTTGACAATTTCATGTCAAAATGACAAGTTTGAGATGTTATTGCCAAGCTTGACAGTTTCGTGTCAAAATGACTGGCTTCAGATGACACTGCCAAGTTTGACAACTTCGAACACAATTGAACTTGACAGCTTTAAAATGTTATAGCTTGTCACCTTAAATCAAGCTTAAATCAAGCTTAATAATGTCATGACAAAATGACAGGTTTGAAATGTTACTGTCAAGTTTGACAACTTCATATAAAAATGACAGGTGTGAGATGATACTATCAAGCTTGAAAACTTCGAATACTATTGAACTTTACAGCTTTTTGGTTAGATATATCACTGTTAAGTTTGACAATTTCATGTCAAAATGACAAGTTTGAGATGTTATTGTCAAGCTTGACAACTTCGAACACTATTGAACTTGACAGCTTTTTGGTTTGATATGTCGCTGTCAAGTTTGACAGTTTCATGTCAAAATGACAAGTTTGAGATGTTACTGCCAAGCTTGACAACTTCGTTAAAAAATGACAGTTTTAAAATGTGATTAATATACCTTTTTTACGGTTAGTAAAGCGCATGCGCGTCCGCTATGTTTAACAGGCGGGAAAATGAAGGTTTCGGGCACATTTTGTTATTTTCACTGGATATACGTAAAAGAGTGCCCGAAAAACATGGTGGAAATTAACACATGCCCACAAAAAAAAATTAAACTATTTATACTCTATCTCCTGTCGTGAAGGGTGTGATGAATTTGTTTTTTTGTTGGTCGTTGCCGAATTTGTTGATGGGTCCTAGATAGAGACTGTTGTTGACGGACATGATGACGGCGGTGGAGGCGCAAGCCCGGCTGATCTCTTCCATGGCGATGGAGTAGGCGAGGTAGTCGAGGCCGGTGCCGCCGAGAGCCTCGGGGACGTCGACGGCCATGAGCCCGAGCTCCCCCATCTTCTTGATCTGAGCGGCGGGGTAGAGGTGCTCGCGGTCGATTTTGGCGGCGATGGGCTTGAGCTCGGCCTCGGCGAAGTCGCGACAGGTCTTCTGGAGCATCTGGTGGGTTTCCGAGAGCGCGGATAGGCAGGCGATGCACCTCCTGCCCACCGTTACACCTGGACAGAGAAAACAGGGTTAGATGAATTGCGGAGGGAATCTTCTGAGACTTACCTAGTCTGTGTGTGGTTTTCGTTAGGAGAGCCATTTTACTTTTAGTTTTTTGAACCTTGTACTTGGAACGATATCAAGGTTCGTTTCAGTTGTAAACTAAAACAAATATTTACAAATGCAGATCCCTGCAAATACAAATAAAAACTGCTGTTTGGCAAAACTGACAATAGTCTAAATAATAAACAGGAGGAATTGCAGATGGTACTGTAGACTGGACCAGTGGTGTGAAAACCGTGGATCGCGACCCCCAAGAGCGGTGTATAGGGAATTTTTTGGATTGTCGAAATCATAAACGACTACTTGCTATCCAGAATGTATGACACAAACTGTTGGGTCGCAAAGCAAAATTGTGTTTGTGTTCGTGCACGCAAGCTCAAGAAGATCACAAATGGGATATCTTGGCCACATACTTCGTAATGACAAATACTCCCTCTTACAAGTAATCATGCAGCGAAGAAAAATAAATCTTGGCTGAGGAATATCAGAGAGTGGACTAACCTCAGTGTAGTGATGGGGAAGCGTTTAAAGAAACAAATCTTCGTTAAAGAAGATCATGGCGCTTACGGCCCAGGACGGGCCTTGGCCT
The DNA here is from genome assembly GCA_944588485.1 of Phosphuga atrata. Taxonomy (NCBI): domain Eukaryota; kingdom Metazoa; phylum Arthropoda; class Insecta; order Coleoptera; family Silphidae; genus Phosphuga; species Phosphuga atrata. Next base: position 1,948,927 of record OX155904.1, read on the forward strand.
CCTCCCATGACCTACACTATAGTGTAGGTTAAGCGCGCTTTGTCTCAATGAAAATGGTCACTTTAGTCTAGATGTTTCTTTAAAATGTTCCATCGTGCATCTGAGCTAGAAAAAGTTGTTCTACACAATTTGAATTACACCAAAAAATGTTATTGCTATTGGAACAGTCGAAGCCATGTCTCCTAGTAATAAATTTAAAGTATGTGCTGCACATGGCACAAAAAATGCCAATGGATTTTCTTACAAAATTCTTGCTTTTACAATCCTCTACAATCTTGTAGAGGAATATCCAAATTGGCTAATTGAGTTTTTAACACTTGAGTTTCAAACACTCATATAAATTGGTGTAAAACCAATAAAATATTCCTTAATTTCGATATCATTTTCATAAGGCAATTGAACAGTTCGAATTATATCTTATATATAAATATATAAACTAAAATAAGAGTTAAATAATGCGTTTTAAAAGTTACCTGCTCATTTATTATTGCGCATTTTTGACGTTTGCGAACGGTTTCAAATCGTCTGTATTGTTGATTAAAATAAGGTGGCTCTGTGGGGGCCCCCCTAGCCCGTGGGCCCCGGGCATCCGCCCGATTGACCGACGCTAGCGACGCTTCTGACTAGAGGCTAATGACAGTGAAGAAGAAGAGCAAGCAGAAGAAGATGACGATAATAAAGATACTCAGTACTACGGCCCACACATAAACGTAGAGCCACCAACGAGGAAAGAAGTTAAACAAGTGAATAAATTAAAAAACCAAAAATCGCCCAGAGAAGATGAGGTAACAGCGGAACTGGTAAAGAATGGAGGGGAAGAACTAGGAGACAAAATACACGAGCTAATACAAGAGAAATTTTGAATTGGTAAAACCATACAACATTATAGATAATCAGATAAACTTAATAAAGACGGAACAAAGCTTGAATATATAAATATACTCAACCTTTCCGGAACTCTATAATACTAATGAGTTTTTTAAGGACTACCAAAAACAAATCTCGTATGAAATTTGTCAGTTATTCTATAGCTTTCAGTCCACCTTCGTGGCACTCAACAAAAACCTTCCCCAATTCAAGCTTTGTTCCGTCTTTATTAAGTTTATCTGATTATCTATAATGTTGTATGGTTTTACAAATTCAAAATTTATCATTTATATCAATAACCTGCTAAGTTCATGTCTCTCTCACAAAATGTCAAAATTAAAAACATCTAACCCTAATCAACACATGGGTTTTCAAGTGAGTGATTTACAAAATATTGTTCATGGAAGCAAAGCTGTGCTGATGAGAGATAGATCTCGAAACGCGTCCACAGATGGCTATCCACTCAAGGTATCGGAAAGACATGATCTTAAAAATCAATGTTATTTTTATGGTTTTTGTTGAGTGCCACGAAGGTGGACTGAAAGCTATAGAATAACTGACAAATTTCATAAGAGATTTGTTTTTGATAGTCCTAAAAAGACTCATTAGTATTATAGAGTTCCGGAAAGGTTGAGTATATTTATATATTCAAGCTTTGTTCCGTCTTTATTAAGTTTTAGATAATATATTACTTTTTGACATGCACTTCGATTATTTATGCAGAAAAATATCTAAAAAACTATATTTCTTTTCAAGAATTTCTAAAAATTTATCCACCCAGACAACAATTACAGTTTATAATGCTATCATCCAACCCCATTTTGACTACTGTGCTTCAATTATTTTCTTTTTTAATCTAAATCAAACATCACAATTGCAAAAACTTCAAAATCGAGGCATGCGCATAGTCCTAAAAGCAAATAGATACACTAAAATAGGAGTCATGTTGCAAACATTACAGTGGCTATCAGTTCACCAACGATTACATTACTTAACAATGATCTTTATATATAAAATACTGAATAATTTAGCATCATCATACTTTCGAGAATTTATTATTTTAAATTTATTTGTTCATAATTATGCCACAAGAAATAACGCCAACTTGTATGTATGCAGAACGAATAGAAGTAGTACCATGAATTCTTTATTTTTTAAAGGCTTTTCTATGTACAATAAATTACCATGCTTAAATAAATCAAGTTCTTCATTAACCATTTTTAAAAAACAGTTATTGGAATACATCCGTCACATCAAATAAAACATGAGTCCTGAAGAATTCTTACTAATAATGTGTTGTAATGTATGTTGTTTTTTATTAAATATTTTATTTGAATCTGTATCTTTCATAAGTACATAAGATCCACAAGTAATCTTGATCTTAATATGTATGTTTCGGTAGAAATAATCTACTAATGTATAAGTATTAGTGTTCAAACTTTTTATTTTTATTTTCTTTTGTAATGATTATTAGGGTTTTCCTATTTGTCAATAAAGATTTATTATATTATTTTAAAATTAATATATTTAAAAACATTAATATTATATCACGTTTTTTACGGGTATATACTTGACAGATAAAAAAAATATTTTTAACTATAACTCTTTTTATTCAATTGGGAATCGTTTGGGAAGATTTGGGAATATAATTTTATTATTTAGGACTTATTAGTTATCGTGTAAATAATTAATCTTTTTGGACGTATAGTTAGCAGGTCTGAAATTAAATCAACATTATTTTTACGTAATTTGATAGTAATTTATTTGGGAATCACGTTAAACACGGATTTAGCATTTGGGACAGTATAATTGATTAATTACACCTATTTTTTGGTTAGTTATTTTAGTCAACAGAACATCTGGCCACAGACGTGTTTGACTGACGGCGAAATTCAAACGTTGTTCCTTTCAAAATAATTAAATATATTTCTAATAGCATTAATAGGGTTAGCAAATAAAAAAAACAAAATAGGTTAGCATTAATAGCATTAATAGGGATTATGGGTATATTGTATAGCTATGTAATTAACGTTAGGTATTCATCAATTTAATTTTTGTTTTATTTATGCAGAGTAAAAATTTGATTTTTTTTTAAGCTGCAATAATAGCGATAAAGATCTGTGCTCCCTCTGGCTTCAGCCAGAGACAAATATCAGATATAAAAATTTGCTTTGTCTCCAGTTTGTCTCTTAGTTAGAATTGTTTTATAATCTGTTACTTTTTATAAATAAGTTAAATATTTTCATAGATTAAATTTGAGTTTTAAAAAAAACAAAGGAATTTCTTTAAGCTCATTGTCAGTAGTTGAAAGAACAAGGTAAGTCATTTTATAACACCCAATCTAATATTTAACCTAACCTAGCTTAAAATCGGTAAAACATTTTCTTTTTACGTTACTTTAATTTCTGCCGTGGCTTACATGCACAAAACTCCGGTTTAGCAAAAATTATAATTAAAAATATTCGGTATTATTCGGAGTAATTACAGTGATACCTTTAATTTTTGTTTTATCAAGCTTGATTATCATTTTAGCTAATTTAAAAAATTAGGGTGTATTCGGTTTTACGGGTCTGTTTTGAAAATATGTTTGTGTACTTTTTACCTGTTGTAACTGTTGTTAATCGTCTTTGGCACTCTTTTATTAAGCTCCGCAAGCAAAAATTAAGCCTCTACGTTGTTTTTGTTGAATTTTTTTTTTTTACATTTTTAAGATTGCAGACAGTATATGTGAACGCAATTATTTGGATGTTGCCACGTTTATTCTTGCCCGTTTATATCAAAGAGGATCCGATCCTCTTTGCTTTTATATGAAAAACTAACTATGGCAGCATATATATTATTTTAAGCGTCGTATTGAATTTGCATTCATATTTCAACCAGATTTCAACGAACAACTACGGTACAATGTCTCGTGTGGATTTTATTGGTGGTTTTACCTTGCTTAGATTAGGTTGTCTGCCGCGAAGCGGGAAGATAAATCAAGACAACATACGCGCGGCAGCGCGAACTCTCGGTCCAATGTAAGGTTTTATCTGTTTTTTTTTTAATTTCAAAATTTAATTTGTATTTTCCAGATGGAGGATCTGCGATTTTTTTTTATTTAATTTGATGAAAATCTTATTTTATTTACATTTTTCCCTGGATATATTACTAGTTTTCCTTTTTTTTTATTTCGAAGCAAATCTGTTGATAATTAGAAAAAATAATAAACGTGGCAACATATAGTTATTTGCGTTCGCGTCGACTATCTGTCACGTTGACAATGTTTACAACAATTTCAAGAAAAACACGAATATTTATTGAACCAGATAACTTAGAAGCTTCATTTTTTCTTTCCGACCTTTCCGTTAACCCGTGACAAGGACGATTAATAACAGTTACACCAGGTAAAAAGTCCATAACACTAAATTTCAATAGACCCGTAAACTCGATAAATTCCAAAAATTATATTTATTGTTGTGATCTCGCGATTTTGGTTTCAAAGAATTTCAGTTTCTCACGAGTCGGCAAAGAAAACTAAGTGGACACCCGATTAGTTTTTGTTTATTTAGGACCATTAGTCTGCTTTATCTAAATCATGCTTAGGAAGCATGAAATGAAGATTAGGGGAGGACTCACACCAAGACCGAGGTGATGAGGTAGAGGGGAAGTTAAAAAGGGGCAGTCAGAATTGAGCTAGCAAGAGAGTAATTTGAGTTTTGAAGATGAACCTCCGTATTTTCGTTGAAGTAAATTCCGGGTTTCGACCATAAGTTTCGTAGAATTTAGCGTATTGTTTATTATTTATTATTTTTAAGTTAGTAATTATTGTAATAAGTTAGCGATTAGTTGTACATATTGTAAGATATTAGCAGATAAGTAGTATTTAATTACATATAAAGGACATATTTGCGTGTAATTAATTCATCCATTGTCCTGATCCTGGAGCAGCACCATACCAAATTACCAGTTCGCAACATTATAGTATATATTATATTTTTTTAGATTATGGGCCGCCCTCCCAAAGTATCAAAAAATTAAATTATATTTTTAATTAAGAAATATATAAGTTACTTCAGTAATAATAATTTACCTCCAACATCATCAGATGTATGGAAGCAAATGAGCCGTGATTTGGATGGTCGATGGCTACCTCATACTGTCTATACCCACATCTCGGGAAACAAAAATGGAAATCTTTCAGTGGCATGAGAAATGTGTGGAATATTGTTATCGTCTCCCAAGAAAAGAAATCCACATGACCACGATACAGCTGTGGCTGAAGATTCTGTGGTGGATGATGAATCTGTCAACTTTAATCAGGATTTTGATACCAATACTGATTTCAATGAATTTTCCCTAAACTTAACCACAGAAGATTGGGAAAAGATTAAACCTTTAAACACACAAAAGAGATTAAAAGCAAGAGTTTGGGCTAATGTTATCTTTAAAGCTTTTTTTCTGAGATACAAGATGCCATGTGCTTTTAAGGGTGTTTGGTCTTACGCAAATATTTCTAAAGATGGTCTGTTTGTTATAAAGTTTCGAGGTAAATGTAGGAGCAAGAAATGTCTTAACGATATTATTGGCATGGCTGATACACGTCTAGAAAATGGAATAATGAAATTTACTATTAAAACTCGTGACACACGTTCTATGTTTCATGAAGATGTTAAACGACCACTGAATGGTAATGAGCGACAATGAACGATCCGGGATGGTATGGAATTTGGTGAAGATGTTCCACCAGACTTACAAAATAGTTATATTTATCGTCAGGTCAAAATGGAAGCCATGAAAAAAAAAATAGGAATTCAGCCTGGTGATAAACGGGATCAAGTTACTATTATCAGAGATATGAAGAGTGATCCCAAGTATGCTCAAAGTCTTATTGATATTGGACTGAATCCTTTTCATGTCATTTATTGTTCATTAGAGCAAGTTCATGTGTATAAAGAATATTGTCGTATTGTAGAAAAATAAAAAACTTGTGCCGATGCTACTGGAAAATTAATTAAAAAATTTGAAAAAAGTTAAGACTAAAGTTAAGACTGGACATATATTTTTATATACAGTTACAATAAATTTTGAAAAAACTATGATTCCAGTTTATCAGATGATAACAGAAAGACAAGATGCAGATTTTCTTATTTTCTGGTTAAAAACTTGGATACGAAAGTTTAAAGTACGACCACCGGCAGAAGCTGTTACTGATGAGGAACGAGCTTTGATGTTAGCACAATGTATGGCATTCAATGGTGTAACAATAAAGCAATATGTTGATAAAATATTTCTGTGGGCTGTGGACGATGATAGAAAACAGAAAGAAAAATTTCCTGCAACTACAGCAATAAGATTGGATGTTGCTCATTTCGTGGCTGCTGCAGCAAGATGGGATTGTTTGAATGATAAACACAAATTTCGCACAAAACGGTTTTATGTTAGAGCTATTGCTTTAATGATAGATTGCCAATCAGTTGCTGAATTCCGTCATATTTTTATACTGACGTGCCTTGTCGCATTAACACCTGTTAATGATTATGTGGTAAAAACTCCAGAGTTTGAGATGTCTGCAGAAGAAGCTCGAAAAAAATTGGAACATTACATTTCTACACGTGGCCCAATCATTGAGCAGCTTGAAAATGACAGTGCAAACAGAAAGGGTGATGATTTTCATTATAGTTTTGATTCACTTCCAGAAGAATCCTATCCGAATGAAAAAATGACGGTAACTCGTAAGTGGATTATAAATTTAATAACATTAGTTAAGCCTAAGGATCCTGAAAAAGTGCCAGGTACAATTGATAATGCATTCTATTTACCTCCATTAGTTAATGATTTAGAAAGAGTTGGAAAAGAGTTTGTATTATGGACAGGTGCTGCAGTACCAAATGGGACACAACACGCATCTTCTGCTTATCAAGAAGGTTATTTTAATGACTTGAAACATCGGGTTTTCGAACATGTTTCTCTTCCATGTGCGTGTAATAGATTTCTTAAAGTACATTTAGACGATATTTTTAGTGGCAACTGTCTGGTTGCAGCCAAATTGAAGAAATTCAATCATGATACTTATCAAGCTCCTCGTTCTGATTTCCTTGAAGCTAAAAAAGATGAACATACAAAATATGATGACAAACAAAAAAAACAGAAAATACAAAATTTACATGAAGCAAATGATTCTGATTATTTATCACGAATGCAGTGGCGCGGTATTGTAAATGAGGATAAAAAAGTTTTTTGGCAGGATCAGGATGAAGATAATGGTGAACCGCAGGAAAGTTTTTCAAATAAAAACATTGATAAAAAACAGTTTCTTTCTTCTGATGTTCTTCACTTAGAAAATAAATACCTTCCGAGTATTTTATTGGTAAAAGAGAATGAAAATAAAGAGAAACCTCAGGAGAAAGAAATATATGTGATAAATAGCAATAAGATTGATGTAAATAATAACTATACGATCAATCACAATAATTTTTTATTGGAAAAAGACGATGATTTGAATATTGACTGTGATATTACAAAATTAAGAGATCCTTTATTTTTCAGTACTCCATTAAAGGATCATTCTTATGCCAAATTAGAAATAACCAATGATAAATTAAATACTCTACCTACACATTTTCCAGATTTCAAAGAAATTAATGTAAAATGTGATGATAAGTTAGGTAGTATAAAAAAACAAAACAAAAAAATAAAACTTATTTTGATCCTTATCCACAAATAAAAATTCTTAATGAAAAAGGCTGTGCTAGAAGAAAAGATTTTTTTTTACCAAATGGAATTCAGTCTGCAGTTGTCAAATGTAATGGGATAAATATTAAAGTCATAAATACATGTGCATTTGACAGTATTATTCATATTACCATAGATGACTGTACTTATTTAAAAAAGGTAAAATCTTCAGAAAATAAAATGTTGCTATTTCTTGCATATTTCATTGAAAAAGGAGCAACTAATTCCGTGCTGCTTCATAGACGTAAACTGTTAACTGAATTTTATCCCATTACATCTTTAAAAAAAGCAAATACATTGACGCCACATCGGTTAGACGCCAAGGATGGAGTGACTAGCATCTGGGAGAAGTATTCAATGGGACCAAGTGGAATTCGAAGGAGTCGTTGCAACAATATTTCTTGTCAAGTAAAAAAAGAACATAACGTATCTTATCTATTTGTGAATCATATGATGGTCGCAGAAGAAGGGTTTCCATCATTAGAACGTGCTCTTGATCTGCACCGATCTTGGAAATGTAAACAATTACTTTAAATGTAAAATGTAAAACAATTGTCAACCAAAAATATTGTCAAGAATCTATTGGCAATAGATCTTTTCATGGTTGAAATTTTTTTTCTGACCTGTTTTTCGGGCACTTTTTGAAGTATAACCAGTGAAAATAACAAAAGTGCTCGAAACTTTCATATTCACGCCTTTTAAACATGCCGGACGCGCATGCGCTTTACTAACCGTAAAAAGGTCTATTCCTATAAACTGCAAAAAAATGAGAATGCAAAATACAAAAAATGATTTATAAAATTTTGTTACTAATCTCAAGTTAGAACTTTTTAGAGATCTGTCAATTATGACAATTGTATACAAGCATCTTTGACAGTTAAGTTTGACATAAAAGCTATTAAGTTACCAAAAATTGTCAAGACAGAATGACAATGATCTAAATAACAACAATTTATTTAAAGATAAGTTAAATTTAAGAATTTTTATAGCAACAACTTGTCAAAAACCGTAATTAAAGACCAACATGTTACCACAAAAACCGTTTTGACTTAAAGATAAGTTTGTTTTAAATTTCTCACCGACTGCAGGAAATTCCACAGGAGGGATCCTCGCCTCACAAATGAAAACTTCGCAAAGCGCAACAACGTTTAATGCAGTGAAAAACAGTTTAAAACGAACGTAATCTCTATACACCGAAATTAAGACGGATACATTATAATAGATAACAAAGAAAAATAAAACTAAAAGAAAATACAACCTAACAGCAGGACAGTTGCCGCGACACTAACGGTCGTTTTAATAATCACAAACTTCCACGTTTAATAAACAGATGTCACAGTTGAGCGAGATATTAAAAACTCGTTTGGAAAGCTAATTAAATAGAAATTATTGTTGAAAACCCTTTTTTTTCTGAAATTGGAGAATATTTGTAATAAATTTACGATTAATTGGTGTAAATGTTTTTGTGTGAAATTATCCACTTACTAGAATGTTAAACGAGTGACACATGTCAAATTTAAATATCTACTGTTTCCTCTTTAAAATTAAGAGATTCGTTGGTTTTTATATCAGAAATCAACTGAAAATCAGTAAAATTTGCCTAAAATCTATAAAACACGTTCAATTAAATATTCCTTTTAAAATTCTCGTGCTGAAATTAAACAACTAACTTCACGTTATTATGTCACTTTAACGTTTCTGTATGTGTCTCACCAATCTGTACGCCCAAGCGCAAAAAAACCAGCCCAAAACAAAACCCACCGAAACACACGGAAAATCTCAGTGATGTCATCGCTCACCTGTCCCGGTTCCAAGCTGCAAGCCCCGTAACTTCGCGCGAGCCATGGCTGCCTCCCTCAAGGATGACACTGAGTCTGTGTGCTCGGAGTCCAGCACCCTGGTGGATGGAAGCGTCATTTCCACCGTTCCAGACAGGCACGGGTTCCTGGGCGGCACGCAGTACTCCCCCGAGCCCAGACAAGGACCCTCCCCAGAAACAATCCTGCGGAGAGAAAGGAAATGGTTGAAAATGCTGTCCAAGTGGACGTTTTATATGGACAAGAATTATGGAAAGATACGAGAACGTTGCAGAAAAGGTTATAATTTTGATTTAATGATAACTTGAAGCCGTTGGTGGCCTAGTAGGCAAGGTGTCAGATTACTAAGCTTTAACCCCTTGACATACAAATAAAATGTGCGTTGACGTATCCATATACATGTGATCTTATCACATATCCATGACATCTTACAGACATCATTGTCGGTCAAGGGGTAAAGTCACAGATTCAAATCCCTGGTTTAATATTAGGGCACCACATTAACTAACTCCTCCTATGCATGTCTCTGGCAAAACTATCAGAGTAAAATAATTCATTCTTTATTTTTAGGGATTCCGATGTCTGTTAGGCCGAGCGCATGGGCTCACTTATGCGGGGGGAAGATTCTGATGGAAGCGCACAGCGGGAAATATGAGCTGTGTTGCGATAAGGAGGCTGATGCCAAGGCCATGGATGATATCCGGAAAGATCTGCACCGGCAGTTCCCGTTCCATGAGATGTTTTGCTCAGAAGACAGACCTGGGTAATGCTAATTGCCAAGTTATTGTTTGCCAAAGTTTGACAATCTTGTGATTGTCAAAGACATGACCTTAAAAGATTATCAAAGTTGCCAGATTAAGCTTAATTTGTGTTAAAAATGTTAAATTAAACTTCAAATTTGACAGTTAATAATTGAAATTTATAATGACTACATGTCAGTTTTGACACAAGTTCTGTCAAAGTTACAAAAATTTGAGAAATTTGATTAATTACATTGTTATGTCTTATTTGTATGACAACAATCATATTTGACACATTTTTTTACTGTCAAATTTGACACATTTTTTCACTGTCAAATTTGACACAACCATGAGAAGGCTTCAAATTAATCTTTGACACAGTTCGATAATATTTGATAAACTTTTATAAAATCTGTAAGATTTTATAAAAGTTAAACTTTTATAAAATTTGTAATTTATAAAATTTGATAAACAAATTATTTCATTAATTGTCATCATTTATTTGTCATATTTTGATAAGGAAATCATGAATCAATTAAATTTGTCAAGTAATCAATGACATTATGAATATTATTATTTGTATCAAGCTGACAGTTGGGCTAATGTCAAGTGTATGTTGTCAAACTTGTTTTAACACGATTTTGACAAGTTTTAATGTTGCATTTTGAGAATTAATTAATAATTAACATTTGTTAAATTTGACAAAGTTGAAAATGTGTTAAATTTGACAATTCGTTTTTTTCTGTAAAAGATATTTTTACATTTTGTTTTGTCAAAATTGACAAGCTGTCAAATAATTGGGGAAAAAACGTTATGGTGTTTGTTAAATAGCATATTGTCATTTTTTGTGAAAAATAGCTTGGTTTAATTTGACAGTTTTATATGAAAACTTACCAAATTTGACAATTTATGTAATGATTTCACAAAATTTGACAATTTTGACTGTTCAAGGGTTTAGGTTAGGTTAGTTTTGACAATTGTCAGATTTGACAATTGGTAAATATTATCTAATTTGAGTTGACAAGTGTTTTTGTTTCAATTCGTTTTAAAAACAAAAACAATTCGTTTTAAGAAAAATTGACATTTGTCAGAATTTCAAAAATTCATCAATCAAATTTGACAACTAAAAATATGAAATTTTTGTTGTAATTAATTATGTATTGAATTACAGAAAAATTTGTCATTTTCAAATTGTCATTTTAAAACCTTGCGTGGGTTTTTTATGATTGTCAGACATTAAAGGATTGTCAAAGTTGCCACATTAAGCTTATTTTGTGTCAAAAATGTTTGATTAAACTTCAAATTTGACAGTTAATAATTCAAATTTATAACAACTACTTGTCAGTTTTGACACAAATTTTGTCAAAGTTACAAAAATTTGAGAAATTTGATTAATTACATTGTTATGTCTTATTTGTATGACAACAATCACAATTGACACATTTTCACTGTCAAATTTGACACACAACAATGAGAAGGCTTTAATAATATGAATGAATTACATAATTACTTAAAATAATTAATTTTTTAAAATAAGAAAAGAAAAAAAAACGACTATTTTTTCAAATTTAACAATCTGTCATATTTCTATAAAAAACATGTCATATTTGACTGTTACATAATCAAATTTGACAAGTGGCATATCAAATGTGTTGTCAAATTGTCATTTTAAAACCTTGCGTGGTTTTTTTTATGATTGTCAAAGACATTAAAGGATTGTCAAAGTTGCCACATTAAGCTTATTTTGTGTCAAAAAGTTTGATTAAACTTCAAATTTGACAGTTAATAATTCAAATTTATAACAACTACTTGTCAGTTTTGACACAAATTTTGTCAAAGTTACAAAAATTTGAGAAATTTGATTAATTACATTGTTATGTCTTATTTGTATGACAACAATCACAATTGACACATTTTCACTGTCAAATTTGACACACAACAATGAGAAGGCTTTAATAATATGAATGAATTACATAATTACTTAAAATAATTAATTTTTTAAAATAATAAAAGAAAAAAAAACGACTGTTTTTTTCAAATGTAACAATCTGTCATATTTCTATAAAAAACATGTCATATTTGACTGTTACATAATCAAACTTGACAAGTGGCATATCAAATGTGTTGTCAAATTGTCATTTTAAAACCTTGCGTGGGTTTTTTATGATTGTCAAAGATATTAAAGGATTGTCAAAGTTGCCACATTAAGCTTATTTTGTGCCAAAAAGTTGGATTAAACTTCAAATTTGACAGTTAATAATTCAAATTTATAACAACTACTTGTCAGTTTTGACACAAATTTTGTCAAAGTTACAAAAATTTGAGCAATTTGATTAATTACATTGTTATGTCTTATTTGTATGACAACAATCACAATTGACACATTTTCACTGTCAAATTTGACACACAACAATGAGAAGGCTTTAATAATATGAATGAATTACTTAAAATAATTAATTTTTTAAAATAATAAAAGAAAAAAAAACGACTGTTTTTTTCAAATGTAACAATCTGTCATATTTCTATAAAAAACATGTCTTATTTGACTGTTACATAATCAAATTTGACAAGTGGCATATCAAATGTGTTGTCAAATTGTCATTTTAAAACCTTGCGTGGGTTTTTTATGATTGTCAAAGACATTAAAGGATTGTCAAAGTTGCCACATTAAGCTTATTTTGTGTCAAAAATGTTTGATTAAACTTCAAATTTGACAGTTAATAATTCAAATTTATAACAACTACTTGTCAGTTTTGACACAAATTTTGTCAAAGTTACAAAAATTTGAGAAATTTGATTAATTACATTTTATGTCTTATTTGTATGACAACAATCACAATTGACACATTTTCACTGTCAAATTTGACACACAACAATGAGAAGGCTTTAATAATATGAATGAATTACATAATCACTTAAAATAATTATTTTTTTTAAATAAGAAAAGAAAAAAAAAACGTTTTTTCAAATTTAACAATCTGTCATATTTCTATAAAAAACATGTCATATTTGACTGTTACATAATCAAACTTGACAAGTGGCATATCAAATGTGTTGTCAAATTGTCATTTTAAAACCTTGCGTGGGTTTTTTATGATTGTCAAAGACATTAAAGGATTGTCAAAGTTGCCACATTAAGCTTATTTTGTGTCAAAAATGTTTGATTAAACTTCAAATTTGACAGTTAATAATTCAAATTTATAACAACTACTTGTCAGTTTTGACACAAATTTTGTCAAAGTTACAAAAATTTGAGAAATTTGATTAATTACATTTTATGTCTTATTTGTATGACAACAATCACAATTGACACATTTTCACTGTCAAATTTGACACACAACAATGAGAAGGCTTTAATAATATTAATGAATTACATAATTACTTAAAATAATTTATTTTTTAAAATAAGAAAAGAAAAAAAACGACTGTTTTTTCAAATTTAACAATCTGTCATATTTCTATAAAAAACATGTCATATTTGACTGTTACATAATCAAATTTGACAAGTGGCATATCAAATGTGTTGTCAAATTGTCATTTTAAAACCTCGCGTGGGTTTTTTATGATTGTCAAAGACATTAAAGGATTGTCAAAGTTGCCACATTAAGCTTATTTTGTGTCAAAAATGTTTGATTAAACTTCAAATTTGACTGTTAATAATTCAAATTTATAACAACTACTTGTCAATTTTGACACAAGTTTTGTCAAATTTACAAAAATTTGAGCAATTTGATTAATTACATTGTTATGTCTTATTTGTATGACAACAATCACAGTTGACACATTTTCACTATCAAATTTGACACACAACAATGAGAAGGCTTTAATAATATGAATGAATTACATAATTACTTAAAATAATTTATTTTTTAAAATAAAAGAAAAAAAACGACTGTTTTTTTCAAATGTAACAATCTGTCATATTTCTATAAAAAACATGTCATATTTGACTGTTACATAATCAAATTTAACAAGTGGCATATCAAATGTGTTGTCAAATTGTCATTTTAAAACCTTGCGTGGGTTTTTTATGATTGTCAAAGACATTAAAGGATTGTCAAAGTTGCCACATTAAGCTTATTTTGTGTCAAAAATGTTTGATTAAATTTCAAATTTGACAGTTAATAATTCAAATTTATAACTACTTGTCAGTTTTGACACAAGTTTTGTCAAAATTTCAAAAATTTTGAGAAATTTGATTAATCACATTGTTATGACTTATTTGTATGACAACAATCACATTTTTCACTGTCAAATTTGACACACAACAATGAGACCTTCAATTCAAATTAATCTTTGACACACTTCGATAATATTTGATAAACTTACAAATTATTTCAATAATTGTCATCATTTATTTGTCATATTTTGATAAGGAAATCATGAATCAATTAAATTTGTGAAGTAATCAATGACATTATGAATATTATTAACTTGTTTTAGTCAAAAGGAGTTGGCGAATGTGTTAAAGGCGTACGTGGTGTACAACCCGAAGGTGGGTTATTGCCAAGCGCAAGCCCCAGTAGCAGCTTTCCTGCTGATGCACATGCCTGCTGAACAAGCGTTCTGGTGTCTGGTGAGCATATCTGATAAGTACCTAAAAGACTATTATTCCCCCACGATGGAGATAATCCAGAGGGATGGACTGATACTCCAAGCCCTTCTGAAGAGAGTCTGCACCCCTGCATATAAACACCTGAAGAAAGTGGCAGCGGAACCTATGTTCTACTGCACCGAGTGGTTCCTCTGTGCTTTCACAAGGACACTTCCATGGGACTCGCTGCTTCGGATCTGGGACATTTTCCTTTGTGCTGGGATCAAGGTGCTCTTCAAGGTGGCGCTAGTTATACTAATTGGGTGCTTGGGCACGGCGAAAAATAGGAAGCGGTGTCCTGGACTTTGCGAGACTCTGGATTTGCTGAGGAATCCCCCCGAGGAGGTGCTCAGCGAAGAATACTTGGTTTACCACATGGGCAAGTTGAATTTGTCGGAGAAGGATTTCGAGACTGAGCACAACAAGCAGACGCTCAAAGTCCGGAAAAATTCCACAGCTAACGGGAATGGAAGGTAGTTATGTTTTTTACAGTTAAATTTGGCAGTTAAATATTTTTTTTATGTAAGTTTGACAGTGTTAATTTTAAAATGTCAAATTTGACATATTTTGTTTGTTAATAAATTGTGTAAGAAAATTTGTGTCAAGCTGACAGTTGGTCTAATGTCAAGTGTTTGTTGTCAAACGTTTTAACATGATTTTGACAAGTTTTAATGTTGCATTTTGAGAATTAATTAACATTTGTTAAATTTGACAAAGTTGAAAATGTGTTAAATTTGATAATTCGTTTTTTTTTTGTAAGATATTTTTACATTTTATGTTGTCAAAATTGACAAGCTGTCAAATAATTGGGGAAAAAACGTTATGGTGTTTGTTAACCCCTTGACATACAATGATGTCATTAAGACGTCATGTATATCTGATAAGGTCACACGTATATGGACACGTCAACGTCTTTTTATTTGTTTGTCAAGGGGTTAAATAGCATATTGTCATTTCTTGTGAAAAATAACTTGGTTTAATTTGACAGTTTTATAAGAAAACTTACCAAATTTGACAAGTTATGTTATGATTTCACAAAATTTGACAATTTTGACTGTTTGAAAGGGGCTAGGTTAGGTTAGTTTTGGTAAAAATTATATAATTTGAGTTGGCAACGGTGTTTTAACAACACGTTTTAAGAAAAATTGAGATTTGTCAGAATTTCCAATTAAATTGACAACAAAAATTATGAAATTTTTGTTGTAATTAATTATATATTGAATTACAGGAAAAGTTTGACAAATTATTATTTTAAGATTGTTTTGTCAAATTTAACAACCTGTCATATTTTTTTTGTAATTATACAAAATAACAACACGTTTTAAGAAAAATTGATATTTGTCAGAATTTCCAATCAAATTTGACGACAAAAAATATGAATTTTTTGTTGAATATATTAAATTACAGGAAAAATTTGACAAATTATTATTTTAAGAAGAATTAAGAATGAAATAATTAAGAATGTCAAATTTAACAATCTGTCATATTTATATAAAAAAAACGTCAAATTAGACTGTTGCATAATCAAATTTGACAAGTGACATATCAAATGTGTTGTCAAATTGTCATTTTAAAACCTCCCGTGGGTTTTTTTACAGTTACAGAAACTTAGTTTAATTTTATTTTTTGGCAGTTTACCATTTTTATTTTGTGTCAAATTGACAGTTTTATTTTGATAAATGAATGTTTTTTTTAATATTTTTGGGGGATTTTTGCTAGTCATAATAATTTTGAGAATATTTAAAAAAAAAATGAGTTTTGAGAATTTTGAAATTAATTTACAAAAACAAATTCGTGGCCAAAAATCCATATCTGTGTAAATAAGTATTAACGGTGTTAAAAATGTTAATTTCTGTTAAAAAACATTGTTATCACAAGATTATTTTTGTTATCTGCACCGAATATCATTATAAAAAAAGTTCAAATTCGTTTGTTGACGTTTCAATTTAACTTTGTCAAAAAGAAACTACTTGGCAGCTCATATTAAAGTTAAAAAAACGTCAGGAAATTTGCTGTTATTATATAAACGTCAAAATAGTTGATGTCATAAAAATAAAGTCAAAATTAGACAATTAATGTCAAAAACTGACAAATGAATGTCATCTCACTTTGATAATAGACCTTTTCATAGTTGAAATTTTTTCGTGCGCATGTGTCAATTTCCGCAATGTTATACGTCAAAAAGTGCCCGAACTTTTTCACAACAAATATGTGCTCGAAACTTTCATATTCCCGCCTTTCAAACTTGATGGATGCGCATGCGCTTAACTCACAGTAAAAAGGTCTATTACCAAGATAGTTTCCCTGATACTGTTCGATAGCTTTGTCAGTTTTTGACAATTAATGTCAAAAACTGACAAATTAATGTCATGTCACTTTGATAATAGACCTTTTCATAGTTGAATTTTTTTCGTGCGCATGTGTTAATTTCCGCCATGTCACATGTCAAAAAGTGCCCGAATTTTTTGACGTATCATATATACAAATATGTGCGCGAAACTTTCATTTCTCGCCTTTCAAACTTGACGAATGCGCATGTGCGTAGCTAAGCTTAAAAGGGTCTATTACCAAGATAGCTTCGCCGATACTGTTCGATAGCTTTGTCAGTTTTTCACAATTAATGTCAAAAACTGACAAATTAATGTCATGTCACTTTGATAATAGACCTTTTCATAGTTTAATTTTTTTCGTGTGCATGTGTTAATTTCCGCCATCATGTCACATGTCAAAAAGTGTCCGAATTTTTTGACGTATTATATATACAAATATGAGCGCGAAACTTTCATTTCCCGCCTTTCAAACTTGACGAATGCGCATGTGCGTAGCTAATCGTAAAAGGGTCTATTACCAAGATAGCTTCGCCGATACTGTTCGATAGCTTTGTCAGTTTTTCACAATTAATGTCAAAAACTGACAAATGAATGTCATGTCACTTTGATAATAGACCTTTTCATCTTTGAATTTTGCAGTTAGTCGCATGTGTCAATGTTACATGTCAAAAAGCGCCCAAACTTTTTGACGTATAATTAAATATGTGCCCGAAATTTTTATATTCCCGCCTTTCAAACTTGGCAGATACGCTTAACTAACCGTAAAAAGGTCTATTAGTGTCAAACTTTGACAATTAATATCAAAATCAAATGTCAGAAACTCGACATTTAACGTCAAAAAATCTGTCATATTTCCAAAAACGCAATCCAGAGTATTTTTTTATGAATTTTTTTACATATATATTATATTCTCTATTATATATTTATTATTATATAATTTTTGTTAATGTTATCTCGAATGCTTTATATTATATGTACGTGTTTTTTATTTTGTAATAACTTTATTTCGTAATTTTACGACGCACCGGCTGCACTTTCGGCCTTTTCGACGGGAAACCAACTCATTTCCCGTCGACAAATGCGCCCGGAAGTGACCTGTAGTATTCTGCACAAAAATATGAGAAAAAGGAAGTCAATATTTTCAGCATTTAATTCACACATTCCTGGCATTTGGTGTACAAGAAAGATACTAATGATATGAAAATAGACTGTTTATATATATTACTAAAAATAAATAATAATTTGTAAATAAATATATTTCTTATTTGTAAAGTTTTATTATTATTACTATAATAATCCCATACAATTTGACATTTTTTTGTAATTTTTCGACATTGGACACTGACAGTTCTTACGACATATGACATATTTATGTCAATTATGACAAATGACAGTTATGGAAAAATAATAACTTTTCACAAATGACATTTTTGTGATATCAGTTTGACAAATTAGATATTTGTTAAAAACGTGCGATAAAACAATCAAATATAACATTTCTTTAACCCCTTGACATACAATGTCAAATGGCGCAAAAGTGTCTAAGACGCCATGTATATCTCATAAGATCACATGTATATGGACTCGTCAATGCGCATTTTATTCGTATGTCAAGGGGTTAATTACTTTTTTAACGTCTCTAAGACGCCATGTATATATCATAAGATCACATGTATATGGACACGTCAACGCGCATTTTATTCGTATGTCAAGGGGTTAATTACTTTTTTAAACCTGTCAAACATTTGAAGTTAATTTTTCAAGAAATAATTGGAAATGGGGCGTACGCATCAACTTATGAATACTAGTATTCATGTCAATGGGCGTACATATGACAGTTATCGAAAAGTAAAATTTTTTGATAAATGATTTGCGCCATTTATGACATTAATTTGACTGTTATTATTATTGCCCCATTTATGACATATCAATGTGATTATTATTATGTTATTAGACTCAAATTTACCCTCCAAAATTTAAATAATCCTTAGCAAACCTTCCATGTCCATCTTGTATCATTTCATTGGCTCCAGCTAGTAAGAGGAGGTCGTAAATCGTGTGGAATCCTTTCCTGCTGGCGCAGTGTAGCGCGGTGATGCCGTCCCTGGCGGTTTCGTCGATTCCGACGCCGAGATCCAACACGGCTTTGACCATTTCCTCGGAACCGGCGCTGGCGGCAGAATGCAACAGCGTGAATCCCGCGGAGTTCTTCGTGAAGACGTCGATGTTTTCCCTGCTGAGGATTGCGCTCAAGACGGTTAAGTCACCGCTGAGGACGGCTTCCTGCAGTGCGGTGTTGCCACAATTATCTTTGACGTTTGGGTTTATGGCGAGGATTTTGGCGAGTTCTAAATTCTTGTTTAAAGCGGCTACGTGTAAAGCTGTCCTTCCATTCTTGGTGATCCTGCTGGTGTCTAAACCGTAGCTCAGCAGGAGTTCAAAGATCTCTTTGTTTCCGTCTCTAGCTATCAAATGCAGAACGGTCCAACCGTCCTTGTTTTGAAAATTCACCGCGGCTTTACCCTCCAATAAAACTTGAACAGTGGCTTTATCAAGAATTTTTGTGCAGGACAACATTAAAGGTGTCCAATCAGCCTTTTTCAACGCGTTTACTTCGGCCCCATGCTCCAATAAAATCTTAGCTGCTCGACTCTGTCCGAATTGAGCGGCTTCATGCAACGCGGTTTTATTATCACTGTTCCTGCAATCTACGAAAATCCTATTTTGCAGCAAGAGGTACTTCAGGATGTCTATGTGGCCCAAACGCGCCGCGACGTGCAGGATCGTGTCTCCTGTTGACGGGTACCGCAGGAGGTTCCATTGAAGACTCGGGTTCTGTGTTTCGTGGTTTTTTAACGCTACCAAATCGCCCACATGAGCTAATCTCAAGATTTGTTTCGTTGTTTGACACATGATAGGTTATGTTTATATTGTCAAATGTCAAAATTATGTGCAACAGTGTAAAATTCAACTATTTTGACGTTTTTTTTTTTTTTGTTAAAATTATAATTGGCTAGGACTTTGTTATTTAAAACATCAAAGTTGAACGCAATTTGTGTGTATTTTGAATATATTGTGATATTAACAATATTATTTAAAACCTTCAATTTTTGTGCCAAAATTAAAACATGCCATAATGTCAAATTAGATATTGTATAAAATTGACAATTATGGTTAAAAACTTCGTCGTCATGTTCAAACGTCAAATTTGACATTTGTTAAAAAAGTGTGATAAAACATTCAAACATAAAATTGACAAACTTTGCCACAGACAGTTATTACGAAATATGGCATATTAATGTCACTTACTTTAATTACTTTTTAAACCTGTCAAACATTTGAAGTTAATTTTTCAAGAAATAATTGGACAAGGGGCGTATGTACTTATGACAAATGACAGTTTTCGAAAAATAATAACTTTTGACAAATGACATTTTTAAGACATTATGACATCAATTTGACTGTTATTATTATTGCCCCATTTATGACATATCAATGTGATTATTATTATTATGTTATTTATGACTCAAATTTACCCTCCAAAATTTAAATAATCCTTAGCAAACCTTCCATGTCCATCTTGTATCATTTCATTGGCTCCAGCTAATAAGAGGAGATCGTAAATGGTGTGGAATCCTTTCCTGCTGCCGCAGTGTAGCGCGGTGATGCCGTCCCTGGCGGTTTCGTCGATTCCGACGCCGATATCCAACACGGCTTTGACCATTTCCTCGGAACCGGCGCTGGCGGCAGAATGCAGCAGCGTGAATCCCGCTGAGTTTTTTGTGAAGACGTCGATGTTTTCTCTGCTGAGGATTGCGCTCAACACGGTTAAATCACCGCTGAGGACGGCTTCCTGCAGCGCGGTGTTGCCACAGTTATCCTTTACGTTAGGGTTAATGGCGAGGATTTTGGCGAGTTCTAAATTCTTGTTTAAAGCGGCTACGTGTAAAGCTGTCCTTCCATTCTTGGTGATCCTGCTGGTGTCTAAACCGTAGCCCAGCAGGAGTTCAAAAATCTCTTTGTTTCCGTCTCTAGCTATCAAATGCAGAACGGTCCAACCGTCCTTGTTTTGAAAATTGACCGCGGCTTTACCCTCCAATAAAACTTGAACAGTGGCTTTATCAGGAATTTTTGTGCAGGACAACATTAAAGGTGTCCAATCAGCCTTTTTCAACGCGTTTATTTCGGCCCCATGCTCCAATAAAATCTTAGCTGCTCGACTCTGTCCGAATTGAGCGGCTTCATGCAACGCGATTTTATTATCACTGTTCCTGCAATCTACGAAAATCCTATTTTGCAGCAAGAGGTACTTCAGGATGTCTATGTGGCCCAAACGCGCCGCGACGTGCAGGATCGTGTCTCCTGTTGACGGGTACCGCAGGAGGTTCCATTGAAGACTCGGGTTCTGGGATTCGTGGTTTTTTAACGCTGCCAAATCGCCCGCATGAGCTAATTTCAGGATTTGTTTCGTTGTTTGACACATGTTAGGTTATGTTTATACTGACAAATGTCAAAATTATGTACAACATTGTAGAATTCAACGATTTTGACATTTAATTGATGTTTTTTTTGTGTGGAAATTAAGAATGTTTAGGGCTTTACATTATTTAAAACATCAAAGTTTTCAAACGCATTTTGTGTGTATTTTATATATGGTGATATTGATAATATTGTTTACAACTTTCAATTTTTGTGCCAAAATTAAAACGTGCCATAATGTCAAATTTGATTTTCTATAAAATTGACATTTATGGTTAAAAACTTGCAATAAAATGTTCAAATGTCAAATTTGACATTTGATCAATGATTAAAAACGCACGATAAAACGTTCAAACGTCAAATTTGACATTTGTCAAAAACCTGCGATAAAACATTGAAACGTCACATATTACATTTCTTTAATTATTATTTAACCTGTCAAACTTTTAATGTCAATTTTTCAAGAAATAATTGGAAATAGGGCGTACGATGAAGTAATAGACTTCGGAAAACGTGCGATAAAATGTTCAAACGTCAAATTTGACATTTGTCAAAAACCTGCGATAAAACATTCAAACATCAAATATAACATTTCTGTAATTACTTTTTAAACCTGTCAAACGTTTGAAGTTAATTTTCAAGAAATAATTGGAAATAGGGAGTACGACGAAGTAATAGACTTTGGAAAATGTGCGATAAAATGTTCAAACGTCAATTTTGACATTTATCAAATGGTTAAAAACGTACGATAAAACATTCAAACATCAAATTTAACATTTAAAAAAAAAACGTGCTATAAAATGTTTAAACGTCAATTTGACATTTGTCAAAAATGTATAATGAAACGTTAAATTTATAATTGGAAATGGGGCTCACGACAAAGTAATACAAGATTTTGAAAAACGTGCTATAAAATGCTCAAACGTCATATTTGGCATGTCAAAAACCCGTGATTAAACATTCAAACGTCAAATATAACATTTATTTAATTACTTTTTAAACCTGTCAAACTTTTGAAGTTAATTTATCAAGAAATAAATGGAAATAGAGCGTACGACGAAGTAATTGAAGACTTCGGAAAACGTGTGATAAAATCTTCAAACGTCAAATTTAACATTTGCCAAAAAACGTGTAAAAACCATTCAAACGTCATTTTTAACATTTTTGAAATTACTTTTTAAAACCGTCAAACTTATGAGGTCATTCTTTCATGAAATAAAGGGATATAGGGCTCACGACGAAGTAATTGAGGACTTCGGAAAACGTGCGATAAAATGTTCAAACGTCAATTTTGACATTCGTCAAATGGTTAAAAACGTGCGATAAAACATTCAAACATCAAATTTAACATTTCTTCAAAAACGTGCTATAAAACATTCAAACGTCAAATTTGACATTTGTCAAAAATGTAATAAAATATTCAAACAAATTTATGATAAATAATTGGAAATGGGGCTCGCGACGAAGTAATAGAAGACTTCAAAAAGCACGCTATAAAATGTTCAAACATCAAATATGACATTTGTCAAAAATGTAATAAAACATTGAAACAACTAATTTATGATAAATAATTGGAAATGGGGCTCAGGACGAAGTAAGAGGAGACTTCAAAAAGCGCGCTATAAAATGTTCAAACGTCAAATTTGACATTTGTCAAAAATGTAATAAAACATTCAAACAAATTTATGATAAATAATTGGAAATGGGGCTTACAACGAAGCAATATGAGACTTCAAAAAGCGCACTATAAAATGTTTGAACATCAAATTTTACATTTGTCAAAAATGTAATAAAATACTCAAACAA
Organism: Phosphuga atrata; assembly: GCA_944588485.1. NCBI lineage: Eukaryota > Metazoa > Arthropoda > Insecta > Coleoptera > Silphidae > Phosphuga > Phosphuga atrata. The sequence goes on from OX155904.1 coordinate 1,972,274, forward strand.
CAAATTTACGATAATTGAAAATGGGGCTCACGGCGAAATAATAGAAGACTTCAAACAGCGCGCTATAAAATGTTTAAACATCAAAAATGTAATAAAATATTTAAACTACAAATTAATGATAAATAATTGGAAGTGGGGCTCTCGACGAAGTAATAGACTTCAAAAAGCGCGCTATAAAATGTTCAAACGTCAAATTTGACATTTGTCAAAAATGTAATAAAATATTCAAACAAATTTATGATAAATTGGAAATGTGGCTCACGACGAAGTAATAGGAGACTTCAAAAAGCGCGCTATAAAATGTTTAAGTCAAATTTGACATTTGTCAAAAATGTAATAAAATATTCAAACAACAAATTTCTGATAAATAATTGGAAATGGAGCGTTTTTGACTTCGAAAAGTGTACTATGAAATGTTCAAACGCTAAATTTGATATTTGTCAAAAATGTAATAAAATATTCAAACAAGAAAATTATGATAAATAATTGGAAATGGGCTCACGACGAAATAATAGGAGAGTTCGAGAAGCGCGCTATAACATGTTCAAACGTCAAATTTGACATTTGTCAAAAATGTAATCAAATATTCAAACAAATTTATGATAGATAATTGGAAATGGGGCCCACGACGAAGTAATAGGAGACTTCAAGAAGCGCGCTATAAATTGGTCAAACTTCAAATTTGTTCAAAACGTAATAAATTATTCAAACAACAAATTTATGATAAATTGGAAATGGGACTCACGACGAAGTAATAGGAGACTTCGAAAAGCGCGCTATAAAATGTTCATACTTCAAAAAGCGCACTATAAAATGTTCAAACTTCAAATTGGACATTTGTCAAAAATGTAATAAAATATTCAAACAACAAATTTATGATAAATTGGAAATGGGGCTCACGACGAAGTAATAGGAAACTTCAAAAAGCGTGCTATAAAATGTTCAAACTTCAAATTTGACATTTGTCAAAAATGTAATAAAATATTCAAACAAGAATTTTTTGATAAATAATTGGAAGTGGGGCTCACGACGAAGTAATAGGAGACTTCGAAAAGCGCGCGACGCATTGAAATGGGGCTCGCGACGAAGTAAAAAGAGACTTAAAAAAGCGCGCTATAAAATGTTCAAACGTCAAGTTTGACATTTGTCAAAAACGTGCTATAAAACAGTATAAACGAAGTATAAATGGAGACTTCGAAAAGCGCGCTATAAAATGTTTAAACGTCAAATTTGACATTTGTCAAAAATGTAATAACATATTCAAACAAATTTATGATAAATAATTGGAAATGTGGCTGACGACGAAGTAATAGGAGACTTCGGAAAGCGCGCTATAAATTCAAACGTCAAATTTGACATTTGTTAAAAACGTGTAAAAAACCATTCATTAACATTTTTAAAATTATTTTTTCATGAAATAATTGGAAATGGGGCGCACGACGAAGTAATAGTAGACTTCGACGAAGCTCAAGATGCTGGCGCCGATGAATAGTGCGGTGGTTCCGCCCATGGAAACTGAAAAAAACAAACGTCAAAACGGAAATTTTTCAATTTTCTTGTTGGACATTTCACCGACTAAATCTAATCGTCCCTTGATCACGTTCCGTTGGAACCGTTCGCTGGGCAGACGCTCCAGTGTCAATTCCACAATTGCAAAATCTTCTTGAATCCTAACACAAAAAAAAACGATAGATTTAAAATAAAAATATGTCAATTTTGACAAAAAAAACGTCAAAAATGTGACATGTCAAATTTGACAGTCGGCCGCTCGCCAGTAGGCAACCCTGCGAAGAAAGTTCTCACGGCGAATCCAGTAGGGACGAGAAGCTGGGAAGACTGGGTGTCCGAGGATGCAAAGAAGCCGTGTTCGGAGGTGATCTACTGCTGCACAGGACCTTATTTTCTGGAGACAGAAACTGGATAAGGCAAAGACCCACACAGTGTCCTAGCGCCTATGATGGTCGACGTAACTTGATGTCAAATTTGACACTAATAATTTTTTGTCACTGATATTTTTTTTTTTGAACTTTTGTCAAATTTGTGTCAAATTTGACAACCTTGACGCAATTATTATTTTCAGAAAATGACATTTTATGATCTCCTCGACGTAAAATACTATTTACATCGAAAAGAACATATAAAATATCATTTTCCGACTATAATAATTGCAACAAAGTTGTCAGATTTGACATTATTTTATTCATGTTTCGTCAAATTTGACAAAAGTTCAAAAAAAGATATACAAAATATAACAGTGACGTCATTTTCTGACAATAATAATTGCGTCAAGGTTGTCAAATTTGACATTATTTTATCATGGTTTTCGTTTAAAATATTGTCAAATTTGACAACCTTGACGCAATTATTATTGTCAGAAAATGACATCTTATATTCTCTTCGACGTAAAATACTATTTACGTCGAAAAGAACATATAAAATGTCATTTTCTGACTATAATAATTGCATCAAGGTTGTCAGATTTGATATTATTTTATTCATGTTTCGTCAAATTTGACAAAAGTTCAAAAAAAGATAGACAAAATATCACAGTGACGTCATTTTCTGACAATAATTGCGTCAAGGTTGTCAAATTTGACATTATTTTATCAGTTTTCCTCTAAAATGTCAAATTTGACAACCTTGACGCAATTATTATTGTTAGAAAATGACATCTTTTATTCTATTCGACGTAAAATACTATTTACGTCGAAAAGAACATATAAAATGTCATTTTCTGACTATAATAATTGCATCAAGGTTGTTAGATTTGACATTATTTTATTCGTTTCGTCAAATTTGACAAAAGTTCAAAAAAAGATATACAAAATATCACAGTGACGTCATTTTCTGACAATAATAATTGCGTCAAGGTTGTCAAATTTGACATTATTTTATCAGTTTTCCTCTAAAATGTCAAATTTGACAACCTTGACGCAATTAATATTGTCAGAAAATGACATTTTATATGTTCTTTTCGACGTAAAATACTATTTAAGTCGAAAAGAACATATAAAATGTCATTTTCTGACTATAATAATTGCATCAAGGTTGTCAAATTTGACATTATTTTAGCAATTTTTCGTCAAATTTGACATATATTGGACAAAAGTTCAAAAAAAGATATACAAAATATCACAGTGACATGTCATTTTCTGACAATAATAATTGCGTCAAGGTTGTCAAATTTGACATTCTTTTAGCATGGCTTCGTCAAATTTGACAAAAGGTAAAAAAAAGATAACAAAACACCACAGTGACACTTAATAGACTGCCACAATGAAAATGTTAGTGTCACAAGAAACGTAAAATACTTTTTCTATTTTGCGTCTATAATTGTCACATAACAGCATTCATATGCGTACGGTTATGGCTCACCGAGTACGATAAAATTTTCTGAATATGTATCGGCGATTTTTTTATTTAGAAATGGCATAAAAGCACGCAAAATAAAAGAACACAATATAAAACTTATTTCTTTTCACTTGTCCACTAGAAAACTCCTCGCTACGCTCGTCGTTTTCCAAAATTGGACGCGTGCTGTAAAATCGCGTTTACTGAACTCGTGCTTTAATATACTTTTTTAAAAAACAAAATAAAGAAATATTATCAGCTTTGTATTACCCAATTTTTTCATCTTTGACCACAGTCATTTCGATTTCGGTGCAGCTGGGTACGCAGTAACAGACCAAACCGCTCCTCTTGGACCAGTGGGCCTTCAGCACCGACAGATCGTTGTAATTCTTGTTCAAACACTCCAACCCGGTGATCGAACACTGCTTCGCCAACTCTACAAAAAAACAACTTTTCCTCGAAGGAAACACGGAAGAAAACCCTGATTAAACCTGTATTGGGCATCAAATGATGCGCGCAAGCGCACTCCTTCAGCTGGGCGTCCTTCCTGCACTGCACCGTGCAAGCCGAATAGCTGTAATACCTATACACGTCCAGGTAAGACTCATCCATGAAGCGGCAGTTTCTTTGCTTGATCCCGACATCGCGCACCTGAAAGACAAACGATCAAAAAACGGAAAGAGGGGTGAGAATTGAGCGGTTTTGACTTCTCTTTGGTTTTCGATTTCGTTGATGGACATGAAGCGGTGGTAGTGAATGTGGGGCGTGATCTGAAGCATGTCCGCCTGCAACGTCGTCAACGAGGGAACGTCCTGCTCCCCCAAAATATACACCTAAAAAACAAATTCAGCTTGAAACGAATCAGAAATGTATACTCGGGTACCTACAGTACCCGCAAGAGTTCACCTAGACTTTGAGCACGCCTCCAAGCGTTACTAAGACTATTTACAACGTAGATTAGATTAGATAAAATTTTGTTAAAGTTAAGGACCCAGAATGCTACCTTGAGGACCAAAACAAGTCGTTTCTTCAACTTTTTAATAGACCTTTTTATAGTTGAAATTTTTTTTGTGCGCATGTGTCAATTTCCGCTATGTTTACGTCAAAGTGCCCGAAACTTTTTGACGTATAACCAATGAAAATTACAAAATGTGCCTGAAACATTCAAATTTTTTTTTGTGCGCATGTGTCAATTTTGTGCGCATATGTCAATTTCCGCCACGTTTACGTCAAAGTGCCCGAAACTTTTTGACGTATAACCAATGAAAATTACAAAATGTGCGCGGAACATAAAAATTTGGCGAACGCGCATGCGCTTAACTAACCATAAAAGGTCTATTTAACCCGTCCAGTATAGTCCATTCAGTCTTCAGTGAATTTTAATCATCTAAACTCTCTAATTACGTTTGCGTATCCGAAAATTTCTATGTAAAACGTGCCCGGTCCCGTCTTCCTGTTGGAGATCATCTTGAACCGCGGCACGTTCGGATCACTGCAATTTCAAATCAATTTACAATTTGTCTATTTTCGATATTTTGAAATTAAAAAAATTACTTTAAATTTAAAGCGAGTATATGTCAAAATGATGTCAAATTTGACACTAATTACGGTTTCTGTCAACTCTTGACCAAATTTTGCGATTTCGTCGAATAGAACACATAAAATGTCAGTTTTGGACATTAAAAATTGTGTCAAAGTTGTCAAATTTATATGCGTATATGGTGATAAAAGCGTATACGGTGATATACGGTGATATACGGTGAGATAAAAGCGTATACGGTCAAATTTATATGCGTATATGGTGATAAAAGCGTATACGGTGATATAAAAAAACATACACGGTGGTATAAAAAGCGTATTTGGTGATACAAAAACATGCACGGTGGTATAAAAAGCATACACCGTGGTATAGGAAGCGTACACGGTGGTATAAATTGCGTATATGGTTTCTGTCAACTCTTGACCAAATTTTGCGATTTCGTCGAATAGAACACATAAAATGTCAGTTTTGGACATTAAAAATTGAGTCAAAGTTGTCAAATTTGACATTATTTTACCATGGTTTCGTCAAATTGTTAATCTCGGACGCATTTTACTTTGTTTGCATGGAATTGATGCTGTAGCAGGTGCCCAGCTCCGTGTTCATGGTGTTGAAGTACCGACAGCAGTCGAACTCGACGTCGTTCCACTTGCACGTCTTGAAGATTTGCGCACAACTGCTCCGAACCTAAAAAATAATCCGACATGATTATTTCCTCAATTCCTTCAAGATTTTTCTATCGCGACTGATGCAGATTATACAAATTGTACCAATGTCGAGAAGAACGTGTAGTTTGTCATGTCGCAGTCGGGATTGGGAGGAGCAGCGGGACCGCAAATCTGCAGCGTGTAGAACGACAGCCCCCTGAAGTAGACCAGTTCCTTCACTATCTCGTCCAAATTGTAATCGTGAGGATCACCGTACAATCTAAACAGGAAGGAAGTTGAAGTTACATTTAACCCCTTGAGGCACGGTGGCATACAAATCACACACATTGGTATTAAAAGATTACACGGTGGTATAAAAAGCGTACACGGTGGTATAAAAAGCGTACACGGTGGTATAATAAGCGAATATGGTGATAGAAAAACATACACGGTGGTATAAAAAGCGTACACCGTGGTATAAAAGCGTACACACGGTGGTATAAAAAGCGTATATGGTGATATAAAAACTTACACGGTGGTAAAAGCATACACCGTGGTATAAAAAGCATACACGGTGGTATGAAAGTAAATATGGTGATATAAAAACATACACGGTGGTATAAAAAGCAAACACCGTTGTATAAAAAGCGTATAGGTGGTATTAAAAGCGTATATGGTGATATAAAAACATACACGGTGGTATAAATAGCATACAACGTGGTATAGACAGCGTACACGGTGGTATAAACAGCGTATATGGTGATATAAAAACATACACGGTGGTATAAAAAGCGTATATGGTAATATAAAAACATACACGGTGGTATAAAAAGCATACACCGTGGCATAAAAAGCGTACACGGTGGTATAAAAAGCGTATATGGTGATATAAAAACATACATGGTGGTATAAAAAGCATATATGGTGATATAAAAACATCCACGGTGGTATAAAAAGAATACACCGTGGTATAAAAAGCGTACACGGTGGTATAAAAAGCGTATATGGTGATATAAAAACATACACGGTGGTATAAAAAGCATACGCCGTGGTATAGGAAGCGTACACGGTGGAATAAAAAGCGTATATGGTGATATAAAAACATACACGGTGGTATAAAAGCGTATATGGTGATATAAAAACATACACGGTGGTATAAAAAGCGTATATGGTGATATAAAAACATACACGGTGGTATAAATAGCATACACCGTGGCATAGGAAGCGTACACGGTGGTATAAAAAGCGTATAAGGTGATATAAAAACATACACGGTGGTATAAAAAGCGTATATCGTGATATAAAAACATACACGGTGGTATAAAAAGCGTATATGGTGATATAAAAACATACACGGTGGTATAAATAGCATACACCGTGGTGTAGGCAGCGTACACGGTGGTATAAACAGCGTATATGGTGATATAAAAACATACACAGTGGTATAAAAAACATACACCGTGGTATAGGAAGCGTGGTATAAACAGCGTATATGGTGATATAAAAACATACACGGTGGTATAAAAAGAATACACCGTGGTATAAAAAGCGTACACGGTGGTATAAAAAGCGTATATGGTGATATAAAAACATACACGGCGGTATAAAAAGCATACACCGTGGTATAGGAAGCGTACACGGTGATATAAACAGTGTATATGGTGATATAAAAACATACACAGTGGTATAAAAAACATACACCGTGGTATAGGAAGCGTGGTATAAAAAGCGTATAATGATATATAGAAACATACACGGTGGTATAAATAGCATACACCGTGGTATAGACAGCGTACACGGTGGTATAAACAGCATATATGGTGATATAAAAACATACACGGTGGTATAAAAAGCGTATATGGTACACGGTGGTATAAAAAGCATACACGGTGGTATAAAAAGCATACACCGTGGCATAAAAAGCGTACACGGTGGTATAAAAAGCGTATATGGTGATATAAAAACATACATGGTGGTATAAAAAGCATATATGGTGATATAAAAACATACACGGTGGTATAAATAGCATACACCGTGGTATAGGCTGCGTACACGGTGGTATAAACAGTGTATATGGTGATATAAAAAACATACACGTGTATGTATGTGTATACCGTGGTATAAAAAGCGTACATGGTGGTATAAAAACACACGGTGGTATAAAAAGCGTATATGGTTATATAAAAACATACACGGTGGTATAAAAAGCATACGCCGTGGTATAAAAAGCGTATAGGTGGTATAAAAAGCTTATATGGTGATATAAAAAACATACACGGTGGTATAAAAAGCAAACACCGTGGTATAAAAAGCGTACACGGTGGTATAAAAAGCGTACACCGTGGTATAAAAAGCGTACACCGTGGTATAAAAAGCGCACACAGTTGTGTAAAATGCGTACCAAAAGCGTTGTTGATGCAATGCCATTTTAAAGCAATGGTTAAAGCATATTATGTTGACGGGATATTTTTTGAACGAGCTTGAAAATTTCTGTTCTTTTAATTTTTTTAAATTGCGTGCCTCAAAAGGTTAAAACATAAAAAGCCAGTAATATTTTAGAGAATGGTTTTTACTGGTCTGTGACTTCAGCAATTCGTTCCTGATTGTCGGATTCGCAGACGGTGATGGCTGGAAAGGCCGTGTCCCAGTCGAGGTAGCTGGTCTCCACGACGAACTGGATGGCGTTGTTCTGGTAGTCGTCCCAGTTGGCCTGGATCAACAGCCCCGTTCCCACCCAACTCAACACGCAGCAGATTAACCAAAACAACCTGAAGGAAGCAAAACAATATTCTTGTCGGTCTAATCTTAGTTCTTACTTTTCTGTCCAATGTCTCTCCCGTTCGGCAAGGAAGCGGAAGCCGTGGAAGGACGTGTTCAGAACGTACTCGCGGAGCGGAGATCTCGCCTCCTCCATGTCGGTGGTAACTTTGGCCCACTAAAAACCAAGAGAAGATATCATCGGAGATGGATATCGCAAAATCAATACGGGATTAAAAAAAGTTGGATAATAAAGCACAAAAGGAATAATTTTCCGATAAATTTATTATTTATAAACGTAATTTTCCGTAATCTAGTTTTGATTTATTCTCTCAAACTCATTTGTATGGTCTAAAAACCATGTGCTGACATTTTTTTGAAGGTGTCGTGTACCGAAAACTGTTTTGATTGTTCGTTTGTCGTCCTCCGGAGAGCACAAGAGTATAGTCAGCGAGTTGCAGACGAGACTTCAGTCTCTCTGCTCCAAGCCATCAAGGTGTTAAGATGTCTTACTAGTCTATAGCCAGTTTTAATATACGATAATAGTTATCATTTAAATATCTTTGCCCTGGACACCCAATTGTCCACCTCAATACATATTAGGGGCAAGGGTTCGCGAGAAATTGTTTCCTTCTTGTCCGCTAAAATTTTAGTCCACAAAATGCCTGGATAGATAGAATTTTTTCATGTTGTAGATAAAAATGAATCATCGGTGTAGAACGCGTCGAAGGAATGCCGATAATGTATTCAAATTCTGTCGGTAGTTTTCCAAAAAACTCGAGCAAAAACTCGGAATTCTATAATTGCAGCCAGGTGCATTATCAGGCTCGTGCCTTTGAAACCGCGCCGGGAATGCGACCGAAAAACGGTATAAAACGCACCGCTCGCCAACTTTCCAGCAAGACAAGTTTCCAATCGATCAGTCCGAACAGAAGCAAACAAACAAACAGAATGAGAGTGTTGACGGCGTTGGCCCTGGCGGCTTTCTGCGGCTTCGCCGCCTCCGCCCCAACAACTGTGCAACCACCGCAATCGACTACAGGTAAACACCTCCAAACATCACCACAACAAATCTAGTTCGACCTTTTCCTTCCAGGTGCAGCCGAACCGCCGAAGGGCGATAACCCCAAACGGGAGGAAGAACAACAAACAACTGCACATGGTATCCAACAAATAATAAATGACGTCGTTTCTTACATCCCAGATCCTTTCAACATAATACACCCGAATCCAAATAAAGGCGAAGTTGATCCACCAACCGGTGATGGAAAACCTAACGGTGAAGGAACACCTGAAGGGGGAGCAGTAATTGCTAATATAGCAACTGAAGGTGGAACACCAAATGGAAATTGGCCACCTCATGATGGGCCTGTAAGTGTGAATGGAGCAGCTGATGAAGAAGCAGGCCACGGTGGAACACCAAATGGAAATTGGCCACCTCATGATGGGGCTGCAAGTGGGAATGGAGCAGCTGATGTAGAAGGTGGAACACCAAATGGAAATTGGCCACCGCATGATGGGCCTGTAAGTGTGAATGAAGCAGCTAATGAAGAAGCAGGCCACAGTGGAACACCAAATGGAAATTGGCCACCTCATGATGGGCCTACAAGTGGGAATGGCGCAGCTGATGAAGAAGGTGGAACACCAAATGGAAATTGGCCACCTCATGATGGAGCTGCAAGTGGGAATGGAGCAGCTGAGGTAGAAGCAGGGAAACCAACTGGAGATGTAACACCTGATGTGGAAGGTGCTGCAAGTGGAAATGGGGCAGCTGATGATGGGCCTGCAAGTGGGAATGAAGCAGCTGATGACGAAGCAGCCAAACCAACCGGAGATGTAACACCTGATGGGGAAGGTGCAGCTGAAGCAGCTACAAGTGGGAATGAAGCAGGTGAAGAGGGAACAGCAATTGGAAATGAAGCATCAAGTGGAAATGGAGCTGCTGGAGGTGAAGCAGCAAGTGAGCATAGACCAGATGAAGGTGAAGTAGAAAATGAAGCAGAAAGTGGACATGAACCAGCCGAAAATGAAGCATCAAGTGGGAATGGAGCTGCTGGAGGTGAAGAGGCAAGTGAGAATAGACCAGATGAAGGTAAAGTAGAAAATGAAGCAGAAAGTGGACATGAACCTGCCGAAAATGAAGCATCAAGTGGGAATGGAGCTGGTGGAGATGAAGAGGCAAGTGAGAATAGACCAGATGAAGGTGAAGTAGAAAATGGAGCAGAAAGTGGACATGAAGCAACCGAAAATGAAGCATCAGATGGGAATGAAGCTGCTGGCGGAGTAGCAAATGGAGCAGGTGAAACTGGCGCAACAATTGGGAATGAGACAGCTGATGATGAAGCAGCAAGTGGGAATGAAGCAGCTGATCAAGAAGCAGCCGAACCAACTGGAGATGTAATACCTGATGAGGAAGGTGCTACTGAAGCTGGAGCAGCTGCAAGTGGGAATGGAGCTGCTGGAGGAGAAGCAGCAAATGAGAATGAACCATCTAAAGGTGGAGTAGCAAGTGAACATGACGCAGCCGAAAATGAAGGATCAATTGGGAATGGAGCTGCTGGAGGAGAAGCAACAAGTGAGAATGAACCATCTAAAGGAGGAGTAGCAAATGGAGCAGATGGAGGTGGAGCAGCAAGTGTACATGAAGCAGCCGAAAGTGGAACATCAAGTGGGAATGGCGCTGCTGAAGTTGAAGTACCAAGTAAGACTAAACCATCTGCAAGTGGGGTAGCAAATGCAGCAGCTGAAGTTGGGTCAATAGGAGCGCACGATGGGAGTGTACAACACTCAGGAAATGGGAAAGAGAACGCGGACGGTAAGTAGTTCATGGTTAAAATTAGCGTTCGATAGTCTACGTGTTTTTTATTCTTCTTCAGATGATACCATTGCTAAGAAGAAACATGTGGCCATAGACAAAAAGGCGCACGGTGGCAAACATCACGGGAAGAAATCGTCTCACGAGGAGAAACATCACGAGAAGGAATCGCATCATGAGAAAAAACATCATGGGAAGAAATCGCCTCATGAGGAGAAACATCACGGGAAGAAATCGCATCATGAGGGGAAACATCACGAGAAGAAATCGTCTCACGAGGGGAAACATCACGTAGAGGAATCGTCTCATGAGAAAAAGCATCACGAGAAGAAATCGCCTCATGAGGAGAAACATCACGAGAAGGAATCGTCTCATGAGGAGAAACATCACGGGAAGAAATCGCATCATGAGGAGAAACATCACGAGAAGAAATCGCCTCACGAGGAGAATCATCACGAGAAGGAATCGTCTCATGAGGAGCAACATCACGGGAAGAAATCGACTCATGAGGAGAAACATCACGGGAAGAAATCGCATCATGAGGGGAAACATCACGAGAAGAAATCGCCTCACGAGGAGAATCATCACGAGAAGGAATCGTCTCATGAAGAGCAACATCACGGGAAGAAATCGTCTCATGAGGAGAAACATCACGGGAAGAAATCGCATCATGAGGGGAAACATCACGAGAAGAAATCGTCTCACGAGGGGAAACATCACGTGAAGGAATCGTCTCATGAGAAAAAGCATCACGAGAAGAAATCGCCTCATGAGGAGAAACATCACGAGAAGGAATCGTCTCATGAGGAGCAACATCACGGGAAGAAATCGCATCATGAGGAGAAACATCACGAGAAGAAATCGCCTCACGAGGAGAATCATCACGAGAAGGAATCGTCTCATGAGGAGAAACATCACGGGAAGAAATCGCAACTTGAGAGAAAGCATCCCGAGAAGAAATCGTCCCATGAGAATAAACATCACGAGACGAAGTCATCACACGATGAGAAACATCACGAGGTGAAAAAACATCACGAGAAGAAATCGTCTCATGAGAATAAACATCATGAGAAGAAATCGTCTCACGAGGAGCGGCACTAGGAAGCCCTAAGAGTCCGCAGAGGATGAAAGCGAAAATGAGCTGACGATTATTTTGGAATTTGCACAAGGAACGTAAATTAAAAAAAAATTCTTTTCTTTTCTGAATAAACAGAATATTTTGTGAGCATTATAATAAAGTTTTTCTCATTTTCCTTTCCGCAGTTCCCCTTACATATTGTCAAATAAATTGTTATTTTTGATAATTCCATCGATAAAGTTGTCATTTTGACAATTTATTAATGACGATTCCATTTATTTTGACAACAAATACATTGTCATTCTTGACAATTCGATAGTAAATTAAAGAAATTGATATTTTATAGGCAACGTTGTCATGTTCACAAATTATTATGGACAATCCATTTATTTTGACAACAAATACATTGTCATTCTTGACAGATCGATAGTGTGTCAAACAAATTGATATTTTATAGGCAGCGTTGTCATTTTGACAAATTATTATGGACCAATGCATTTATTTTGACAACAAATACATTGTCATTCTTGACAGTTCGATAGTGAGTCACACATATTGATATTTTACAGGCAACGTTGTCATTTTGACAAATTATTAATGAGCAATCCATTTATTTAGACAACAAATACATTGTCATTTTTGACAGTTCGACAGTGAGTCAAATAAATTGATATTTTATAGGCAACGTTGTCATTTTGACAAATTATTAATTATCAATCCATTTATTTTGACAACAAATCATTGTCATTCTTAATAGTTCGATAGTTTGTCAAATAAATTGATATCTTATAGGCAACGTTGTCATTTTGACAAATTATTAAAGACCAATCCATTTATTTTGACAACAAATACATTGTCATTCTTGACACTTCGATAGTGTGTCAAATAAATTGATATTTTATAGACAACGTTGTCAGTTTGACAAATTACTAATGAGCAATCCAATTATTTTGACAACAAATACATTGTCATTCTTGACAGTTCGATAGTTTGTCAAATAAATTTATATTCTATAGGCAACGTTGTCATTTTGACAAATTATTAATGACCAATCCATTTATTTTGAAAACAAATACTTTCATTCTTGACAGTTCGATAGTTTTTCAAATAAATTGATATTCTATTAGGCAACGTTGTAATTTTGACAAATTATTAATAACCAATCTATTTATTTTGACAACAAATACATTGTCATTTTTGACAGTTCGATAGTTTGTCAAATAAATTGATATTTTATAGGCAACGTTGTCATTTCGACAAATTATTAATGACCAATCCATTTATTTTGACAACAAATACTTTGTCATTCTTGACAGTTCGATAGTGAGTCACACATATTGATATTTTACAGGCAACGTTGTCATTTTGACAAATTATTAATGATCAATCCATTTATTTTGACAACAAATCATTGTCATTCTTGATAGTTCGATAGTTTGTCAAATAAATTGATATTCTATAGGCAACGTTGTCATTTTGACAAATTATTAATTAACAATCCATTTATTTTGACAACAAATCATTGTCATTCTTGATAGTTCGATAGTTTGTCAAATAAATTGATATCTTATAGGCAACGTTGTCATTTTGACAAATTATTAATGACCAATCCATTTTTTTTGAGAAAAAATCATTGTCATTCTTGACAGCTCGAGAGTAAATCAAGTAAATTTATATTTTGTAGACAACGTTGTCATTTTGACAAATTATTAACGAAAAATCCATTTAGTTTGACAACAAATACATTGTCATTCTTGACAGTTCGATAGTTTGTCAAATAAATTGATATTTTATAGGCAAAGTTGTCATTTTGATAAATTATTAAAGACCAAACCATTTATTTTGACAACAAATACATTGTCATTCTTGACAGTTAAATAGTGAATCAAATACATAGATATTTTATAGGCAACGTTGTCATTTCGACAAATTATTAGTGACCAATCCATTTAGTTTGACAACAAATAAATTGTCATTCTTGACAGTTCGATACTTTGTCAAATAAATTGATATTTTATAGGCACCGTTGTCATTTTGACAAATTATTAATGACCAATCCATTTATTTTGATAACAAATACGTTGTCATTCTTGACACAAAATAAATTGATATTTTATAGGCAACGTTGTCATTTTGAAAAATTATTAATGACCAATACATTTATTTTAAGACCAAATACATTGTCATTCTTGACTGTTGATAGTGAGTCAAACAAATTGATATTTTATAGACAACGTTGTCATTTTGACAAATTATTAAAGAACAGTCCATTTATTTTCACATGAAATACATTGTCATTCTTCACAGTTCAATAGTGTGTTAAATAAATTGATATTTTATTGGCAACGTTGTCATTTTGCAAATTATTAATGACCAATCCATTTATTTTGACAACAAATAAATTGTCATTCTTGACTGTTCGATAGTTTGTCAAATAAATTGATATTTTATAGGCAACGTTATCATTTTGACAAATTATTAATGACCAATCCATTTATTTTGACAACAAATCATTGTCATTCTTGACAGTTGCGTCAAATAAATTGATATTATGATTATGATGAAAACTTTCTGGAAGTTTGTAGATCATGTGAATAGATCTTTTCGTAATTTTTTGTGCGCATGTGTCATTTTCCGCCATGTCAATTGTCAATGTCAATTTCCGCAAAAGTTCGGGCACTTTTTGACGTATAACTAAATATGTGCCCGAAACTTTCATATTCCCGCCTTTCAAGCTTAGCGGATGCGCTTAACTAACCGTAAAAAGCTCTATTCTATAACCTTCCGCTCTCTGACAGATATTGACTTGTCAAAGTGACGTTTGTCATTTCGACTAATGAGTTTTACAAATTTGACAAACGTCACCTTGACTTGTTTTTACCAGAATTTGTTATCATTTAGCTGCAACAATAATGTAATTTGTTATTGAACACATTATGTCTTCATTGAAAATTCCCGGCGGTTATCAGCGAATTTTTCCGATAATTTTCCGCGCAAGAGAACGCGAAAAAAATAACTTAACGTGTTATTACAAGGTAAGAATGCGTCGCGGACGGTGTATAAATACGGGGTAGGAGCCGAAGGAGGGAAACAGTCGAAGAACGACAACAAACATGATGAAATCGCGATGGATCGTCGCGTTCCTGTTCCTTGCAATTGCAACGAACACCTTAGCAGGTAAATTAACACAATAATTCATTTTGGGGTTTCAAATATTTTTTCTTGGCAGACGATGATGGTTGGAGCGTTGATTGGAACGTGGACGATTGCGAGGACGGGTGGTACTCACCACCGCAGCAGAACGAGTCGTATTATTGGGACCAAGCCGCCGAAAATTTCAACCGATTCGTCCAAAACCTCTTAGGATGTAAGTCTGTGCCGAATATAGCGTAAAGTACAATTTGCAAGAAAATGCTTTTAGGGTTCCAAGGGTCCCAACAGCAAAACCAAATGCAGCCGCCGAACCAAACGCAGCCGCAGAACCAAACTGAAACCCCTAACAACACGAAGAAACACGGTTTTGCAGTTCATCCGAAGACGCAATCCAAAGTTATCGACCCAGGAGCAATTCACAAGAAACACGAGAAGAATGATCGAAAATCTCATGAAAAAAACGAGGAAAATTTCCATTTGAAATACGTGAAGAAGCATCATAAGAAGGAGGATACGCATGAGCAAAAGCACGGAAACGTTCATGAAGAGAAAGAAGGAAATTTGCATTTGGAACATGAGAAGAAGCATCACGAGAAGAAGAGACGGCTTGGGCAAAAACGCGGAAGCCTTCATGAAGGAGCAGAAGGAAATTTGCATTTGGAACTTGAGAAGAAGCATCACGAGAAGAAGAGATGGCTTGGGCAAAAACGCGGAAGCCTTCATGACGGAGCAGAAGGAAATTTGCATTTGGAACATGGGAAGAAGCATCACGAAAAGAAGTATTCGCATGGGCAAAAGCACGGAAGCCTAAATGAAGAAAAAGAAGAAAATTTGCATTTGGAACGTGGGCAAAATCAGCACGAAAAGAAGCATTCGCATGGGCAAAAACACGGAAGTCTCCGTAAAGAAGAAAATTTGGAACATGGGCAAAAGCGGCATGAAGAGAAGAATTCGCATGGGCAAAAACACGGAAGTCTCCGTAAAGAAGAAAATTTGGAACATGGGCAAAAGCAGCATGAAGAGAAGCATTCGCATGGGCAAAAACACGGAAGTCTCCGTAAAGAAGAAAATTTGGAACATGGGCAAAAGCAGCATGAAGAGAAGCATTCGCATGGGCAAAAACACGGAAGTCTCCGTAAAGAAGAAAATTTGGAACATGGGCAAAAGCAGCATGAAGAGAAGCATTCGCATGGGCAAAAACACGGATCTCTCCGTAAAGAAGAAAATTTGGAACATGGGCAAAAGCAGCATAAAGAGAAGCATTCGATTGGGCAAAAACACGGAAGTCTCCGTAAAGAAGAAAATTTGGAACATGGGCAAAAGCAGCACGAAGAGAAGCATTCGCATGGGCAAAAACACGGATCTCTCCGTAAAGAAGAAAATTTGGAACATGGGCAAAAGCAGCATGAAGAGAAGCATTCGCATGGGCAAAAACACGGATCTCTCCGTAAAGAAGAAGATTTGGAACATGGGAAAAAGCAGCACGAAAAGAAGGAAAAACACGGAAGCCTCCATAAAGAAGAAAATTTGCAGTTGGAACATGGACAAAAGCAGCACGAAGAGAATTCGCAGAAACACGGAAGCCTTCGCGAAAAAGAAAATTTGCGTTTGGAACGCGAGAACAGGCATCAAAAGTCCCATTTAAATGACAAGGAAAAGTTTCCCGAGAAGAACTTTCAAGATTCGCTACTGCCTCAGGAAAAAGATTTTGTGGCGAAGTCGCACGTGAAACGGGAGGCGAAGGAGCTGAGGCAGAAGACTCATGAGAAGATAGGGAGAAACTTTCGTGAGAAAGTGAAGCAGTCGCGAGGGAGGAGTGGGCGGAGATTTGCGAAGGGCCGCAACGCAAACGAGAAGCAAAAAGCGGAATTCGCCGAGAAATACGTATGAGGTAAAATTTTTCGCAATTATTTTTTAGAGGTGTATTCAGGTTTTGAAGATTAGGAAAACAATCGCAGATGGTTTTCTTTCTCTTACAATTTGCTTTTGTAGTTTAATCCATGTAGTTTAAGAAATAAAGGTTTTAGATAAGAAGTTTGTTCTTGTCCCTCCGGTAGAGCTATAGATAAGACAAAGACAGAATGAAGAAGTTAAAACATTATCTACACGCTAAGATAGAATGTATAAGACCTAAGCAAGAATAAAAACACACAATACACCTTTTTACGGTTAGTTAAGTGCACGCGCATCCGCCAAGTTTGAAAGGCGGGAATATGAAAGTTTCGGGCACATATTTAGTTATACGTCAAAAAGTTCGGGCACTTTTTGACGTATAACTTGACAAAGAAATTGACGTAGAATTGACGTAGAAATTGACACATGCGCACAAAAAAAATTCAACTATGGAAAGGTCTATAAGACTAAGTTAGCTAAAAAATCTTTTAAATTTCACTAAAATTGACAAAATAGAAGACAGTATCTCATTGTTTGACAATTGCATTCCAATGTCAAACTGAAGACACTTATATGTCAAAATTTGTCAAATATATTGCTACAAATCACATAACATATTGTGATTTTGACATATTGTGCTTTTATGACAGTTATAATTTTATGCCACAATTTGACAGATTCAGTAATTAGGTGACAAGCTGTCATAATTGTGTGAGCGGAAAGTGAACCAATCTTCAGTTGATTGGATGCGTGATGCCACTTTGAGATGACTGCTGTCTTTCTTCATGCGACCAAGAGGTGAAAATTCCGATCTCCGGTTACGAGTCATACAAGATCTCGTGATCCAAGAGAAGGGCCGAAGAGTTATAACATTTGATGTTTGCTGCGGGTTGTATGGCCGAATGAAAACGGTTAAAAACTTACATTATGCGTTTGAAGCAGCACCGAACTTTTACTGGACTTTACCTGAAGACGGTTGAACCAAGAGAGCGAGTTAGGGATCTTCCGCAGACCCGGGTTGAGGTGTACATGCGCGCTAGGGGCGGTTTTTCGCTGAAGCGCTTAATTTGCTGGTCTTCTTGCTTGATCGAATTGACATGTCGTGTCAAATTATAACATATTTAAGCGTATAACAAAAAGCTGCCAAATTATAACATTCAATTATTCCTGCCAAATTATGACAGTGACATGAGATTAAAATCCGATTTTCGATTTCCTAAGTTGCGGAAACGGTTGCAGATAATCAAAAACGGATTACGGGATCGCATTTTCCTAGAAACATGTTGCACAGCTAAAAATATATAAAACTTGTTTATTTGTAACTTTAGAGCAAAATAAACTGGAAAACCATTTTCAGCACTCCCATTTCCTTCGGTTAACCAAAAAAAATGGCGAAAACATTTTCCAAAAATATTTTCAACAAAAATTTTCCGTCATTTCGTTCGAAAAATATGCTTTTTCGTTTTTTTTCGATTTTCTAGAGAACGGTAAAAAGCAGCGAAATCATTTTCGGCACACAGAAACTACACGACAAGACGAACAAGTCGATGTGTAAATTGTCCGGGTAGATTCAATAATTCGTCGCGGAATATCAAACTTAAATTTACCCGATTCTCGATTTGCTAAGAAGATATCTCGGAAACGGTTGCAGATAATCAAAAACAGATTGCGACATCGTTTTCAGAAGCTCATTTTCCTATTAATACACTATGATTGTCCGCGGCAAATTGCGGTGACTAAAAAAATAACGATTTTGACAAATTCGATTTTCTCGCATTTCGTCGTTTCCGCGGTCTAGACTCCCCGTGTCGATGGTATTTCTTAACAGAAAGCTTTCTAAGGAATATTATATACGTTTTCTGTCTAATTTGGGACGCTGAATCGATTGGCGAAGACTAGAAGTATCTGTGGTGAGCCGTTCAAAAGTTATGACAGCGTGCAATTAGTCGGAAATGCGAGATGGTGTACGGAGAAAAAATATATAAAACTTGTTTATTTGTAACTTTAGAACGAAATAAACTGGATAACCGTTTTCAGCACTTCCATTTCGTTCGGGTAACCAAAAAAAAATCACGAAAAAAATTTCCAAAAAAATTTTAACAAAAATTTTCCATCATTTCGTTCGAAAAATATGCGCTTTTTCGGTTTTTTTCGATTTTCTCTAGAACTGTAAAAAGCAGTGAAATCATTTTTGGCGCACAGAAACTACACGACAAGACGAACAAGTCGATGTGCAAATTGTCCGGGTAGATTGAATAATTCGTAGAAAATTTTCAAACTGAAATTTACCCGATTCTCGATTTGCTAAGTAGATGTCTCTCTAACGGTTGCAGATAATCAAAAACACATTGCGACATCGTTTTCAGAAACTCATTTTCCTATTAATACACTATGATTGTCGGCACGAAATTCACGACTTTCTGGATCTCTACTCGAGCGCCGAAATTTCTTAAAAATTTCTTCAATTCTTGCAGACGATAGTGAACGGAAAGAGCTAGCGAAATATAATTAATGCAATTAATGCATATTTGTAATCAGCAGCAAAAATGCTTTCAGAAACGTTTTTAAATTTAGCTGTAACTAAAAAAATAACGATTTTGAAAATATCGATTTTCTCGCATTTCGTCGTTTCCGCGGTCTAGATTCCCGTGTCCATGGTATTTCTTAACTGTAAGCTTCCTAGGGCATATTATATACGTCTTCCGATTAATTTTTGTACGCTGAATCGATTGGTGAAGACTAGAAGTCTCTGTGGTGAGCAGTTCAAAAGTTATGACAGCGTCAAATCAGCCCAAAATACGAGTTGGTGTACTGTGAAAAAATATATAAAACTTGTTTATTTGTAACTTTAGAACGAAATAAACTGGAAAACCGTTTTCAGCACTTCGATTTCCTTTGGGTAATCAAAAAAAAAAAAATCACGAAAAAATCTTCCAAAAAAAATTTTCGTTTTTCGTTTTTTTTTATTTTCTCGAGAACGGTGAAAAGCAACGAAATCATTTTCGGCATACCGAAACTACACGACAAGACGAACAAGTCGATGTATAAATTGTCCGAAAAGATTCAATAATTAGTCGAAACATTTCAAACTGAAATTTACCCGATTCTCGATTTGTTAAGTAGATGTCTCAGAAACGGTTGCAGATAATCAAAAACGAATTGCGACAGCGTTTTCAGAAGCTCATTTTCCTGTTAATTTTTTCACGACTTTCCGAGATCTCCACTCGAGCACCGAAATTTCTAAAAAATTTCTTCAATTCTTGCAGGCGATACTGAACGGAAAGAGCTAGCGAAATATAATTTGCATATCTGTAATCAGCAGCAAAAATGCTTTCAGAAACGTTTTTACATTTTGCTGTAGCTAAAAAAATAACGATTTTGATTAAATCGATTTTCTTGCATTTAGTCGTTTCCGCCGTCTAGACCGTCTAGTGTATTATGGTGTAATAAGAGTTATGCACTTTGTATACAGATGACAACCAATGATAATTTGAAAGTAATAATCTATTCTCATAATTTGATATTCCATGTCACAATCTATTGTTGTCATAATTTGACAAATAATTTAATTTCAGTCATAATTTCATGAATAGGATGGTTGCGAGAGTGACTACGTGGTAATTCATATTCAATTCAATGTCATAATTTCAATTTAATAACAGTTATGCACTTTTTATAGATAAGACAACATAACACATAAGACAACATAACACATAACACAACACAACATAATTTGACAGTAATAAACTATTTCCATAACTTGTCATTTAAAAGTCAGAATCTACTGCTATCTTGATTTTGCAGTCATAATTTGACAGTAATAATCTATTTCCATAACTTGTCATTCAAAAATCAGAATCTATTGCTGGCTTAATTTTGCAGTCATAATTTACCAAATGTCATAATTTAATATCTATTAATCAATTGTCATAATTTGCCAAATGTAATAATTTAATATCTAATAATCAATTGTCATAATTTGACAAATGTCATAATTTAATATCTAATAATCAATTGTTACAATTTGACAAATGTCATAATTTAATATCTAATAATCAATTGTCATAATTTGTGACAATCTACTGTAGATTTAATTTAACAGTCAATATTAAAAAGTCGCAATAGACCTTTTACGGTTAGTTAAGCGCCTGCGCTATGAAAGTTTCGCGCACATATTTAGTTATACGTCAAAAAGTTCGGGCACTTTTTGACGTATAACATGGCGGAACTTGCCACATGCGCACAAAAAAATTTCAACTATGAAAAGGTCTATTTATTTTTAACGTTGACGTTGACAAGACAAATTGCGAATTGTTTGTGTCATATCGTTGTTGAAAAAGAATGGTGTTATTGTCGGACTTAAAAACGTAAAACTGTTAACGGCACAAACAGAGCGATTAAGAAATATTTGAATAAATAAATGGGGAAAACAAGTAAAAAATGGCTTTGAAACTCACCTGGGGTCGTCCAGAATGAAGAAATTTTTCCCTTTTTCAAGGAAAATCGACTGGAATTGCATGTTTTTTCGGAACGCAAGAACGGGATAAAGTTTAATTCGGTGGGAATTTGCCTAAAACCAACAATATAATTAACGATTTTTCAAGGTTTTTGCAAAATAAATTCATCATCTGTCAACAAAAGCAATTATTTAAAGTCTGAAATGGCTAAACAAAAAACTATCCACAAGATACAAGTCGAACTAGAAAGAGGAAAACAAATAATAACTAGGCGAGTTATATAATTCCAGTCGTCATTATCTAGTAGATAATTTAATTGTGTAGTATCACGACAAATATCAAATCAATATCTAGTTTAATACCCAAGTTATCTAGATAAATAAAGTTCTAAAAAATCTAGGTTTCAACTTTCAATTGAATTTGAAGCTTTCTGGCTCTAAAAAGTTGGCGAGTTCTAGTTTTCAGTATCTAGCATACTAACCGATATATCCAGCGTATTATAAAGTTCAACAAGAAGTAGTCTGGACTGCCTAGTCTCGTCTGTCTAGTCTAGTCTGCTCTGTCTAGTCTGGTCTGTCTAGTCTGGTCTGTCTAGTCTAGTCTGTCTAGTCTGGCCTGTATAGTCTGGTCTGTCTAGTATGGCCTGTCTAGTGTGGTCTGTCCAGTCTGGTCTGTCTAGTCTCGTCGGTCTAGTCTCGTCTGTCTAGTCTGGTCTGTCAAGTCTGGTCTGTCTAGTCTGGTCTGTCTAGTCTGGTCTGTCTAGTCTGGTCTGTCTAGTCTGGTCTGTCTAGTCTGGTCTGTCTAGTCTGGTCTGTCTAGTCTGGTCTGTCTAGTCTGGTCTGTCTAGTCTGGTCTGTCTAGTCTGGTCTGTCTAGTCTGGTCTGTCTAGTCTGGTCTGTCTAGTCTGGTCTGTCTAGTCTGGTCTGTCTAGTCTGGTCTGTCTAGTCTGGTCTGTCTAGTCTGGTCTGTCTAGTCTGGTCTGTCTACATACCCGCCTTTCAATGCGGGAGACCCGGGTTCGAATCCTGGTCGGGGAGGCGACAACTAGGGCGGTTTTCATTAACCGTCCGGGCTGCCCACCCTGAATGAATGCAATATATGCGATACCGGGGTGGCGCATATTAAAAGCCAAGGTGGAATAGGGGATTTGGTGAGTCTGGTCTGTCTAGTCTGGTCTGTCTAGTCTGGTCTGTCTAGTCCGATCTGTCTAGTCTGGTCTGTCTAGTCTGGTCTGTCTAGTCTGGTCTGTCTAGTCTGATCTGTCTAGTCTGGTCTGTCTAGTCTGGTCTGTCTAGTCTGGTCTGTCTAGTCTGATCTGTCTAGTCTGGTCTGTCTAGTCTGGTCTGTCTAGCCTGGTCTGTCTAGTCTGGTCTGTCTAGTCTGGTCTGTCTAGTATGGTCCGTCTAGTCTGGTCTGTCTAGTCTGGTCTGTCTAGTCTGGTCTGTCTAGTCTGGTCTGTCTAGTCTGGTCTGTCTAGACTGGTCTGTCTAGTTTGGTCTGTCTAGTCTGGTCTGTCTAGTCTGGTCTGTCTAGTCTGGTCTGTCTAGTCTGGTCTGTCTAGTCTGGTCTGTCTAGTCTGGTCTGTCTAGTCTGATCTCTCTAGTGTGGTCTGTCTAGTCTGGTCTGTCTAGTCTGGTCTGTCTAGTCTGGTCTGTCTAGTCTGGTCTGTCTAGTCTGATCTGTCTAGTGTGGTCTGTCTAGTCTGGTCTGTCTAGTCTGGTCTGTCTAGTCTGCCTAGTCTCGTCTGTCTAGTCTGGTCTGTCTAGTCTGGTCTGTCTAGTCTGGTCTGTCTAGTCTGATCTGTCTAGTCTGGTCTGTCTAGTCTGGTCTGTCTAGTCTGGTCTGTCTAGTCTGGTCTGTCTAGTCTGGTCTGTCTAGTCTGGTCTGTCTAGTCTGGTCTGTCTAGTCTGGTCTGTCTAGTCTGGTCTGTCTAGTCTGGTCTGTCTAGTCTGGTCTGTCTAGTCTGGTCTGTCTAGTCTGGTCTGTCTAGTCTGGTCTGTCTAGTCTGGTCTGTCTAGTCTGGTCTGTCTAGTCTGGTCTGTCTAGTCTGGTCTGTCTAGTCTGGTCTGTCTAGTCTGGTCTGTCTAGTCTGGTCTGTCTAGTCTGGTCTGTCTAATCTGGTCTGTCTAGTCTGGTCTGTCTAGTATGGTCTGTCTAGTCTGGTCTGTCTAGTCTGGTCTGTCTAGTCTGGTCTGTCTAGTCTGGTCTGTCTAGTCTGGTCTGTCTAGTCTGGTCTGTCTAGTCTGGTCTGTCTAGTCTGGTCTGTCTAGTCTGGTCTGTCTAGTCTGGTCTGTCTAGTCTCGTCTGTCTAGTCTAATATGTGTAGTCTATCTAATCTAGTCTGTCTAGTCTAGATAATGTAGTCTTGTCTGTCTAGTCTATCAAGTCCTATCTAGTGTTGTCTTATTTGTTTTTTTCAGTCTAGTTTGTCTTGTCTTACCCGTTTAGTTCGAACAGTCCCGTGTTACATAGATATTTAACATTGAACTAGAACAAAACAGATAAAGAAAAAAAAAAACGAAAAATGTTTAGAAAAATGTCGGCGGAGGAATGCGCCTGCTGTAAAATGCACAAAATTCGCGGCGCGTATTTTTCGCCATCGCGGCTTATCTAGCAATGTGAAATTCGCGTTATCAGCGCCGGAATGCCGAAGGAGCCGGGTATAAGAGGCGGCCGCGGCCAACGGTAGATACGCAATTCGCTAGCTAGCTCCGATCCCCGTGGACTAGCACCGACTGGCTCGAGAATCGCGATGTTTTCCAAACGCCTGCTCATTGCCGCACTCTGTACGGTGGTAGCCACTTCCTTGGCCGGTAAGCAACCACCAACAAACACTCTTTACCTAAATCTAACACACTCTGTCTTTCATGTCTACTTCCAGACCATCACCAACTTAAACACCACAGTAAGTACAATTTTTATTTACACTTTAACCAACTACTTACTCTTGTCTACCTAGTCTTGATTATATAGTTAGTTTTGTCTATCTAGTCTTGACTACTTATTTAATATTGTCTACCTAGTCTCGACTACATAGGAATTCTTCTCTATCTAGTCTTAATCACTGAGTTAGTCTTGTTTACCTAGTACTCATTACATAGTTAGTCTTGTTTACGTTGTTAATCTTGTCTACCTAGTATTGACTACATAGTTAGTCTTTTCTACCTAGTCTTAAATACTTAGTCTTGTGTAGCTAGTCTGGATTACATAGTTAATCTTGTTTAACTAGTCTTGACTACTTAATGAATCTTGTCTACCTAGTCTCAACTACATAGTTAGTCTTTTCTATCTAGTCCTAATCACTTAGTTAGTCTTATACTATAATAACTACCTAGTCTTCATTACATAGCTAGTCTTGTTTACTTAGTCTTGTCTACTTAGTTAATCTTGTCTACCTAGTATTGATTACATAGTTAGTCTTCTCTACCTAGTCTTAAAAACTTAGTCGTCTCCACCTAGTCTTGAGTACATAGTTAGTCTTGTTTACCTAGTCTTGACAACTTAGTTAATCTTGTCTATCTAGTCTTTACTACATAGTTAGCCTTCTCCACCTAGTCTTAATTACTTAGTTAGTCTTGTCTACCTAGTCTTGATTACATAGTTAGTCTGGTCTACCTAATCTTGACTACTTAGTTAATCTTGTCTACCTAGTCCTGACTGCATAATTACTTTTGTATACGTACTCTTGATTACTCAGTCAGTCTAGCTAGTCTTGATTGCATAGATAGTCTAGTCTAATAATCTTAAGTCTTACAAATGTAATAATTTAGCTTAACAATTCTAACAAGTTTAATAGTCCAACAAGTCTAATAGTCTTAGGCCAATAAGTCTAATAGTCTTAGTCTTACAAGTCTAATAGTCTTAAGCTAATAAGTTTAATCTTCTTAGTCTAACAAGTCTAGTAGTCTTAGCCCAATAAGTCTAATAGTTTTAGTCTAACAAGTCTAATAGTCTTAGCCCAATAAGTCTAATAGTCTTAGTCTAAGAAATTTAAAGGTCTTAGCAAAATAAGTCTAATAGTCTTAGTCTAACAAGTCTAATAATCTTAGCCCAATAAGTCTAATAGTATTAGTCTAACAAGTCCAATAGTCTTAGTCTAACAAGTCTTAAGCCAATAAGTCTAATAGTATTAGTTTAACAAGTCTAATGGTCTTAGTCTAACAGTCTTAGTCTAATTGTCTAATAGACTTAGTTTAAATCGTCTTAGTCTAACATGTCTAATAGTCTTAGTCTGAGTATTTAATGTTTAGTATATGTTCTGACTAGTCTAGTCTTGGTCTAATTGGGAGTCTTAACTGAGTCTATCTTAACTGGATGGAACTTGATAGTTTCAGTTTTGTTTGAAAGTCACAGGGATGTTGAAAGTTTGCTAGGAATTGCAAAATGCGGCGGTTAAAACAAAACTTCGCTCTTCTCGAAAGCGCGATGGACAAAAACGCAATTTGCAAACACGAAAACCCCGTGAAAATCTTTTAGTCTGAGGGGGAATTTTAAGCGAATTGCGTTTTCGGACGTTTAAGTTTCGCGTTGCAATATTTTTTGCGGCGCGAATTGGGCTAAATTTGAGTAAAATTTAAGAGGTCACACCTGTCAGTTATAGTTGGGCAAAAATTAATTGTGAAAACAATTAACAACTAACAATTAAATGGCCAGATTTAATTGTAACTAACAACTAAAATAATTAATTGTAATTGCAAGATGACACAATTATTAATTAATTAATTGTTAATTGTAAAATTTTGCAATTACAAT
Source organism: Phosphuga atrata (assembly GCA_944588485.1). NCBI lineage: Eukaryota > Metazoa > Arthropoda > Insecta > Coleoptera > Silphidae > Phosphuga > Phosphuga atrata. The sequence continues at coordinate 1,998,717 of OX155904.1, forward strand.
TAATTAATTGTTAATTGATTGATGCACGCTTACAATTACAGTTAACAATTGATAAATGTGGGTTAGAATATATAGTTTATTAAGGTCGATTCCCATATGCCCGACACTCAGCTACGCGACGTCGTGCGACATCGCCTGACAAATAATGATTACATTGTTTTAAATGGGCAAGTCGCGTAGCCATTTCTCACTATAGCTACGCGACGTGCCCATTTAAAACAATGTAATCATTATTTGACAGGCGATGTCGCGTGACGTCGCGTAGCTGAGTGTCGCGTATATGAGAAATGGCCTTTATACTCCAATGTATCACTTGCCATAATGCGTAACTGAAATAGTTATTTACATTAGAGTGCGGAAAGTTTGATTTTACAACGCGACAGCTCGTTTGGGGAACGAGCGCTAAGGGCTAGTTCCCCATTAGCTGGAGCGCTGTAAAATCATTTCCGAACGAAATTTGTATAAATATTTTTTGCTGACAACTATTATTTAAGAAACAAATGGATTTAGAGTACGGAAAGATGGTTCAATCTGGACACTCCAGCTCCACTTTCGGTCATCCACCCCCGCCCCACTTCCGGTTCCAAAAACCCAACCACTTCCGGTTCCGGAAGTGTGGGGTGACATCCGGAAGTTGGGGTTGGAAATGGGAACAGGAAGTGAGAGTGGCTACCGAAAGTGAACCGGAAATGAGGGCGTTTTTGGGGGGCGGAAATGGAGGTGGAGGGTCCAGATCGACCATCTTTCCCTACTGTTTAAGTTTCTACATTCATCAAATAGAATTAATTGTTATAATAAACAATTGATGATTAGGTTAATTTTAACTAACAATTAAAATTTTATTGCAATTAAATTAATTGTAAATCACAATTAATGGATTTAATGGCAATTGATTTCAATTGCATCTCACAATTAAACACTTAATTTGAATTAAATTAATTGCAATTTGGTTGCAATTAAAATAGTCATTGTTTGATTCTACAATTAAAAAATTAATTTAATTATGCCCAGCATGCTGTCAGTGCCCGCACAGTTCAAACGTCAAAGGGCTAGAGATAAGTTTAGATTACAAAGTTCTAGAAGAAAACAAATGTCAAATGTTTGTGTACAAAAAATAAGAAATTTCATATTCGAAAAAATTGTAAAAATCTTTTAGTTTCAGCAAGAAATTTGTGCGAAATACGTTTTGGAACGTTCAAATTTCGCTTTGCAATAGTTTTTGCGACGCAAATTGAGCTAATTTTGAGTAAAATTTGCAAAAATTAAGGAGCTCACCTGTCAATGCACACACAGTTCAAACGTCAAACGAGAAAGGACAGGTTAGGAAATTCTAGGGGAAAACAAAAAAACAATGCAACTGCCAAATATTAATGGGACTAAATCAACAAATTTTACATTCGAAAAAATCACAAAAATCTTTTACTTTCAGCAAGGAAATTAAGCGAATTGCGTTTTGTGACGTTTAAATTTCGTTTTGAAAGAGTTTTTGTTTCGCAAATTGGGCTAAATTTGGGTAAAATTGGCAAATATTAAGGAGCTCACCTGTCAATGCACACACAGTTCAAACGTCAAATGGGAAAGAACAGGTTAGGAAGTTCTAGTGGAAAACAAAAAAAAAACAACTGTCAAATATTAGTAGGACTGAATCTCCAAATTTTACATTCGAAAAAATCACAAAAATCTTTTAGTTTCAGTAAGGAATTTAAGAGAATTGCGTTTTGGGACGTTTAAATTTCGTTTTGTAAGAGTTTTTGTTTCGCAAATTGGGCTAAATTTGGGTAAAATTGGCAAATATTAAGGAGCTCACCTGTCAATGCACACACAGTTCAAACGTCAAATGGGAAAGACCAGGTTAGGAAGTTCTAGGGGAAAACCAAAAAAAATCTGTCAAATATTAGTGCGAGTAAATCAACGAATTTTACATTCGAAAACATCGCAAAAATCTTTTAGTTTCATCAAGAAATTTACGCGAATTGCGTTTTGGGACGTTTCAATTTCGGTTTGCAATAGTTTTTGCGGTGCAAATTGGGCTAAATTTGAGTAAAATTGGTAAAAATTAAGAAGCTCCCCTGCCAATCAAACTTTTTTTGGGGAAAAAACAAAAACCCAATTGTCGAACGGCAATGCATCAGCAAATTTCAAATTCGAAAAACTCGTAGAAATTTTTTTTGGTTTGAGCCAGAATTTATTGCTAATTGCGACGTGTGAATTCCACATTGCGATATGTTTTAGCGTAGTAAACTACGCGAAATTTTCCGTTCAAAATTGATAGATAAAGTGCTGCAATCGGAAATGCCAAATTTGCTATTTTGTTGCTAATTGTTTTGTCGCAAATTTAGCAAATTCGCTCCCACTTGTCAAATGTGTCAAACGTCAGACAAGGCCGAATATTTTTGGTCTTTTACGTAGTTTAGTCGGTTTGACCGCGTCTGCTCGGTCAACAGAAACTCAGTCCAGATGAAAAGAAATCCCATCCGTTTCAGATAATGTGAGAAACAGTTACGCAAAAACATTGGCCAGGTCCGCCAGCAAGTACAAAGAAATAAAGTGCAGCTGGGTTTGCGACGGAACAACAGCTCAACCGCCAACGACCATTGGAAATGAAGGCTCCACATCACCTGGTAACCCTGGTGGATCAACCCCACCACCCACTGGCAACCCTGGTGGATCAACCGCACCACCCACTGGCAATCCTGGTGGATCAACCGCACCACCCACTGGCAACCCTGGTGGATCAACCGCACCACCCACTGGCAACCCTGGTGGATCAACCGCACCACCCACTGGCAACCCTGGTGGATCAACCGCACCACCCACTGGCAACCCTGGTGGATCAACCCAACCACCCACTGGCAACCCTAGTGGATCAACCGTACCACCCACTGGCAACCCTGGATCAACCGCACCACCCACTGGCAACCCTGGTGGATCAACCGCACCACCCACTGGCAACCCTGGTGGATCAACCGCACCACCCACTGGCAACCCTAGTGGATCAACCGTACCACCCACTGGCAACCCTGGATCAACCGCACCACCCACTGGCAACCCTGGTGGATCAACCGCACCACCCACTGGCAACCCTGGTGGATCAACCCAACCACCCACTGGCAACCCTAGTGGATCAACCGTACCACCCACTGGCAACCCTGGATCAACCGCACCACCCACTGGCAACCCTGGTGGATCAACCGCACCACCCACTGGCAACCCTGGTGGATCAACCGCACCACCCACTGGCAACCCTAGTGGATCAACCGTACCACCCACTGGCAACCCTGGATCAACCGCACCACCCACTGGCAACCCTGGTGGATCAACCCAACCACCCACTGGCAACCCTGGTGGATCAACTGCACCACCCACTGGCAACCCTGGTGGATCAACCCAACCACCCACTGGCAACCCTGGTGAATCAACCATACCAACCACTGAAACCGCAGTTACTCCGTCAAACCCGAGCACATGCAGCGGCTGGAACATCTGCACTTTCAAAGGCTACGGCCTCTTGCACGCTGTTATCGCCAACTTGCAGAACAGTGTCGCCGTGGAACTGCAGTTAGTCCTAGCCACCGCTTTCGCCCTCCAGGAGACCAACAGCCAAATCGCACTCGCCATCCGCGTCATCACCGGCATTTCCAAAGGCAACCTGGTCACGAACATCAAAATTTGCGCCGAGCAATTCTCCAGCCTCGCAGGTAAATAAAAGAAAACTATCGCTTGTCAATTTATATGGTACGTCAGTTTGACAAACGATATTAATTTGAAGTTTGATTTACGTGTCGTATTCACAATTAATATTTGATCTATCAAACTGTCATTTTCACAGTTATTATAACATTTTTCTAATTTGCAATTCATCAAATAATTGATGATTAGGTAAAACTGTCATTTTGACAATAATTCTTTCTCTTGTCAATTTGACACTTGATGCTGTTGTTTTTTTATTCAGGAGATAAAGTGCAGGTGAGCAATGAACTGGACGGCATCCTCAAGGGTGACACTGATCTAGCAACCATATACGGCGTCCTTCTGAAAGGTGGCAAAGTGGGCGCGTTCAGTCGCTCCTATCCATCCAAGGGTCTGTCGGGCTTTATCCTAGGCATCCTGCTTGTCATCAGAGGCGGCATCACCGGCGAAAACTTAGACGACATCAAGAGCGGCATTCAAGCGAACGCCACCTCCGAAGCCAGCGTTAACGCACTCTTCGAATTGTACACCAACATTCTCGATATTCGCAATCAAGAGATCTCCCTCGGAATTACATTTAGCGCAACGATCTCGGCCATTATCAGAGTCGGATTCAACTTTGATGGGATAAGCAATATAGAAGGTGGTGAAGTATTGATTCCTGGAGGCTATGGAAGCAGTGCAGTAACCCCTAGTGGAGGCAGTGGATCTAGTAATGTAAGCACCAGTTGGCACATTGATAATGGAGGCAGTGGATCTACTAATGGAAGTTTGCACATTGGTAATGGAGGCAATGGAAACACCAATTGGCACAGTGGAGGCAGTGGACATGGTGGTAGTAGCATCGGTTGGTCCAGTGGTACGATAAATAATAAGAGAAATCACGCCGAATCCGCTCACGAAACCAAGAAGAACGGAGTCCACGCCCACAAATCTCACCACGCCAAGGCCCATGAGGCTCATCAAGTCAAGGCCCACGAAGCTCATCACGCCAAGGCTCATGATAACCATCACGCCAAGGCTCATGAAAACCACCACGCCAAGGCTCACGAAGGTCATCATGCCAAGTCTCACCACGCCAAAGCACATGAGGGCCACCATGCCAAATCTCACGAGTCTCATCATGCCAAATCTCACGAGGCGCATCACGCCAAAGCACATGAAGGCCACCACGCCAAATCCCACGATTCGCATCATGCCAAGTCCCATGAGACACATCACGCCAAAGCACATGAAGGCCACCACGCCAAATCCCATGAGTCTCATCATGCCAAGTCTCATGAGGCACATCACGCCAAAGCTCATGAAGGTCATCACGCCAAATCACATGAAGGTCATCATGCCAAGGCTCATCACGCCAAAGCACATGAAGGTCATCATGCCAAAGCACATGAAGGTCATCATGGGAAGAAGGCTCATCAGGGACAGCACGAGTCACAGCATGGGGCCAAACATCACCAGAAACATCACGAGAAGAGCCAATAGGGATTCGACGGAGGATTTTATCGCATGGACACTGACACGATTCTGACACACTTTTTCTTTGGTGATGGGAAAATAATCTATCGTATTATTTAATAAATGAATATGCCTTCACGATGAACACAACACATGTCGTTTATTTTCTTTTATCCTTGCTTGAAACTTCACTGTCAATTTTGGGTTTGATTTTGATAGGTTTTGACAAATCTGGCAAACTGACGTTAACTGTCAATGTCAATTATAAAAATGTGCCAAATGTCATTTATTGAACACTTTAATACAAATGTTGCAATTTTTGGAAGGACTGTTCATTATGACAACTTTGACAGTTGATATCGCCGAAATATTGGTCAAACTTACGTCATCTTTCTCATTTTTAAACACAATTTGACAATATTTTGACGATTTTCTAAGTGTTATTTTGACACATAATTTATGATTTACATAAATATTTGTCAAAATGACATAAAAATTAACATTTAATCGATAATAACGCCAAATTGGCAGGAAATCTCAAATTTGAGAATCAACTTTAAATTGTATGATCTCAATGTGTATGTGTTTTAAATATTTCTTATATTTAAAAAATAAACTTCATGTTTTGAATTTGAATTTTTTGTAAAAAAAATCAAAAGAAATGTTGTGTCAAAGAAATGATGTCAAATAATATGATAAATTTGATTGTGTCATTTTGACAAATAATTTGTGATTTAGATACACATTTCGTCATTTTGACGACACATTGAGATCATACAAATTGAAATCGATTTTCAAATTTGACATTTCCTGTCAATTTGGTGTTATTATCGATTACATGTTAATTTTTATGTCATTTGGACAAATATTTTGCGATTCTGTTAAACATTTTGTCATTTTGACAAACAATTTACGTTGTGTCAAATATTATGACAGATTTAATGTTGTCATTTTGACAAATAATTTGTGGTTTTGATAAACATTTCGTCATTTTGACGATACATCGAGATTTTACAAATTGAAATTGATTCTCAAATTTGACATTTCTTGCCAATTTGGCGTTATTATTGATTAAATGTTAATTTTTATGTCATTTTGACAAATATTTTGCGATTTTGTTAAACATTTTGTCATTTTGACAAACAATTTATCATACAATTCATGTTGTGTCAAATATTATGACATATGTGATGTTGTCATTTTGACAAATAATTTGTGGTTTTGATAAAGATTTCGTCATTTTGACGATACATTGAGATCATACAATTTAAAGTTGATTCTCAAATTTGACATTTCCTGCCAATTTGGCGTTATTATCGATTAAATGTTAATTTTTATGTTATTTTGACAAATATTTTGCGGTGTTGTCAAACATTTTGTTATTTTGACAAATAATTTATCATACAATTCATGTTGTGTCAAATATTATGACATATTTGATTTTAACCACGTGGGTTTGATGTCAGTGGCGGATCCAGAAAATATATCCAGGTCATAAGGAAAATAAAGCAGCACATTTTTTCCAAAGGAAATCTCCATTAAATAGAATCAAGTAATTCTGATAACAAATAATAAATTGAGAAATTAAAAAAGATATTTATCAAGTTTAGCGTTTAAATTTAAATAATAAATTCAAGTTTTCGCTTTTGCGAATTTGCGTTTTCAATGTCTATAGAAATATCTTGATAAACGAGTAATAACGCCAATCCCGTCAATCTATCCTCAGCAATCCTATTTCGAATCCAGGTTTTTCACCTACAAAGGGCTGAAAAACTTCGTTCTGCAGTAGCTACACTAACTGGCAACGAAAGTAAAATTTTTAATAGAAAGCTACAATTCGGATAACATTCGCGATCGCAATGTTCAGAATCAGTAGCGTCGCTAGCGTCGGTCAATCGGGCGAATGCCCGGGGCCCACGGACTAGGGGGACAGTGGCTGCAGATCGATTCTGAGACGACTGACGTGTGGCGTTTCGCGAATTTCACATGGGGGACCACACCACGTGTGATATAAAAAGGCTCAAATTTGACATTTTCATGCAGCCGCAGGCGGAAGATCTTGAGTATTTTAACCGCGCGTCTTCGATGACTTAACTGTGAATGTCCGTCCGCACGTTGTGGATCAACGAGTTTCGTCCTACGTCCTGCCGCGCCACTACGGGGATCCAAAACCCACCCTAAAATCGTGGTTTTTGCGGAAACGGCCCGACGGAAGCGGCGGCGGCGGCGCAAAACGGGAATGTACATTTTACCGGTGTAGAACCGAGATCCCCGTCGAGCGGTGCCGTTTTCGCGACTCAACTCCCCTTGGTTCGGACGCACCAGACCGAAAACTAAAATCACGATATTTTACTTTTGAGGCGCATTTTTGGTCGGATCCCAATTTTTTCCCCGAATCCTCTAGCCGCCGCCGCGCCACGTTTTTAGAGCCCTCGCTAGCCATCCTGCGACGTCCCGTTCACCTGGTGCAAGAGCAGATACATTTTTTTTTCCGATTTTGCAATCACTTCCACGGACGCCCAGGACTTATTTGATACTCGCGCGCAACCATTCCGGCAAGAATTTTTAAACTGCAACGACTTTTGCGAATCTGCGGCAGTTTGAAGAGAAAAATGCGCAAAAAGTGAGAAAAACCAGAGGCGTTTTGCGGGGGTACATAGAACTTCTGAACCAATTGACGGATCGGAACCGGACCGGTGCCGTTCGATTGGCCATAGAACCGTTTAGTTTGTTTGGGAGTTTAATCCCGATTGCGCCCAAGATGGCGTCGCGACGCTAATAAAACTACGTTTTTTGGACATCCAGGAAAAGCCCCGCGGAACCGCCAACTTGAACTCTGCGGGAACGGTTTCGCGCGATTCCCGCAGGGAATTGAACGTTTCATCTTTTACTGCAAGCGGCATCGCGCTGCGTCGTTTGCAACCGTCGCGACGCCCGCCTAAACTCGCCGTATTTTATTTACTGGGGACCCCACCTCAATATATATGCCCGGGGCCTACAAATCCAAACGACGGCGCTGTTCAGAATATACACGAACAGGTTGTAGAAAATTATTTCCTCCGAGTTCTACTAAACGAAAACATTTAGCGCGCCATAAGTTTAACTCGGCTCCAAATATTGATTTCGAATTTAAATTTTGAACTTTCTGAAATATAGTCTCTATTTCTTCCATAAAACTTCAGTTAAATTTTGAAACTTTTCATTGTCCAATTTGATTAAGTTTTAAGGTAGTAATTTACTCAAATAGAAAGCATTAATAGTATCTGAAGAAAACCTAGTACTCACATCATTTAAAATAAAATCTAACAAAGGAATAAAAATAACATCTTCTGAAATATTCTGCGGCGCTACTTGCTGGTTGATTGTCCCTATTTGTTTGTTTTCGTGCAATTCTGGGCAGAGTAATGGTTATATTTTGTTCACTTGCTAATTTCTAAATGTTTTTGCAAATGCTATTGAAAATATTTTCCACATTATTTCTTTCAGAAATTTAAGATAAGATCCTTTATACCCGTAGCGGCTGTACTTATATCAAATGTCTCTTTTTGAAATATTCTACTGAATGGTAACGTTAAGGCAAAAATGTTATTGATACATTTTAATGAAACAATGAACTCAAGTGTCAATAATGAGGTATTCAATTTGTTAGCTTTCGATGATGATATGACATCATCCCATACACTAATACTGTTCAATGATTCTAAAATTGCCGCAAAATCTCGATCAAACGCTAGCGTTGTTGTGTGTCTTTCAACCCACCGAGTGTCACATAAAGTACCCAATGATGTTTTAGCCATAGATTTTTTTAGTACAAAAGACCGTTTTGCAGACGCATTAAAAAATGAAAGCACTTCGCGAATTATTTCAAAACAGTTCCTAGTACTTTTGACACCTACGCATTTTGATATGGTTAAATTAAGAGAATGGTTATGACATGGTACCCAGACTGCACATTCAGTATATTTCATAATTTCTGCAAGCGCTCCACGTTGCTTAGATGACAATATATTACGGGTATCTGTACAGATGCCAACACAATTTTTCAAATTGAATTCATGTTTCTGCAGAATTTTCTTAACCGAATCTCCAAGTACTTTTCCACTTAAAAACGGTTCAGTATTTGAATCTTCTCCAAAGTTTAATTGATGCAAATCAAAAAATCCCACAAAGTCTTTTCTTATTTCATCTTCTACCACATATCTTATCACGATGCTTAGTTGAGATATTGTGGATACGTCAGCCGTCTCCTCAAACATTATGGAATATAAACCGGCTTTGTTTATATTCTATATATGTGTGTTGAAAATTGAAGTAATTAATCATTATAAATTACAAATTTAAACCACTAATCTTTATACTCCAAAACTAAGACAAACCCTAGCAACTACATCTTCGGTCACTTTTGACACACTCAGCTGAAGAAACTTTGATACTTTTGAAGAAACGGCTCACACAAAGTATCTTCAGCTGAGTGTGCCAAAAGTGACAGAAGATGTTGTAGTTGCTAGAGTTAGTCTTAGTTTTGGAGTATAAAGATTAGTGGTTTAAATTTGTAATTTATACGGCTTTTTTTACATTAAATTTAATTTTACTCACAATTTCATCACCGCAAAATTTAATTAAAATATTTTGAGTTGTTTTGGATATATGAGTTGCGTTCGCAGATGAATTTTGTAGATGCTCCTTCAATGTTGTATCTTGCTAACAATTTCAAAATTGTCCTAAAATTGCCCTCGTTCGTAATACATCCAGAGGGGTCTTAGGGAAGAAGGGAATTAGGAAAGTCATCTAACGAGGCGTCATCTCGATGACCTCTAAATGCAATGTTTTGTCGGCCGATTGTTATGATTACGTCTAAGATATGAGCTAGTCGATTCCGGTTATCCTGAATTTGAATCAAACTTAGAGAAGATAACATATTTTTTGATTTTGATTTTTTTCATATCAATTTGAATTTCCGGCTTATCATAATTCTGCAAAAACATATTGCAAATTTCAATGGCGTTTTTATGATAGCTTGCACGTTAATATTTCTCCAAATATCCTTCTGCTCCCAGCAGTTTAGCAAATTTTGTCACAGGTTTAGTGATTAAAGCACCAGCTTCTACATTGCATTTTTCACTGCCTATAGATGTTGGACGTTGTATGAAGTACTATTTGCAGATTATACCTTGCAATTTTGGTGTATACACTAACCAAGGATATTTTGTTTCAAATAGCGTTTTCCAATTTTTCCCTTTTTTGTATGTTCTGAGTATGGGAACACATAATTATTTGGAGGTGTAAAAGAATTTTGTAGCAGTACCTTTTTCAAATATTTTCAAATATTTAAAATACTTATGGGTTGATTGATAAGATTTCCAATATCTTTGGGAGAATAATCGTCGATGAATAATCGATGAATAGATGTCGTTTGTCAAGTCCATTGTTTCTGATATTTTGGATAAAAATTTTATCATTTTGAACACACATTGAGATCATACAATTTAAAGTTGATTCTCAAATTTGATATTCCTTGCCAATTTGGCGTTATTATTGACGAAATGTTAATTTTTATTTAATTTTGACAAATATTTTGCAATTTTGTTAAACATTTTGACAAACAATTTATCACAAAATTCATGCTGTGTCAAATATTATGACATATTTGATGTTGTCATTTTGACAAATAATTTGTGGTTTTGATAAAAATTTCATCATTTAGAACACACATTGAGATCAAACAATTTAAAGTTGATTCTCAAATTTGATATTCCCTGCCAATTTGGCGTTATTATTGACGAAATGTTAATTTTTATTTAATTTTGACAAATATTTTGCAATTTTGTTAAACATTTTGACAAACAATTTATCACAAAATTCATGCTGTGTCAAATATTATGACATATTTGATGTTGTCATTTTGACAAATAATTTGTGGTTTTGATAAAAATTTCATCATTTAGAACACACATTGAGATCAAACAATTTAAAGTTGATTCTCAAATTTGATATTCCCTGCCAATTTGGCGTTATTATTGACGAAATGTTAATTTTTATTTAATTTTGACAAATATTTTGCAATTTTGTTAAACATTTTGACAAACAATTTATCACACAATTCATGCTGTGTCAAATATTATGACATATTTGATGTTGTCATTTTGACAAATAATTTGTGGTTTTGATAAAAATTTCATCATTTAGAACACACATTGAGATCGAACAATTTAAAGTTGATTCTCAAATTTGATATTCCCTGCCAATTTGGCGTTATTATTGACGAAATGTTAATTTTTATTTAATTTTGACAAATATTTTGCAATTTTGTTAAACATTTTGACAAACAATTTATCACACAATTCATGCTGTGTCAAATATTATGACATATTTGATGTTGTCATTTTGACAAATAATTTGTGATTTTGATAAACATTTCATCATTTTGACGACACATTGAGATCATACAATTTAATGTTGATCCTCAAATTTAACATTTCCTGCCAATTTGGCGTTATTATCGATTAAATGTTAATTTTTATGTCATTTTGCAGTTTTGTTAAACATTTTATCATTTTGACAAAACAATTTATCATAAAATTCATGTTGTGTCAAATATTATGACATATTTGATGTTGTCATTTTGACAAATAATTTGTGGTTTTGATAAAAATTTCATCATTTTGAACACACATTAAGATCATACAATTTAAAGTTGATTCTCAAATTTGATATTCCCTGCCAATTTGGCGTTATTATGGATTAAATGTTAATTCTTATGTCATTTTCACAAATATTCTGCAGTTTTGTTAAAACTTTTGTCATTTTGACAAACAATTTTTCATACAATTCATGTTGTGTCAAATATTATAACATATAATTTGTAATTTTAAATTCGCAAAAATCTTAAGCTAGGTCCACACTGGGCAACAAATTGTTGGCAACATGTTGTCAACATGTTGCTGTAAACAAGCAACATGTTGATGGTTACTCGTCAAAATTTGGCGGCATAGATCAAAGAAATTTGTTACTTGTTGCTTGTATCCCGTTTTATACGGGTAACTAACATCGCTCTTATATGGGTAACATCTCTCAGTGTGGACAGTGTTGACAACATTTTGCGTGAATTCCAGTGGTTGAGGTTTCATTTGTGCAGGTTAGCTGCCTACTTGGTTTTTGTTATAATAATATTCATTAATTCTTAATTATAATTATAGTTTATAATTCAAAAAAGGGATGGTGAAGAAATTAAATATTCCTGGACCAAACAAAAAACGTTCCATTTTCCAAAAATTCTCTTTGCCAATATCGTCTTTTTCGTTTTTTGAACCGGCAGCTATAACAACATAAGCAACACAAACACCAGCAGCTTTCAAATCCATTTACAACATTTGACTGGTTGTGGTGTGGATGCACAACATCACAGACAACATGTATCCAGATACAATTGAAGCAACTTCATGTTGAAATGTCAAAGTTTTGGCAACATGTTGCCACCAATTTGTTGCCTGGTGTGGACATACCTTGAGAGTTTCAGCAAGAAATTTAGGCGAATTGCGTTTTGGGACGTTTAAATTTCGGTTTGCAATAGATTTTGCGGCGCAAATCCGACTAAATTTGGGTAAAATTAGCAAAATTTAAGGAGCTCACCTGTAAATGCAGACAGTTCAAATGTCAAACGGGAAAGAACAGATTAGGGAGTTCTGGGGGTAACAAAAAAAAATCCAACTGTCAAATATTAGTGGGCGTAAATCAACGAATTTTACATTCGAAAAATTCCGAAAAATCTTTTAGTTTCAGCAATTAATTTACGCGAATTGCGTTTTGGGACTTTTAAATTTCGGTTTGCAATAGTTTTTGCGGCGCAAATTGGGCTAAAGTTGAGTAAATTTGGCAAATATTAAGGAGCTCACCAATCAATGCACACACAGTTCAAACGTCAAACTTTTTTTGGGGAAACAACAAAAACCCAATTGTCGAATGGCAGCAATGCATAAACAAATTTCAAATTCGGAAAACTCGTACAATTTTTTTTTGTTTGAGGTAGAATTTATTGCAAATTGCGACGTTTGAATTCCACTTTGTGATATTTTTACGTAGTAAACCGTAAGTGTAGTTTTCATAAACATTTTGACGTCACATTGAGAAAAATGTCCGTGCAGGAATGCGCCTGTTGTAAAATGCACAGAATTCGCGTATTATTCGCGGCTTATCTAGCAATGCGAAATTCGCGTTATCAGCGCCGGAATCCCGAAGGAGCCGGGTATAAGTAGCGGCCGCGGCCACCGGTAGATAAGCAATTCGCTAGCTAGCTCCGATCCCCGTGGACTAGCACCGACTGAGTCGAGAATTGCGATGTTTTCCAAACGCCTACTCATTGCCGCACTCTGTACGGTAGTAGCCACTTCCCTGGCCGGTAAGCAACCACCAACAAACTCTCTATCTAAATCTAACACGCTCTAACTTTCATATCTACATCCAGACCAAAACCAACTTAAACACCACAGTAAGTACAATTTTTAATTACACTTTTACTAAATACTTACTCTTGTCTACCTAGTCTTGTTTACATAGTTTGACTTCTCTACCTAGTCTTAATTACTTAGTTAGTCTTGTTTGCCTAGTTTTGATTACATAGTTAGTCTTGTCTACCTAGTCTTCATTACATATTTAGTATTGTCTATCTAGTCTTGACTACTTGTCCTCCTCCGTGGTGTAGTTGACAACATACCCCACTTTCAATGCAGGAGAACCGGGTTTGAATACTGGTCGGGGAGACAACATCTAGGGCGGTTTTTATTAACCGTCCGGGCTGCCCACCCTGAATGAATGCTAAATATGCGATACCGGGGTGGCGCATACTAAAAGCTAAGGTAGAATTGGGGGTTTAGTGAGAGCTTCCCCCGAACCATTTTTGTCTTGACTACTTAGTCAATCTTGTCTATTTAGTCTTTACTACATAGTTAGTCTTCTCTACCTAGTCTTGATTACTTAGTCTGTCTTGTCTACCTAGTCTTGATTACATAGTTTGTCTTGTCTACCTAGTCTTGGCTACTTAGTTAATCTTGTCTACCTAGTCTTGATTATTTAGTTAGCCTTTTCTGCATAGTCTTAATTACTTAGTTAGTCTTGTCTACCTAGTCTTGACTACTTAGTCAATCTTGTCTATTTAGTCTTTACTACATAGTTAGTCTTCTCTACCTAGTCTTAATTACTTAGTAAGCCTTGTTTACCTTGATTACCCTGTCTTGATTACATAGTAATTCTTGTCTACCTAGTCTTGGCTAGTTATCGTCTTAGTCTAACAAGTCTAATAGCCTTAGCCCAATAAGTCTAATAGTCTTAAGGCCTCTTTTACCATCTCTAAGTAAAGCGTCGATTAGTTACTTCCCAGTTAACGTTAATCTGCAAGTAAAAGTTACGAGTATCTTTTGTCAATTTCACAAACGAAAATAAAGCTTCGAGTAACAACTTACGGGTTAAGTGGATGACGTCACAAATTTACGTCACAGTCGTTCAATATACGTCACTGTTACTCGTCAAACGTCATTGATAGTTGTCAACTGTCATTTGTGGTGTTTTTGTGTCTGGTTTGGAAAGCTAATTTGTTACTTTATTTACAAATATTTTCTAATTAGAATTGTAATTCCTAAAATTTTTATATTTAAAACATTTGGTCTTTAACAATGCGGGTTTTTTAAACAGGCCGCGGATAACAGATCCTTCCAGGTATGGATTATAAAAAATTCCAGATGTTTTTAAGAATTTGTAATAGATATTTGAAAAAAAAATGATGGGGTTTTTTTGTATAATTTTGTATAATTTATGTTTTATTAAGTTTTCATTAAGTTTTATTAAGCGCTTGATTTCCTGCATATTTCGATAGACGAAATCTGGCAAAAAAATCACTTAATCTAGGTCAGTAAAATAATCAATACGCAATTTAAAAACAGGAATCCTAGGTCCTAGAATGTTCTAATTCATCCAATTGATGATCAATCAAATCAATTAAATCCAATTTTATTCATAAATTTTAAAATAAATCGTTGGCATTATGATAAATACCTACACAAAATGACAACTGACAATTTTTAACTGTAAAGTAAACCCACTAATGGGCAGATGTCGTGGCAAGTAAGTTACGGATCGTTTAATTTTACGATCAGTGCTACTCGAACGTCGTGAAACTCGCAAATGGAGTTACAGGTGACTTTAACTGGCGCAAAGCCTACTCAACACTTTATTTGAGGATGGTGAAAGAGACCCTTAATCTAACAAGTCTAATAGTCTTAGACTAACAAGTTTAATAGTCTTAGCCCAATAAGTCTAATAGTATTAATCTAACAAGTCTAATAGTCTTAGACTAACAAGTCTAATAGTCTTACCCGAAAAAAATAATAGTATTAATTTAATAAGTCTAATAGTCTTAGTCTAATAGTCGTAGTCTAACCAGTCTTAGCCCAATAAGTCTAATAGTATTAGTTCAACAAATCTAATAAGCCTAACAGTCTTAGTCTAATAGACCTAGTAGTTTAAGTGTATTAGTTTTAGTTTAAAAGTCTTAATCTAACATGTCTAATAGTGTAAGTCTAACATGTCTAATCTTAGTGTAAGTATTTAATGTTTAGTATATGTTCTGACTAGTCTTGTCTTGGTCTTATTGGGAGTTTTAGCTGAGTCTATCTTAACTGGATGGAACTTGATACTTTATGTTGTGTTTGAAAGTCGCAGGAATGTTGAAAGTTCGCTCTGCCTAATCTAGACTGTCTAATTTGGTCTGTCTAGTCTGGTCTGCCTAGTGTGTTCTGTCCAGTCTGGTCTGTCTAGACCAGTGGTCCCCAACCCTATGCCCGCGGGCACCGTGGCACCCGCCGACCGTGTTACGTGTGCCCGCCGAAAGTAAACGCAACCAAAATAGCAAATTATTCAAATAAGGACAGAAAGAAATTTTTGGCCTTCAAAACGACTTTTGATAAAATTCAATGTATCCGATGAGGACTTCTTGAATAGAAAAAATGCCCGTCGCCCGACCGACTTTCTAGAATGTGCTCTTGAGTGCAAAAAGGCTGGGGATCCCAGGTCTAGACCATAGGTTCTCAACCTTATTTGGCCGACCGCCCAAACAAATAGAAAATTTATGTAAAGAGACAGTGATTAGTTTACAATAAAATGAATGATTACCTCGTTTTGGACTATCTTAACAATAAGTTCTAGCAAGAACGATATTTGGCGAGATTAAACGAGACGAGACAAACGGTAACGAGAGCGAGACGAGACAAACGGTTACGAGAGGTGAGCGAGACGAGACTAACGGCTACGAGAGCGAGACAAGACTAACGGTTACGAGAACGAGTGCGAGACGAGACTAACGGTTCCTAGAGCGAGAGCGAGACTGAGACGTTAGTAATTTTTTACGCAACAAACGAGAGCGAGACGAGATTTTTGAAACTCTCCCTATCTCGTCTCGTGTGAAGCCCTAATCCTGGGTATAGTTGCGAAATCGGCTTATGCAGCCAAAATTCCTGGTAGCCATTCTTAATTTTAATTTTAGGGTTCCGTACCGAAAACGGAACCCTTATAGGATCACTTTGTTGTCCGTCTGTCTGTCTGGCAAGACCATTTTTCTCAGGAACGCGTACAGGTAACAAGTTGAAATTTGTTTCAAATACTCGGGTATGCGGTCTCTTTCAGCTGTGAAAAAATCAAACTTGTAAGTCAACGCGATCAAAAGATATGACCGTTTATGTCGCATATTTTGCGATTTCACATGGGAATCAAAACCTATAGGGTACTTCCCGTTGACCTAGAATCATGAAATTTGGCAAGAAGCGGTGTCTTACAGCACATGTAAAGGGAAAAATCTGAAAACCGTAAATATGTAGTTTAATTACAAGAAAAATGCGAATTTACTATTAGAAACTTATGAAAATACACTAATGTGTTGCGTGGTATTGTCAGGCACCATAAGCATATGGGTTGCATACAGTTAGGTCCTCCTAAAGATACCTTACTTACAAGTTTGTACGGAACCCTCGGAGCGCGAGTCACAACTCGCACTTGGCCGGTTTTTCTATTTAGACTAAATTATTTCAACTTGCCCATGCTCCCTCTATGTCATCGCAACGCCCGCTAACTTTCTCTGGGTCTCTACTGCCCCCCTGAAAGTCTCAAACGCCCACGAGGGGGCGTTATTGCCCACGTTGACAACCTTTGGTCTAGAGTCTAGACCAGGGATTCCCAAAGTGCGGCCGCGGGCAAAATGCGGCCCGCGAACCTTGTGAATGTGGCCCGCGATGTCGATTCCATGATTTATATTTTTATTAAAATAATAAAAATAAATAAACAGTAAAATAGTTAATAAAATACTACGAATAAATGCAATAAAATGTGGGTACGATTTTTCAGCCCTTTAAATAAACTTTTCATAACGGTAAAAAAGTGTTCACCACAGATACAGAACGACACTACGAACTAAGAAAAGCCCTTCCTTCAGTGGTCAGAAATTAATGTTGAAAAATCCGGTTAAACAAATCCTCCGTTTTGTTTGGCTATGTTATTGCGCAAGAAATTGCCAAACTTTTTTAGATGGAGATTTTTTTTTGAAATCGTATGTGAAAAGTTGTCGACATAGTGTGCCCAGATAAAAAGTCTTTATTGATGAGGATGTTTTACAAGAGTTACAAGAAATTTTCAAAATCGTTTATTGCTTTATCAATTGCTTTGGACGAAAGTACCGATATGTAATATATATATATATATATATATATATATATATATATATATATATATATATATATATATATATATATATGTAATTTCTTTTCTTAAACCAAAAAAACTCATTTTATGTTTGTCCTCTTGAAAGCCATCGAACTTTTGAAAAATATGTAACGTCTCCAAATGGAGATTCTTCTAAGAGAGTTTTAAATAGAACTTTTTACTGTTAGTTAAGCGCATGCGCATCCGACAAGTTTGAAAGGCGGGAATATGAAAGTTTCGGGCTCATATATACGTGAAATAGTTCGGGCAATTTTGACGTATAAGATGGCGGAAATTGACCCATGTGCACACAAAAATTTCAACTATGAAAAGGTCTATTGGCGGTGATTGACAGCATATTTTTTAATAAAATTAACTGCATTAATAACATAATTCGAACAATATTCATTTTTGGGCAATAACACTTGGGCTATAAGATTTTCCTGGAATTGTGAATATTACAATGACAATGATGTAATTAAACTATCTGGTTATGCGACTTGACATTTGTAGGAGACGTAATTGGTGTTATGAATGACTTAAATTTGAAATTACAAGGTAATAAGTTTTAGGCCCGCCAGAAATTTGAGAAACACCAAATTGTCCCGCCAGGAAAAACTTTGGGAATCCCTGGTCTAGACCAGGGGTGAGCAACCTTTTTAATCAACGGGCCAATTTAAATTTTAAAAATTTTTGGCGGGCCGCACATAAAGTAACACTTATTAATATTTTACAAAACTTTATTTATAAGCATTGGAATAAAAAAACTAAAAAAAAAACTAAATTTAAAAAAAAGTAAAGATTTCATATACAAATTTTAATACAAAATTAAAACAAACAAGAAAAGAACAGAAAAACGAAATTTTTAATGCGAAATTTGGCATTGTTTTTTTGATACAAACTGATCAATATCAGCCGGAATTGAAGAGGTAGCTACACGTACGCAGCTTTCTAATCGGGCGTCGTTTAGTCTTGAGCGGTACTCATTTTTTATTAATTTCATGGTTGCAAATAATTGTTCGCAAACATACGTACTTCCAAACAGAGACATCATTTGCTTTGCATTTTTAGTCAAAAGCGGAAATTTTTCAGGGCTAACATAAGATTTATAAAAATTTTCGATGCTTACTGAGAAAAATATATTTTTTAAATCGGTATTATTCAATTACTTCCATTTGAAAGTCTTCGGGTACTGTATCCACATCGATATTAAATGGCGAGGAAAACATTTTCATAGAAACCGCTGTCTTCTCAGCTTTAAACATTTTGAATCGTAATTGAAATTCGTTGATTAAAATATTCTGCGTATTTTTGAGAAGTAGTAACGTTTTCTTGTTCTAAATGTGGAAAGTGAGACACCTTATTCTGCAAAAGATGCTGTTTCCACAATTTTAATTTGCGCTCAAAGCCCTGAATTTTATCATACAAATTGTGAAAAAAACTGTCCTTTGCCTTGAAGTTCCACATTAAGATCATTGAGATGCTGAGTCATGTGATAAGAAACCCAAAATCGCACATCCATTCTTTATTACCAAAATGAGGAAAGGCATATTCCTTCATATCCAAGAACAATTGTATTTCGCTTTGTAAGTTGTATACTCTTTTCAACATTGCACCTCTACTAAGCCAACGTACTTCGGTATTAAAAACCACGTCGCCATATTCAGTTTCTAATTCTTTCAGGAATTCTTTAAATTCACGGTAATTTAACGCGCGCGACTTTATAAAATTGATTGCTTTAATTATTGGTACTGTGACATGTGGCAAACTCAATCTTTTCGCACGCAAAATTTCCTGGTGAATTAAGCAATGGTTAACGAATATTTCCCTTCCTGTGGCCTTCTTAATGTCTTGAAATAGCCTTCCCGATACTCCTACCTCCATGCTTGACATTGCTCGTGCTCCATCTGTCGATATACCAATAATCTTTTCTAATAAAATTGAAAACTTTTCCAACACAGACTTAAGTTCATCGTACAGGTCTTTGCCGGTTGTAGTCCCTTTCAATGGAATCAGTGAACACAATTCTTCGGTAATATTAAATTTGGTGTCAATACCACGTAAAAATATAGCCAGTTGTGCTGTATCGCTAATGTCGCAACTTTCATCAAGTGCCAAAGAACAGTATTCGAATTTTGCAATACGTTCACGAAGCGTTGTTGCTATGTTCTCGGACAAGTCTTCAATTCTTCTTGCAATGGTGAATCTTGATAAAGTAATGTTTGAAATAATATTTATTTTATCAGGAAATGCTATTTCTGCAACAACAGTCAGACATTCTTTTATCATCTCTCCATCCGCAAAGGGTTTCATTTTTTTTTCAACAAAACTAGCCTTTACTGCCGAATTTGATAAAATAGCTTGATTTTTAAAAATAGCCTGTTGTTTTCCCAAATTATTCTCCATTTGATTAAACTTATCTATCCGGAGTTGTCCTGTTAAGTTTTTATATCGTTGTTCATGTTTTGTATCGTAATGCCTTTTTAGGTTATATTCTTTTAATGTCGACACAGTCTCTGAACATATTAAGCATACAGCTTTATCTTTGACGAAAGTGAAAAAATAATCAAATTTCCACTTTTCTTGGAATTGCCTGTGCTCATCCGCAACCTTCCGTTTTTTTGTTTGATTTTCCGACATGCTATTGTGGATTAAAAATTTGAAAGTTAAAAAAATTTATAGGAAAACTTAATTGAATAAAAAAACTCTAATATTAGCTTTTTGGCAATAATATTGCACTCACGCCTTTCAAGAAACACAAGAAGTGCTAAAATTGCTAGTTAACAGCTTACCAGTCTGACTGATTGTGTGACAGAGCAAACGCAAAGAAGCGCAGACGCGCCGCGTTCTTATTGCATGTTTGAACAAGTCGCCGACAAGTGAGTATTTCGTCACAAAAAATCGCACAGACGCAGCGCGCGTTCGTATTGCATGTTTAAACAAGTCGCCGACAAATGAGTAACTAGTCACAAAAAATTGTTTCGGTTTAGTATGTACTACCATTTTATTATAATTATTTTTATAACAATATATTGATGGGAGAAAGTCGATAAAATAAATTCAATTTTAGAAATGCTTGGCGGGCCGCAAAAGCGTGTTTAACAATTTTATTTTGTTTAATTAAATAATTGTTGAATTATATTTTGTTTTATTTTGGGTTGCTCATCCCTGGTCTGAACCATAGGTTCTCAACGTCGGCGATAACGCCCCCTAGACTCTAGACTTGTTAGACTACCACTATTAGACTAAAGTTCGCTAGTTGTGAAAAAAGCTTGCAAAATGCGGCAGTTAAATTAAAACCTCGATCTACTCAAAAGCGCAACGGACGAAAACGCAATTTGCAAACACGAAAAACCCGTGAAAATCTTTTAGTCTGAGGGGGAATTTTAAGCGAATTGCGTTTAGGGACGTTCAAGTTTTGCGTTGCAATAGTTTTTGTGGCGCAAATTGGGCTAACTTTGGGTCAAATTGACAAAAAATAAGGAGCTCACCTGTCAATACACACACAGTTCAAACGTCAAACGGGAAAGGACAGGTTAGGAAGTTCTAGGGGAAAACAAAAAAAATCCAACTGTTAAATATTAGTGTTTTACACTAATAACATTTTAACATTTGAAATTTTTAAATTTTACATTCAAAAAAATCGTGATAATTTTATAGTTTCAACAAAAAAATTACGCGAATTGCGTTTTGGGGCGTGTAAATTTCGGTTTTCAATAGTTTTTTGCGGCGCAAATTGAGCTAAATTTGAGTAAAATTGTCAAAAATTAAGGAGCTCACCTGTCAATGCACACACAGTTCAAACGTCAAATGCGAAAGAACAGGTTAGGACGTTCTAGAGGAAAACAAAAAAAATCCAACTGTGAAATATTAGTTGGACTAATCAACAAATTTTACATTCGAAAACATCACAAAAATCTTTTAGTTTCGGTAAGGAATTTATGCGAAATGCGTTTTGGGACGTTTCAATTTCGGTTTGCAATAGTTTTTGCGGCGCAAATTGAGCTAAATTTGTGTAAAATTGGTAAACATTAAGGAGCTCACCTATCAATGCACACACAGTTTAAACGTCAAACGGGAAAGGACAGGTTAGGCAGTTCTAGGGGAAAACAAAAAAATCCAACCATCAAATATTAATAGGACTAAATCAACAAATTTTACATTCGGAAAAATCGCAAAAATCTTTTAGTTTCAACAAAAAATTTATGCGAATTGCGTTTTGAGACGTTTAAATTTCGGTTTGCAATAGTTTTTGCGGCGCAAAATGGGTTAAATTTGGGTAAAATTGGCAAAAATTAAGGAGCTCACCTGTCAATGCACACACAGTTTAAACGTCAAACGGGCAATGACAGGTTAGGAAGTTCTAGGGAAAACAAAAAAAAACCCAACTGTCAAATATTAGTAGGACTGAATCTCCAAATTTTACATTCGAAAAAATCACAAAAATCTTTTAGTTTCAGTAAGGAATTTATGCGAATTGCGTTTTGGGACGTTTAAATTTCGGTTTGCAATAGTTTTTGCGGCGCAAATTGGGCTAAATTTGAGTAAAATTGGCAAACATTAAGGAGCTCACCTGTCAATGCACACACAGTTCAAACGTCAAATGGGAAAGAACAGGTTAGGAAGTTCTAGGGGAAAACAAAAAAATCCAACTATCAAATATAAGTAAGACTGAATTTCCAAATTTTACATTCGAAAAAATCACAAAAATCTTTTAGTTTCAGTAAGGAATTTATGCGAATTGCGTTTTGGGACGTTTCAATTTCGTTTTGCAATAGTTTTTGTGGCGCAAATTGGTCTAAATTTGGGTCAAATTGGCAAAAATTAAGGAGCTCACCTATCAATGCACACACAGTTCAAACGTCAAATGGGAAAAAAACAGGTTAGGAAGTTCTAGTGGAAAACAAAAAAAAAACAACTGTCAAATATTAGTAGGACTGAATCTCCAAATTTTACATTCGAAAAAATCACAAAAATCTTTTAGTTTCAGTAAGGAATTTATGCGAATTGCGTTTTGGGACGTTTAAATTTCGTTTTGCCATAGTTTTTATGGCGCAAATTGGTCTAAATTTGGGTAAAATTGGCAAAAATTAAGGAGCTCACCTGTCAATGCACACACAGTTCAAACGTCAAATGGGAAAGAACAGGTTAGGAAGTTCTAGGGGAAAACAAAAAAATCCAACTCTCAAATATAAGTAGGACTGAATCTCCAAATTTTACATTCGAAAAAATCACAAAAAACTTTTAGTTTCAGTAAGGAATTTATGCGAATTGCGTTTTGT
This sequence comes from Phosphuga atrata, assembly GCA_944588485.1. NCBI lineage: Eukaryota > Metazoa > Arthropoda > Insecta > Coleoptera > Silphidae > Phosphuga > Phosphuga atrata. The sequence continues at coordinate 2,021,885 of OX155904.1, forward strand.
GACGTTTAAATTTCGTTTTGCAATAGTTTTTGCGGCGCAAATTGGTCTAAATTTGAGTAAAATTGGCAAACATTAAGGAGCTCACCTGTCAATGCACACACAGTTTAAACGTCAAACGGGAAAGGACAGGTTAGGAAGTTCTAGGGGAAAACAAAAAAATCCAATTCTAGGGGAAAACAAAAAAAAACCAACTGTCAAATATTAGTAGGACTGAATCTCCAAATTTTACATTCGAAAACCTCATAAAAATCTTATAGTTTCAGCAAGAAATGTATGCGATTTGCGTTTTGGAACGTTTAAATTTCGTGTTGTAATAGTTTTTGCGGCGCAAAATGGGCTAAATTTGGTTAAAATTGGCAAAAAATAAGGAGCTCACCTGTCAATGCACACACAGTTCAAACCTCAGACGGAAAAGGACAGGTTAGGGAGTTCTAGGAGAACACAAAAAAAATCCAACTGTCAAATATTAGTGGGACTAAATCAACAACTTTTACATTCGAAAAAATGGCAAAAAACTTGTAGTTTCAGCAAGAAATTTATGCGAATTGCGTTTTAGGACGTTTAAATTTCGTTTTGCAATAGTTTTTCTGGGCAAATTGGGCTAAATTTGAGTAAAATTGCTAAAAATTAAGGAGCTCACCTGTCAATGTCCACACAGTTCAAACGTCATACTTTTTTTAGGGGGAAAACAAAAACCCAATTGTCGAATGGTAGCAATGCATCAACAAATTTCAAATTCGGAAAAGTCGTAGAAATCTTTTAGTTTGAGGCAGAATTTATTGCGAATTCTTTTTCTTCTTCTTATTAGCATTCATACTTCCATTGTTGGAAATAGGCCTCTTTCAATTTTTTCCATGCTTTGTCATTTGCTGTTCTCATCCACTGTTTTCCTGCTATCGTCTTCATGTCATCTATCCATCTTGTTTGGGGTCTTCCCGTGCTCCTTTTTGTTTCCCGGGGTCTCCAGAAGGTAATCTTGTGGCTCCATTCTTCTGCATTCTTTCTGGCCACGTGTCCTGCCCATTGCCATTTGAGATCCGCTGTCCTCTCCATGACATCTATTATTTTTGTTTTTGTCCTGATATCTGTGTTGCGCATTTTGTCTCTTAGAGTAATTCCCAGCATCGCACGTTCCATTGCTTTTTGAGTCACTCTAAGTTTTGCTGCTGATTTTTTAGTGATAGCCATCGCTTCCAGGCCATAGGTGGCAACGGGGAGGATGCAGCTGTTGTAAACCTTAGGTAAATTGAGACGTCTTGGCTTTTTAGTATTTGGCTGAGCTTTCCAAAGGCGGCCCATGTCAGTTGGATTCTGCGTTTGATTTCGGCAGTTTGATTTTCTTTGCCAATTTTAATTGTATTATGCCCCAGATATGTATATTGCTCTACTTTTTCTATTATGGTGTTATCAATCGACATTTCCTGAGGGCTACTAGTTATAATTTTTGTTTTGTTTAGATTCATTTTTAAACCTATTTGCTTGGACAGGTTGCTTAGTTCTTCTACCATTGTTTTTAATTCTTCGATATTAGTGCTTATTAGAATTATGTCGTCCGCGAATCTTAAGTGACTTAAATATGTCCCGTCGATCTTCATGCCTTTCTCGTCCCAGTTTAGTTGTTTGAAAACCTTTTCTATAGCTGCGGTGAATAATTTGGGGGAGATCGTCGTTTATTTTTACGTGAAAGGTGGCCTCTTTGTAAATGTCCTCCATTACAGCGGTATATCTCGAGTCTATTCTTGCGTCGTTCATTGCCGACAGGAAAGCCCAAGTCTCGACACTGTCGAACGCTTTGTGGTAGTCTATGAACGCTATATTTATTGGGATATTGTATTCTGTTGTCTTTTCGATAAATGTTCGGATTGTTTGTAGGTGGTCTGTTGTGCCGAAACCTTTCCGAAAGCCCGCCTGTTCCACTAGTTGGTAGAAATCTAGTTTCTTTGTGAGTCGGTTTGTGATAATCCGCATCATAAGCTTATATAGGTATGATAACATGCTTATTGGACGGTAGTTTTCTATGTTTGTGGTGTCACCTTTTTTGTGCAGGATGATGACCTCTGCGTTCTTCCATTTTTTTGGTATTTTCCCCTCCATCAAACATTTGTTTGTTAGTATCCGCAGAGCTTCCAGTAGTGTACCGCCTCCCGCTTTTAGCATTTCTGCTGTTATCTGGTCCTCTCCTGGGGTCTTCCGGTTCTTCATTTGTTGTAACGCATATGTAATTTCAGCTGTCGTTATTTCCGACAGTTTTTCCGATCCTACATTTGTAATAGTTTTTGAGGATGTCGTTGGGTTCGGTATGGATGATGTGTATAGGCTGGCGTAGAATCTTTGGACTTCTGCGACGATGTCTGTTTTGTTGGTAATGATATTGCCATGGCGGTCTTTTAGTCTAACAATATCTTGTTTTCCATTTGAAAGCTTTGATTTGAGTACTCTTATGTTTTTGTTCGCCTCTATGGTTTCGATGATTTGTTGGGTTTTATAAGCTCTGATATCTGTGCGTATTTTCTTTTTTACTTTTTTGTTTATGGTGTTGTAATTGGGTGAGTCCCGGCAGGTTTCTCTTCTCTTCTTTATTAGCTCTTTTGTTTCCACTGATAGTCTGGTTTCTTTATCGTTTTTTATCTTGCTACAGATCTTCCGAGTGGCTGATTGAATTTCCTCTGTTATGCTTGTTGCAATATCATCTATAGTCATTTCTTGTAGATTTTCTGATCGTTTCATTCTCTTTTTTATTTCGTTTTCGTATTCATTTTTGTTGAGGGTCAGGAATTCGTCTGTTGGAAATTTCTTTTTGTGTACCAACTTCTTTCTTTCAATTTTTGTATTTATGAGGATCTTTGCCCGGACCAATCTGTGGTCGCTTCCTGTACTAAATCTGTTTAATACTGAGATATCTTTGCATATGTTTTTATTGTTAGAAAGTATGAAATCTATTTCATTTTTTGTCCATCTTTTTTTGATTTTGTTTTTTAAAGAAAGTGTTTAGACAAAATAGTTTTTCGGTGTTGAGGTAGTTACTTAATGTTTCTCCTCTTTCATTCCTTGTCCCCAGGCCGAAGTTTCCTACGTATTCGGTATCCTGTGACTGTCTTTTGCCTATTTTGGCATTAAAATCTCCGGTAATAACTGTGTAGTACGTTTTTGCCATGTTCTTGGCGCTGGTTATATCTTCGTATAGCGAAATTTCAATAGATTGCGAATTTCGATATTGAAAAATCGATATTGCGAAATGCGACGTGTGAATTCAACTTTGCGATATGTTTTGCATGTTTAACTCCCCCAAAATTTTCAGTTCGAAATTGACAGATAAAGTGCTGCATTCTGGGGAAATGCCAAATTTGCTATTACATTCAGAGAAAATTATTGACGTAAAATTAGCAAATTCGCTCCCACTTGTCAAAAGTGTCACACGTCAGATAAGAACGAATATTTTTGGTCTTGTACGTTTGGTCGGTTTGACCGCGTCTGCCCGGTCAACAGAAACTTAGTCTAGATGAAAAGAAATCCCATCTGTTTCAGATAATGTGAGAAACAGTTACGCAAAAACATTGGTCAGGTCCGCCAGCAAGTACAAGAACATAAGGTGCAGCTGGGTTTGCGACGGAACAACAGCTCAACCGCCAACGACCATTGGAACTGAAGGCTCCACAACACCCATTGGACCAACCACACCCTCTGGCAACCCTAGTGAATCAACCACAACAACCTTGGGCAATCCTAGTGAACCAACAGAAACAACCTCAGACAACCCTAGTGAACCAACCATTACAACCACCGACACTACCGCAGTTACACCGTCAAACCCAAGCACATGCAGCGGCTGGAACATCTGCACGTTCAAAGGCTACAGCCTCTTTTACGCTGTCATCGCCAACGTGGAGCCCAGGCTCGCCATTCAACTGCAGTATCTCCTCGCCGCCGTTAGCTCCCTCCAGAACACCGACAAACCAATCGTCAACGCAGTTCGCGCCATCCTCACCATTTCCGTTGGCGACCTCGCCGCAAACATCGAAATATTCCTCGCGGAAGTAACCAAACTCGCAGGTAAATAAAAGAAAACTTTCATTTGTCAAGTTATATAGTACGTCAGTTTGACAAACGATATTAATTTGACGTGTTGTATTGACAATTAATATTTGATCTGCCAAACTGTCATTTTAACAGTTTATTATTAAATTTGTCTAATTCAGATTTCATATTCGATGATTAGGTAAAACTGTCATTTGGAAAATAACTCTTTATCTTGTCAATTTGACATTTGATATGACGTATGATGTTGTTTTTTTTTTATTCAGGAGATAATGTGCAGGTGACTACAGCCCTGGACGGCCTCTTCAAGGGTGACATTGACCTAGCATCCGAGTACGAGGTCCTGCTGAAACCTGACAAAATTGGGCCGTCCAGCCCCTCCTATCCAACCAAAGGTATAAAAGGCGTGTTCCTAGCCCTCCTGCTTTCCATCAGAATCAGCATCACCGGCGAAACCCCGAAACAGCTCCAGGACGGCCTTCATGTCGACGACGACTCAAGAAAGAGCTTTATACTACTCATCCAGTTGCTCACCATCTTTGTCAATGCTCGCAATCAAGGGATCCCAGCCGGAGTTAAATTGTCCGCAGATATATCGGCCATTATCCACACCGGATTCATCTTAAAAGGATTTACCAGTAACGGAGGCGGTGAAGGAAGCGTTACTGTAGACGGTGGAAGCAGTGCAGTAAGCCCTAGTGGAGGCAATGGATCTGGCAATGGAAGCACTGGTTGGCAGATTGGAGGTAATGGAAGCAATGGATCTGGAAATGGAAGCACCAGTTGGCAGATTGGAGGCAATGGAACTGGTAATGGAGGCACTGGTTGGCAGATTGGAGGTAATGGAAGCAGTGGATCTGGTGGTGGTAGCAACGGTGGGCACAGTGGAGGTAGTGGAGGCAATGGATCTGGCACTGGAGGCACTGGTTGGCAGATTGGAGGCAATGGAACTGGTAATGGAGGCACTGGTTGGCAGATTGGAGGTAATGGAAGCAGTGGATCTGGTGTTGGTAGCAGCGGTGGGCACAGTGGAGGTAGTGGATCTGGCACTGGAGGCATTGGTTGGCAGATTGGAGGTAATGGAAGCAGTGGATCTGGTGGTGGTAGCAGCGGTGGGCACAGTGGAGGTAGTGGAGGCGGTGGATCTGGCACTGGAGGCATTGGTTGGCAGATTGGAGGTAATGGAAGCAGTGGATCTGGTGGTGGTAGCAGCGGTGGGCACAGTGGAGGTAGTGGAGGCAGTGGATCTGGCACTGGAGGCACTGGTTGGCAGATTGGAGGTAATGGATCTGGTGGTAGTAGCAGTGGTGGGCACAGTGGAGGTAGTGCATCTGTTGGTGGTAGCACCGGTTGGCATATTGGAGGTAGTGCAAGCAGTGGATCTGGTGGTGGTACCATCAGTGGAAACTGGGGTGGAGGTGGTTCGACAGCTAATAAGAGAAATCACGCCGAATCCGCTCACGAAACCAAGAAGGACGGAGTTCACGCCCACAAATCTCACCACGCCAAGGCCCATGAGGCTCATCAAGTTAACGGCCACGAAGCTCATCACGCCAAGGCTCATGAAAACCACCACGCCAAATCTCACGAAGGTCATCATGCCAAGTCTCACCACGCCAAAGCACATGAGGGCCACCATGCCAAATCTCACGAGTCTCATCATGCCAAGTCTCACGAGGCGCATCACGCCAAAGCACATGAGGGCCACCACGCCAAATCCCACGAGTCTCATCATGCCAAGTCTCATGAGGCACATCACGCCAAAGCTCATGAAGGTCATCACGCCAAATCACATGAAGGTCATCATGCCAAGGCTCATCACGCCAAAGCACATGAAGGTCATCATGGGAAGAAGGCTCATGAGGGACAGCACGAATCGCAGCATGGGGCCAAACACCACGAGAAACATCATGAGAAGAGCCAATAGGGATTCGACGGAGGATTTTATCGCATGGACACTGACACGATTCTGACATACTTTTTCTTTGGTGCTGGGACAATAATCTATCATATTATTTAATAAATGAATATGCATTCACGATGAACACAACACATGTCGCTTATTTTCTTTCATCCTTCCAAGAAACTTCACTGTCAATTTTGGGTGTGACATTGACTGATTTTTATAAATCTGTCAAATTGACGTTAACTGTCAATGTCATTTATAAAAATGTGCCAAATGTCATTTATTGAACACTTTAATACAAATGTTGCAATGCTTGTTGGGACTGTTCATTATGACAACTTTGACAGTTGATATCGCCGAAATATTGGTCAAACTTACGGTATCTTTCTCATTTTTGAACACAAAAATGACAATGTTTTGACGATTTTTAAAGTGTCATTTTAACACATGATTTATGGTTTTCATAAATATTTTTGAAAATGACATAAAAATTAACATTTAATCGATAATAACGCCAAATTGGCAGGAAATGTCAAATTTGGCGATTCTCATTAACTTTAAATTGTATGATCTCAATGTGAATGTGTTTAAAATATTTCACATATTTGAAAAATAAACTTCATGTTGTGAATTTGCATTTTTTTGTAAAAAAAATCATGTTGTGTCAAAGAAATGACAATTTTGTTGTTATTTTGACAAATATTTTATCATACTATTCATGATGTCAAATATTATGATAGATTTGCTTGTGTCATTTTGACAAATAATTTGTGATTTAAATACACATTTCGTTAGTTGATCAACGTTTCTTTCTATATTCAACATTTTTTTCAATAAACAGACGACTTAATATTTCGGCAGGTTTTATTATTTTAGCCAAATCGAGCATGGGAAAGATAATACAGTCGAACTTCCCTAAGACGAAGTACCAAAGTTCACGGAAAAAATTGGAGTTGTAGAAAATTCGAGTTAGAGAAATACAAAACTAAAAAGCTACTTCACTTTTCACAATTTATTCAAAGTAAATGTGTGCATAAGTAGGTATTTATACACAAAAAAGAAATATACATTATTAATATGTTATATTTTATTTTATTTATGTCATTATTAATATGTTATAATGTTATATAATTATAATCAATTAAAAATAATTATAATTAAAATATTATTTTTTGAAAAAGTCTGTAATATTTATTTGTTTTCCATTAAAAAGTTCTCTATCCACAAAGTTTTCCAAAGTAGACAATGCGCGGTACAATTCGTCTGGAAGATTGTCTTTAGAACACACATATTCGCTACACTTATTTAGAATGTGTAAATCTATTCAAATTCACTCCATTCAGCTTAAGCTACATTAGTTTGTTAGTTTACAAGTTGGAAGGTTTGAATTCAAACGTGGCAACGTTGCATCGTTGTTTTCAAGAGTTTGTTCGCGTCAGGTCCGCGAATCTCTCGGAACTTTTTGAAGATTGCGGCGGCGAGAGGGAACGGATTGGCGCCAGGGCGAGTTCGAAACGCGGGCGAACCGCCCGGCAACGTTTCTAAGCATTCGGTGCGCCCGCGCGAATTTTTCCCCGGCCGGAAAATTCGAATGTTCGGAAAGGATTTTTGCTCGGAGATTTCAAGTGACAGAAGGAGGAAGATGGCGGCTGCAGCGACACGACGCCATCTGCACCATTCCACCAAAGCTCCTCACATGTTCTCGGTGAGTTCGAGATTTCTTTTCGAAACTAGAAAACCTTTTATTTAATTCCCACTTCACAATTTCAATTTGATAAATTTGTTTTATTTTATACTACTTTAAGTATTATTTGTTAGACTAGACGGACAAGATTAGACAGACAAGACTAGACAGACAAGACTAGACAGACAAGACTAGACAGACAAGACTAGACAGACAAGACTAGACAGACAAGACTAGACAGACAAGACTAGACAGACAAGACTAGACAGACAAGACTAGACAGACAAGACTAGACAGACAAGACTAGACAGACAAGACTAGACAGACAAGACTAGACAGACAAGACTAGACAGACAAGACTAGACAGACAAGACTAGACAGACAAGACTAGACAGACAAGACTAGACAGACAAGACTAGACAGACAAGACTAGACAGACAAGACTAGACAGACAAGACTAGACAGACAAGACTAGACAGACAAGACTAGACAGACAAGACTAGACAGACAAGACTAGACAGACAAGACTAGACAGACAAGACTAGACAGACAAGACTAGACAGACAAGACTAGACAGACAAGACTAGACAGACAAGACTAGACAGACAAGACTAGACAGACAAGACTAGACAGACAAGACTAGACAGACAAGACTAGACAGACAAGACTAGACAGACAAGACTAGACAGACAAGACTAGACAGACAAGACTAGACAGACAAGACTAGACAGACAAGACTAGACAGACAAGACTAGACAGACAAGACTAGACAGACAAGACTAGACAGACAAGACTAGACAGACAAGACTAGACAGACAAGACTAGACAGACAAGACTAGACAGACAAGACTAGACAGACAAGACTAGACAGACAAGACTAGACAGACAAGACTAGACAGACAAGACTAGACAGACAAGACTAGACAGACAAGACTAGACAGACAAGACTAGACAGACAAGACTAGACAGACAAGACTAGACAGACAAGACTAGACAGACAAGACTAGACAGACAAGACTAGACAGACAAGACTAGACAGACAAGACTAGACAGACAAGACTAGACAGACAAGACTAGACAGACAAGACTAGACAGACAAGACTAGACAGACAAGACTAGACAGACAAGACTAGACAGACAAGACTAGACAGACAAGACTAGACAGACAAGACTAGACAGACAAGACTAGACAGACAAGACTAGACAGACAAGACTAGACAGACAAGACTAGACAGACAAGACTAGACAGACAAGACTAGACAGACAAGACTAGACAGACAAGACTAGACAGACAAGACTAGACAGACAAGACTAGACAGACAAGACTAGACAGACAAGACTAGACAGACAAGACTAGACAGACAAGACTAGACAGACAAGACTAGACAGACAAGACTAGACAGACAAGACTAGACAGACAAGACTAGACAGACAAGACTAGACAGACAAGACTAGACAGACAAGACTAGACAGACAAGACTAGACAGACAAGACTAGACAGACAAGACTAGACAGACAAGACTAGACAGACAAGACTAGACAGACAAGACTAGACAGACAAGACTAGACAGACAAGACTAGACAGACAAGACTAGACAGACAAGACTAGACAGACAAGACTAGACAGACAAGACTAGACAGACAAGACTAGACAGACAAGACTAGACAGACAAGACTAGACAGACAAGACTAGACAGACAAGACTAGACAGACAAGACTAGACAGACAAGACTAGACAGACAAGACTAGACAGACAAGACTAGACAGACAAGACTAGACAGACAAGACTAGACAGACAAGACTAGACAGACAAGACTAGACAGACAAGACTAGACAGACAAGACTAGACAGACAAGACTAGACAGACAAGACTAGACAGACAAGACTAGACAGACTAGACAGACAAGACTAGACAGACAAGACTAGACAGACAAGACTAGACAGACAAGACTAGACAGACAAGACTAGACAGACAAGACTAGACAGACAAGACTAGACAGACAAGACTAGACAGACAAGACTAGACAGACAAGACTAGACAGACAAAACTAGACAGACAAGACTAGACAGACAAGACTAGACAGACAAGACTAGACAGACAAGACTAGACAGACAAGACTAGACAGACAAGACTAGACAGACAAGACTAGACAGACAAGACTAGACAGACAAGACTAGACAGACAAGACTAGACAGACAAGACTAGACAGACAAGACTAGACAGACAAGACTAGACAGACAAGACTAGACAGACAAGACTAGCAGACAAGACTAGACAGACAAGACCAGGCAGAGAAGACTAGACAGACAAGACCAGACAGACAAGACTAAGCAGACAAGAGAAAAAAGTGAGTTTAGGAAGTTTCTTGGTTATTTCTTTTTGAGCTACAACTTTTTTTCTATTTTGTGAACCAGTTAAATGTTCTTTTCGACATAATAAAATGAAAAAATAAACGAACACGTCGTCAACACTTCTTTTATGAACACACTACGAATACTTTGTTATCTTGGTGGCAAGAAAGATGGATTTAAACTGAAGATAATTATATATTGTTAAGAGCAGTAAGGCCCCATTTGCCTGCCGCCACTATTAACGAAAGAATTCCAACACTAAGTGAACGGAGTTGTTCGGAACTGCAGAAAATAAATGCAGTCGAACTTCCTTAATTCGAATTATCATTGTTCACGAAAAAAATTGGAGTTATAGAAAATTCGAGTTAGAGAAATACATAATTACAAAATGAGCAAAATTCACTTTACACAATTTGCTCGAAGTAAATATAACATATGTATTTATTTATAAACTAAACAAAGAATATACATTATTAATATATTGTTATATAATTATAATTAATTAAAAATAATTATAATTAATACATTATTTTTTGAAAAAGTCGGTAATTTTAATTTTTTTTCCATTAAAAAATTCTCTATCTACAAAGTTCTCCAAAGTAGTTAATGCGCGGTACACTTCATCTGAAGAAAGGACTCCCAGCCAACTCTGTCTTCATAGGTACACTTTTTCAAACGTATGCATCATTTGCACCATTTTCGGCTTTGTTCAGAATTTCTTCTCGGTTTCTTATAATTAAAGAAAATGTACTTGGAGGAATCCCAAAGTCTTCAGAAATCACTTTTTTCTTTTTAATTCCTTTGTCAACTTCACTTATCAACTTCACTTTGTCAGATAACGACGTCTTATTGAGTTTTCTTATCTGACCACTCATATTTGAAATTGTAACGGCAAAGATAAAAAGAAACAATTAGTTTAAACTCTAAAATTTCATTAATATGTAGCACCTTTACTATAGGCTACGGTTTATGATAGGCAATAAAAATAAATTTCGGAAAGTACGCAGCGATTCAAAAATTGGAGTTATAGAGATAATTTTCTATGTACAATTTTACCATTGTACGCATTTTTACTACGTGTTATGGAAAAAATCGAGTTAAGAAAAATTCGAGTTATGAAAGTTAATTTATATGTAAAATGCTATCTAAACGTATGAATTTCTAAAAAAGTTCGAGATATAAAATAAATGGAGTTACAGAAGTTTGAGTTATGGAAGTTCGACTGTATATAATCGGTGCAATGTAACATCCAATAGTACGCCTTCCATTAGCACAAACACAACAATATCGTCTAATATCAGAGATTTAATTATTTTTCCAGAGTAGTTTATTGTTTAGTTTGCGATCTTAAAGCTTGAACTTTTGCTTGATATTACCATGAACTGCTTCAACTACCCAACGCACTTTGGTAACAAAGCTGATTACATTTCCCTTAAAGAGCCTGGCTTTGAATTCTAGTTGTTCTAAATATTCTGTTATATTACGAAAGCATCGATCTACTTCGATAATATAATCTTTTTTAGTAACTTAATGAGACCATTAGTATTGCTATTTTCATAATTTCATCAAGAAATCATCTGCAAGGAGTGAGAAATGTAAACATAAGTGAGTGGGCAGTTAGGAGACGACTTTATGCTGCTGGATTATCTTCTCGAACTAGAGCTACAGGACCGCATTCTTCCCGTGCACACCGGATTGCGAGGTTGAATTTTGCACGAGAACACTTGACTTGAACAATAGCGGATTGGAGACGCGTATTGTTTTTTGATGAACCGCGATTCTGTATTACGGGCTCAGATATACATATAAGAGTGTGGTGACGACAAGGAGAGAGATATGCTCAAGCGTGTATTGCCGAGCGACTACCATTTGGCGGAGGATCAGTTATGGCATAGGGAGGCATATCTTTTGACACTCGCACGGAGTTAGTCTTTATCGAGAATGGGACGTTGACCGCGCATAGATATCTGAACAGAGGTTCTAGAAGACCATGTTTTACCATTCATGGTTATTCTTGGAAACGACGCAACATTTATGCATGATAACGTACGGCCCCACACTGTTCGGATAGTTACTGAGTATCTAAACGAGTGTGAAATCACGCGATTTGTGTGGACAGCTCGCATTATTTGATTAAAATCCAATTGACCATATTTGGTATGAGATGAGAAAACATTTACGGAGACATGTGCCGGCCCCCAGAAATTCTAGAGAGCTTTGCGACATACTGGTGCAAGAATGGGACAATCTTCCGCAGAACGTGTTCCAAAATCTGATCCAGAGCATGACGCGTCGTTTGCAAGCTGTTGTCACTACCAGAGGAGAGAATACTCACTACTGAAGTCCTTAAACATTCTTTTATTTCAACAAAAGCATATCAATGTAAAGTTGTTCATTTTCATAACTTAGCATACCAAATTAAAGTTGTTCATTTTCATTACTTTCAATAAACTTTGAACAACAAAAACCTTTTTTTTATTCAAACACTCAATTAGTAAACTGTTACAACCGAAAAAACACGTAAAACAATAAAAATTTCTAAAATAACTTCAAATTATGGAGTGACCCTAATTTTATGCTCGGCAGTGTATTTATAACTAATTGAAAAAAACAAATTTCAACTTTTTCGCATTGAACATCCAAATTATTTACAATAAGGTTTTAAAATACATTAAAAAAAATCTATTTTTTTTTTTCAACAACCAAATTATCTCTCAATCTTTTAGGTCTTCCGGGTGGTCTTGAGCCGGGCGGGTTGTTTTCTAGGACTATTTTCGGAAGTCTGTTCTCGTTCATCCGTGTTACATGGTTATACCACTGCCCCTTACGTTGTCTTCCCCATCTCACAATGTCTTATATTTCGCATTGTTCTCTGATATCTGTGTTTCTTACTCTGTCTCTTCTTGTTTTCCCCACTATTGTTCTCAGTGTTTTCATTTTGGCCACCCTTAGCATGTATTTAGTCTTGTTGGTGTTTTCGCGAGCTTACAAGTGTTACAAGTCTTGTAGATTCTAATTTTGCTATCTTTGCGCATGTACGGGTTTGCCCAGACTATATCTCTAGGCATCCTGATAGTGCGGATGCTTTGTTAATCTGGCTCCTCAGGTCTTTAACTGGGTCGTGGGTGCTTGAAATTCCTATGCCCAGGTATCTGAATTGCATCACCTGTTCTATGAGATTGTCCTCCACCACTAGCTTACATCTGAGCGGATCTTTCGCGATTGTCATACATTAGTTTTGTTGATAGAGATGTTCATATTGAGTTGGCAGCTTACTTGGAAGAACTGAAAGAGTTGTCTCTGTGACATTGACTCTGTTGACATTTATGCAACATAAATATAACATCATGTATTTGCTTTGTGCTACCTCTAAAAAAGTTATAAAAAGCTAGCAATATATTATTCAGTAGTTCACCTGGTGCGAAAGCCAATAATTTTTTTTTTTGCCGATTTTGCACTCACTGCCACGGACGCCCAGGACTTATTTGAAGGGCTCCAGGTCGCCGGCTGGATTCGTTCACTTCAGAACACTTGCCCGCAGCCATTCCGGTTTTAAACTGCGACCACTTTTTGCGAATCTGCGGCAGTTTGAAGAGAAAAATGGTCAAAAATTGCGAAAAAACAGAGGCGTTTTGCGGGGGTACATAGAACTTCGGAACTAATTGACGGATCGGAACCGGACCGGTGCCGTTCGATCGGCCATAGAACCTTTTAGTTTGTTTGGGAGTTTAATCCCGATTGCGCCGAAGATGGCGTCGTGACGCCATATAAACGACGTTTTTTGGACGTCCAGGAAAACTCCCACGGAACCGCCAACTTGAGCTCTGCGGGAACGATTTCGCGCGATTTCCGCATCAAATTGAACGTTTCATCTTTTCCTGCAAGCGGCAACGCGCTTCGTCGTCTGCGACCGTCCCGACGCCCTTTCAAACTGTGAGTGCTACGAAGTCAGATTGAAAACTATAGAATAACTGACAAATTTCACACGAGATTTGTTTTTGGTGGTCCTAAAAAGTCTCATAGTATTATAGAGGTCCGGAAAGGTTGTGTATGTTGATAAATACGAAAATTTTTCACCGGGCACTGCAACGGGCTTCTTTGGGCTCGCTACGCTCGTAATCGGCATCTTGCCTACACCTATGTTTTTTCTTACAATTTGTTACGACTCTGGTAAAATGTAGTCGACAAATGTGTTTTTTAGCAATTAGAAAAAAAAGATTAATGATTAGAAAAATCGTTTTTAATTTTTTTCAGATTGTTCCACCACATCAAAAAAATTAAAAAAATTCTTGAGTATAAAGGAGTACAGAAGACATTTTCTGACAAAATTTGGCGGATGACACTTTTCAAAAATACGGGTCAAAAAAGTGATTTTATTTTAATTTCTTTTCTTAAGATATTCCAAGATTTTCGATCTTGGAACCATAACAATTTTTGCTTTTTACTAGTAAGTATTGAGATAAAAATCGGCGTTTATTAAAATTCAATTTTACAATGGAAAAAAAATAAATCCAAAAATCACTTTTTTCATAATATCTCGATAACGGCTCGAGATAAAGAGCTCAAATTTGGACTAAATTATTTTTATTTGGTACCAAAACGATCCCCAAAGTGCGAAGAAAAAAACTCCGCGGGGGCAAATTTCATATATAAATCATTCAGTCATTTTGACAAATATTTTGCGATTTTGTTAAACATTTCGTCAATTTTATTTATCATACAATTCATGATGAGTCAAATATTATGACATATTTGATGTTGTCATTTTGACAAATAATTTGTTGTTTTGATAAACATTTCGAACATTTTGTCGACACATTGAGATCATACAATTTAAAGTTGATTCTCAGATTTGAAATTTCCTGCCAATTTGGCGTTATTATCGATTGAATGTTAATTTTTATTTCATTTTGACAAATATTCTGCAATTTTGTTAAAAAATTTAATGACAATTTATCATACAATTCATGTTGTGTCAAATATTATGACACAGGTATTTGATTCTGTCATCTCGACAAATAATTTGTAATTTTACATTCGAAAAAATGCGAAAATCTTATAGTTTCAGCAAGAAATTTACGCGAATTGCGTTTTGGGACGTTTAATTATCGGTTTGCAACAGATTTTGCGGCGAGAATTGGACTAAATTTGGGTAAAAGTGGCAAAATTTAGGGAGCTCACCTATAAATGCAGACATCTCAAATGTCAAACGGGAAAGAACAGATTAGGGAGTTCTAGGGGAAAACAAGAAAAAACCAACTGTCAAATATTAGTGAGACTAAATCATCAAATTTTACATTCGAAAAAATCGCAAAAATCTTTTAGTTTCACCAAGAAATTTACGCGAATTACGTTTTGGGACGTTTAAATTTCGGTTTGCAATAGTTTTTGCAGCACAAATTGGGCTGAATTTAAGAAAATTTGGCAAACATTAAGGAGCTCACCTGTCAATGCACACACAGTTCAAACGTCAAACTTTTTTTGGGGGAAAAACAAAAACCCAATGGTCGAATGGCAGCAGTGCATCAACAAATTTTAAATTCGGAAAACTCGTAAAAAATTTTTAGTTTGAGGCAGAATTTATTGCGAATTGCGACGTTTGAATTCCACTTTGTTATATATTTTGCTTAGATTCATTCATTCATTTTGACGTCACATTGAGATCATACAATTTGAAATTGATTCTCAAATTTGAAATTTCCTGCTAATTTGGCGTTATTATCGATTAAATGTTAATTTGTATGTCATTTTGACAAATATTTTGAGATTTTGTTCAACATTTTGTCATTTTGACAATTTATCATACAATTCATGTTGTGTCAAATATTATGACATATTTGATGTTGTCATTTTGAAAAATAATTTGTGGTTTTGATAAAAATTTCGTCATTTTGACGATACATTGAGATCATACAATTTAAAGCTGATTCTCAAATTTGACATTTCCTGCCAATTTGGCGTTATTATCGATTAAATGTTAATTTTTATCTAATTTTGACAAATATTCTGCAATTTTGTTTAAAAAGATGTCATTTTGACAAGCAATTTATCATACAATTCATGTTGTGTCAAATATTATGACATATGTATTTGATGTTGTCATCTCGACAAATAATTTGTAATTTTACATTCGAAAAAATCGCGAAAATCTTATAGTTTCAGCAAGAAATTTACGCGAATTGCGTTTTGGGATGTTTAAATTTCGGTTTGCAATAGTTTTTGCGGCGCAAATTGGACTAAATTTGGGTAAAATTGGCAAAATTTAGGGAGCTCACCTGTAAATGCAGACAGTTCAAATGTCAAACGGGAAAGAACAGGCTAGGGAGTTCTAGGGGAAAACACTAAAATAATGATAAACACTAAATCATAAAATTTTACATTCGAAAAAATCGCAAAAATCTTTTAGTTTCAGCCAGAAATTTACGCGAATTGCGTTTTGGGACGTTTAAATTTCAGTTTGCAATAGTTTTTGCGGCGCAAATTGGGCTGAATTTGAGTAAATTTGGCAAAAATTAAGGAGCTCACCTGTCAATGCACACACAGTTCAAACGTCAAACTTTTTTTGGGGGAAAAACAAAAACCCAATGGTCGAATGGCAGCAATGCATCAACAAATTTCAAATTCGAAAAACTCGTAGAAACCTTTTAGTTTGAGGCAGAATTTATTGCGAATTGCGACGTTTGAATTCCACTTTGGGATATATTTTGCGTAGTTTTCGTCATTTTGACGTCACATTGAGATCATACAATTCGAAATTGATTCTCAAATTTGACATTTCCAATTTGGAGTTATTATCGATTAAATGTTAATTTTTATGTCATTTTGACAAAAATTTTGCGATTTTTTTAAACATTTCGTCATTTTGACAAAAAATTTATAATACAATTCATGTTGTGTCAAATATTATAACATATTTGATGTTGTCATTTTGACAAATAATTTGTGGTTTTGATAAACATTTCGTCATTTTGACGACACATTGAGATCATACAATTTGAAATTGATTCTGAAATTTGACATTTCCTGCCAATTTGGCGTTATTAAATGTTAATTTTTATGTCATTTTGACAAATATTTTGCGATTTTCTTAAACATTTTGACAAATAATTTATCACACAATTCATATTGTGTCAAATATTATGACATATTTGATGTTGTCATTTTGACAAATAATTTCTGGTTTTGATAAACATTTCGTCATTTTAACGTCACATAGCTATCATACAATTTGAAATTGACTGTCAAAAGTTTTGACATTTCCTGTCAAATCTGACATTAACAGTAAAAAAATGAGATATTTACTGAATATAATCAATGTGATGTGGATGGAGTAATCTAGATATAGATAAATCTGTCTCATTTATTGTTTTGTTGTCGGTTTTGGTAGAAAAGGTGTCTGGTGGATAACATTTGTGTATACAATCTGATTTTAAATATATTTTTGTTTAAACTTACAATTAGGAAAGTAATCAGAAAGAAAACTATCACAAGAAAGGTGAGAGAGAGTAATTAAACTAATCCTAAATAAATACGTAATACCGAGGTCCCAAAAAAAGTAGATTTAGTGACAAAAATTTCCCAAAAAAAAGGCAAAATTTTAAGCAAATTTCCTTTGATTGCGAAAGTTTTACATTTATTTACACGCAAAATTAAACTTTTTTTTTTTGGGAAATTTCGAAAAACTTTTCTGGAACATCACAAATTACCTAAGACCCAAGAGAACGAAAAACTAACGTCGTCAATGCTCAGCTTCCCTTGCCTCGACAACAAAACCGACCATTAACAACAAACATACTTTGGTATTCAATATACAACAAGAAAATCATTATATCAACTTATCTAATCACAATATTTCAACTTTATTCAAAATAAGATTCTAATAAAACTAAATAATATAAGGAAAAATATTGGTATAAGGGACTACGATCGAAATGTCAATATGTCAATGTCAAAAGTGACACTAAACTGACAAATATTTAGGTTTTTTAGAAAAATTTTTAGCTTTGATTTGATCTTCGTTATCATCGATCAAATTAAAAATTATGTCATTTTGACAAATAATTTCTGATTTTGATAAAACATTTTGACAATCATACTCATGTTTTGTCAAATATTATGACAATTTCATTGGTGTTACATACATTTTGCAGATTTCGATTCATATTTTGACACATTTTTTTCTGTTGAAACTGTAAATTTTGATAATTGATAATGCCAAAGTCATATATTTTGACAACAAGTGTCATTTTAACAAATTTTTCTTGCTTTTGATAAACATTTATAAATATTTAAATAAAAAAGAAGCTGTGTCATAGAAATGTCAATTTTGATAGTGTTATTATGACAAACATTTTGATAAATATTTTATTGTATCAAAGTTGATATTTGAATCCAAACAAGTTTGCAAATAGTTTGCAGGTTTTTAATTGGAAATTGTAAATTTTGACAGTTGTTAATGCCAAAGTCAAAAATTTGACAGTTTTTAGTGTCATTTTGACAAATATCTCAATAATAAACTTCATATTGTGTCAAATATAATGTAAATTTTCATAGTCTTATTTTGACAAACATTTTGTCATTTTGATAAATATTTTATTACATCTTGTAACAAAGTTGATAATTGAATCCAAATAATTTTGCAAACAATTTGCTGATTTTTAAATTTTAACGTTTTTTTTTTGTTGAAATTATAAATTTAGACATTTCTTGTCAAAAATTTGACGGTTATTTAGTGTCATTTCGACAAATATTTTAGTAACAAACTTGTGCATGTTGTGTCAAATATAATATATATTTTCATAGTGTTATTTTGACAAATATTTTGTCATTTTGATTAATATTTTATTACATCTTGTATCAAAGTTGATATTTGAATCCAAACAATTTTGCAAATAATTTGCAAATATTTAAATTTGGACGTTTTTTTTTTCTGATGAAAATGTCAAAAATTTGACAGTTTTTTAGTGTCTTTTTGACAAATATTTAAATAGGAAACTTCATGTTGTGTCAAATATAATGTAAATTTTCATAGTGTTATTTTGACAAACATTTTGATAAATATTTTATTACATTTTGTATCAAAGTTAATATTTGAATACAAACAATTTGCAGATTTTAAAATATTTACGTTTTTTTCAGTTGAAATGGTAAATTTTGACAGTTGTTAATGCCAAAGTCAAAAATTTGACAGTTTTTTACTGTCATTTTGACAAATATTTTTATAATAAACTTCATGATGTCAAATATATGTAAATTTTTAAGTGTTATTTTGACAAACATTTTGTCATTCTGATCAATATTTTATTACATCTTGTATCAAAGTTGATAATTGAATCCAAACAACTTTGCAAATAGTTTGCAGATTTTTAAATTTTGACGTTTTTTTTCTGTTCAAATTGTAAATTTTGAGTTGTTAATGTCACAGTCAAAAATTTGACAGTCATTTTGTCAAATATTTTGCCAAACGACAAAAATTTAACAAATGACAAAAATTTTGACAACTCGTTTTTTTTTCTGTTGAAATTGAAAATTTTGAGTAGTTAATGCCAAAGTCAAAATTTTGACAGTTTTTTAGAGTCATATTGACTTATTGAATTATTTTACCAAACGACAAAAATAATAAAAATTTAACAAATGACAAAAATTTTGACTGACAACGTTCTTTTTCTGTTGAAATTGAAAATTTTTAGTTAGTGCCAAAGTCAAAATTTTGACAGTTTTTTTAGTTATTTTGACAAATATTTTACCAAATGTCAAAAATGACAAAAATTTTGACAACGCTCTTTTTCTGTTGAAATTGAAAATTTTGAGTTGTTAATGCCATAGTCAAAAAAGACAGTTTTTTTGTGTCATTTTGACAAATATTTTAATAAAAAACTTCATGTTGTGTCAAATATAATGTAAATTTTCATAGTGTGATTTTAACAAACATTTTGTCATTTTTATAAATATTATATTACATCTTGTATCAAAGTTGATAATTGAATAAAAAAAGTGTTTTGACGTTTTTTTTTCTGTTGAAATTGTAAATTTTGACAGTTGTTAAAGCCAAAGTAAAAAATTTGACAGTTTTTTTAGTATCATTATGACAAATATTTTAATAACAAACTTCATGTTGTGTCAAATATGATGTAAATTTTCATAGTGTTCTTTTGACAAACATTTTGTCATTTTGATAAATATTTTATTACATCTTATATCAAAGTTGATAATTAAATCCAAACAATTTCCAGATTTTTAAATTTTGACAACGTTTTTTTTTCCAGTTGAAATTGTAAATTTTGACAGTTGTTAATGCCAAAGTTAAAAATTTGACAGTTTTTTAGTGTCATTTTGACAAATATTTTAATAACAAACTTCATGTTGTGTCAAATATATTGTAAATTTTCAGTGTTATTTTGAAAAACATTTTGATAAATATTTTATTACATCTTTTATCAAAGTTGATAATTGATTCGAAACAATTTACAGATTTCAAAATTTTGACAATGTTTTTTTTTCTGTTGAAATTTGTAAATTTTGACAGTTGTTAATGTCAAAGTCAAAAATTTGACAGTTTTTAGTGTCATTTTGAAAAATATTTTAATAAAAAACTTCATGTTGTGTCAAATATAATGTAAATTTTCATAGTCTTATTTTGACAAACATTTTGATAAATATTTTATTACATCTTGTATCAAAGTTGATATTTGAGTCCAAACAATTTACAGATTTTAAAATTTTGACAATGTTTTTCTTCAGTTGAAATTGTAAATTTTGACAGTTGTTAATGCTAAAGTCAAAAATTTGATTTTTGTTTTTTTGGTGTCATTTTGACAAATATTTTAATAACAAACTTCGTATTGTGTCAAATATAATGTAAATTTTCATAGTGTTATTTTAACAAACCATTTGTCATTTTAATAAATATTTTATTATATCTTGCATCAAAGTTGATATTTGAATCCAAACAATTTACAGATTTTTAAATTTTGAAGTTTTTTTTTTAGTTGAAATTGTAAATTTTGACAATTGTTAATGCCAAAGTCAAAAATTTGTTTTTAGTGTCATTTTGACAAATATTTTAATAACAAACTTCATGTTGTGTCAAATATAATGTAAATTTTCTAGTCTAGTATAATATTAATTTTCATAGTGTTATTTTGACAAATATTTTGTCATTTTGACAAATATTTTATTGCATCCTGTATCAAAGTTGATATTTGAATCCAAACAATTTGCAGATTTTAAAATTTTGACAATGTTTTTTTTTCTGTTGAAATTGTAAATTTTGACAGTTGTTAATGCCAGTTGAAAAAATTTGACAGTTTTTTAGTGTCATTTTGACAAATATTTTAATAATAAACTTCATGTTGTGTCAAATATAATGTAAATTTTCATATTGTTATTTTGACAAACATTTTGTCATTTTGATAAATATTTTAATACATCTTCTAACAAAGTTGATATTTGAATCCAAACAATTTACAGATTTTAAAATTTTGACAATGTTTTTTTTTCAGTTTAAATTGTAAATTTCGACAAAAATTTGACAGTTTTGTGTCTTTTTGACAAATATTTTAACAACAAACTTCATGTCGTGTCAAAGAAATGTCAATTTTGATAGTGTTATTTAGACAAAAATTATTGACAAATAGTTTATTCCATTGTAGCTAACTTGATATTTGCAGATTTTAAAATTTTGTCAATGAAATATTTGAAATAGTAAATTTTGACAGCTGTCAAAATATTGCAAGAAAAACGTCAAAAGATTTTGTACATTTTTTTAAAGAATTTGACGTTTTTCTGTCACTTTTTTCGCATGATACTGACAGATATTGACATTTCCTATGGAATGAAATTGATGAGGGGTGGAAATTTTGTTTCGCTCGCACTGCCCGATCCAAACAAAAAAAAAAAAACTATTTTTGCGGAAATGAATAATAAAATGAAATTAATTTAAAACAAGTGCTAGTAGACGGGACTGTCGGGCATTTCGCACTGTCCGATGGTGACGCGGTGCATCGCCATTTCCGAGATCCCGTGATAGTGGACGAACGCGCCCCCGAGCACAAACACGTGGAAAATCTGATGGGAATGGAACCAGATATCACATTTCCCTGGGAACCAGCGTTCCGGCACCCTCAGCGCGTACAGAACCGCGCCGACGATGTACAGCAGCCCCATCAGAATCAACCAGCCCAAACTCTTCTGACTCAGATGGTTGAACCAGCCCTCGACGAGCCCGTAGTGGATGGCAGGCACGATTCCACTCAACCCAAAGGTCATGAAAACACCTGCCCTAAACGGCCTCCAAGTCGACTCGGAGAACTTGTCCCACAGGCTGACCATAATGCTGGTGATGCCAAGCGCGCAGACCACGCTGAGGTAGACGACTTTGGGTCGGAAATGGCAGTAGAAGCCGTAGTAGAGCCAGGGCACGAACGATCCCATGATCAGAAGCGCGATGCCGCAGTAATCCAGCTTTGAAAACAACTTCCCGATAAACTGCGAGTGGCAGTTCACGGTGTGGAACACGAACGAGAAGCCCAGGCAAATTATAGCCCCGGCGAAGAACGCACCGAACACTATCTTCTCCTGCAGCTCGATCTCTATCGACGGACGCATCAGGAAATATATAGCTATACCTACAAAAACAAACCCTCAGCTAATTTGCAAATTGATTTCGCGAAATTGTACCTATGAATGCGACGCATCCGAGCAGATGCGTCCAGATGTTGGCCGTCTCGGTGTGCAGCCGGAAGATGCTCTTGAAGCACGCGCGGAACGACGGCAGCGGCGGCCGGTGCCCGCTCGTCAGGAAATCATTGTCTTGCAGCCACGCCGGCAGGTGGTTGAAGTGGCACACGTTCCATCCCGCCTGGATTAGCTTACGCACCACCACCTCCGCCTGTCCCGCCGCGTTGTGAGCCAGCGCCGATATATCCAACTCATCACCTAACAAACAAATGATTTTGAAAAATATTAAAAATTAATTTATGTCAAAATTGACGTTTAAATTATGAGAATGTCAAATTGTGAGAACTGACTAATCAAAATGTGAATTTAAATGTCAAAATTGATAGTTCAATGCCAAATTTGACAGCTCCGATATGTGCAGAATCTAACAAAACAAAACAAAACAAAATTCATAAATTGAAAATAGTTGTCAAATAAATAATGTCAAAAACATTTAAATTCTTATATCAAAAATGACATTAAAATTGCGAGAATTGACATTTAAATTGTGTAAGTTGACATTAAAATTGTGAGAATTGACATTTAAATTGTGAGACTTGACATTTAAGTAATCAAAATTGTCATTCCAAATTCAAAATTGATAGTTCAATGCCAAATTTAACAGCTCCGATATGTGAAGCTCATCATATAACAAAACAAGAAACAATTTTTTTCAATTTTGTAAATTGAAAATAGTTGTCAAATAAATAATGTCAAAAACATTTGAATTATTAAATCAAAATTGACATTAAAATTGCAAGAATTGACATTTAAATTGTGCAAATTGACATTAAAATTGTGAGAATTGACATTTAAATTGTGAGACTTGACATTTAAGCAGTCAAAATTGTCATTCCAAAGTCAAAATTGATAGTTCAATGCCAAATTTGACAGTTTGCCAGCTCCGATGTATGCAGCTCATGATCTAACAAAACAAGAAACAATTTTTTTCAATTTTGTAAATTGAAAATTGTTGTCAAATAAATAATGTCAAAAACATTTAAATTCTTATATGAAAATTGACATTTCAATTGCGAGAATTGACATTTAAATTGTGAAAATTGACATTTAAATGGTGAAAATTGAAATTTAAATTGTGAGACTTGACATTTAAGCAGTCAAAATTGTCATTCCAAAGTCAAAATTGATAGTTCAATGCCAAATTTGACAGTTTGCCAGCTCCGATATGTGCAGCTCATGATCTAGCAACACAAGAAACAATTTTTTTCAATTTTGTAAATAGAAAATTGTTGGCAAATAAATAATGTCAAAAACATTTAAATTATAATATCAAAATTGACATTAAAATTGCGAGAATTGTCATTTAAATTGTGCAAATTGACATTAAAATTGTGAGAATTGACATTTAAATTGTGAGACTTGACATTTAAGTAGTCAAAATTATCATTCAAAAGTCAAAATTGATGGTTTAATGCCAAATTTGACAGTTTGACAGCTCCGATATGTGCAGCTCATCGTTTAACAAAACAAAAAACAATTTTTTTCAATTTTGTAAATTGAAAATAGTTGTCAAATAAATAATGTCAAAAACATTGAAATTCTTATATGAAAATTGACATTAAAATTGCGAGAATTGACATTTAAATTGTGAGAACTGACATTAAAATTGTGAGAATTGAAATTTAAATTGTGAGACTTGACATTTAAGCTTTTGACAGCTTAAAAGATTTAAATTTGACAGTTTGACAACTCCGAAATGTACAGCTCATCACCTAACAAAACAAGAAACATTTTTTTTCAATTTTGAAAATTGAAAATTGTTGTCAAATAAACAATGTCAAAATTGAAATTTAAATTCTAATATCAAAATTGACATTTAAATTGCGAGAGTTGACATTTAAATTGTGAAAATTGACATTTAAATTGTGAAAATTGAAATTTAAATTGTGAGACTTGACATTTAAGCAGTCAAAATTGTCATTCCACAGTCAAAATTGATAGTTCAATGCCAAATTTGACAGTTTGACAACTCCGAAATGTACAGCTCATCACCTAACAAAACAAGAAACAATTTTTTTCAATTTTGAAAATTGTTGTCAAATAAACAATGTCAAAATTAACATTTAAATTCTAATATCAAAATTGACATTTAAATTGCGAGAGTTGACATTTAAATTGTGAAAATTGACATTTAAATTGTGAAAATTGAAATTTAAATTGTGAGACTTGACATTTAAGCAGTCAAAATTGTCATTCAAAAGTCAAAATTGATAGTTCAATGCCAAATTTGACAGTTTGACAACTCCGAAATGTACAGCTCATCACCTAACAAAACAAGAAACAATTTTTTTCAATTTTGAAAATTGTTGTCAAATAAACAATGTCAAAATTAACATTTAAATTCTAATATCAAAATTGACATTAAAATTGCGAGAATTGACATTTAAATTGTGAAAATTGACATTTAAATAATAAATAAAAATTTAAATTTAAATTGTGAGACTTGACATTTAAGCAGTCAAAATAGTGATGCCAAAGTCAAAATTGATAGTTCAATGCCAAATTTGACAGTTTGACAGATCCGATATGTGCAGCTCATCATCTAACAAAACAAGAAACAATTTTTTTCAATTTTGTAAATTGAAAATAGTTGTCAAATAAATAATGTCAAAAACATTTAATTTCTTATATCAAAATTGACATTAAAATTGCAAGAATTGACATTTAAATTGTGTAAGTTGACATTAAAATTGTGAGAATTGACATTTAAATTGTGAGACTTGACATTTAAGTAGTGAAAATTGTGATTCCAAAGTCAAAATTGATAGCTCAATGTCAAATTTGACAGTTTGACAGCTGCAATATGTACAGCCCATCATCTAACAAAACAAGAAACAATTCTTTTCAATTTTGTAAATTGAAAATAGTTGTCAAATAAATAATGTAGTAAACATTTAAATTCTTATATAAAAATTGACATTAAAATTGCGAGAATTTACATTTAAATTGTGAGAATTGACATTAAAATTGTGAGAATTGACATTTAAATTGTGAGACTTGACATTTAAGCAGTCAAAATTGTTATCCCAAAGTCAAAATTGATAGTTCAATGCCAAATTTGACAGCTGCGAAATGTGCAGCTCATCATCTAACAAAACAAGAAACAAATTTTTTTCAATTTTGTAAATTTAAAATTGTCAAATAAATAATGTCAAAAACATTTAAGTTCTTATATCAAAATTGACATTAAAATTGCGAGAATTGACATTTAAATTGTGAGAATTGACATTTAAATTGTGAGACTTGACATTTAAGTAGTGAAAATTGTGATTCCAAAGTCAAAATTGATAGTTTAATGCCAAATTTGACAGTTTGACAGCTCCGATATGTGCAGCTTATAATCTAATAAAACAAGAAACAATTTTTTTCAATTTTGTAAATTGAAAATAGTTGTCGAATAAATAATGTCAAAATTAACATTTAAATTCTTATATCAAAATTGACATTAAAATTGCGAGAATTGACATTTAAATTGTGAGAATTGAGATTTAAATTGTGAAACTTGCAAATTAAGTAATCAAAATTGTCATTCCAAAGTCAAAATTGATAGTTCAATTTCAAATTTGACAGTTTGACCGCTCCGATATGTGAAGCTCATCGTTTAACAAAACAAAAAACAATTTTTTTCAATTTTGTAAATTGAAAATAGTTGTCAAATAAATAATGTCAAAAACATTTAAATTCTTATATGAAAATTGACAATAAAATTGTGAGAATTGACATTTAAATTGTAGAACTGACATTAAAATTGTGAGAATTGACATTTAAATTGTGAGACTTGACATTTAAGCAGTCAAAATTGTCATTCCAAAGTAAAAAATTGATAGTTCAATGCCAAATTTGACAACTCCGAAATGTACAGCTCATCACCTAACAAAACAAGAAACAATTTTTTTCAATTTTGAAAAGTGAAAATTGTTGTCATATAAACAATGTCAAAATTAATATTTAAATTCTAATATCAAAATTGACATTTAAATTGCGAGAATTGACATTTAAATTGTGAAAATTGACATTTAAATTGTAAAAATTTAAATTTAAATTGTGATACATGACATTTATGCAGTCAAAATTGTCATTCCAAAGTCAAAATTGATAGTTCAATGCCAAATTTGACAGTTTGACAACTCCGATATGTGCAGCTCATGATCTAACAAAACAAGAAACAATTTTTTTCAATTTTGTAAATAGAAAATTGTTGTCAAATAAATAATGTCAAAAACATTTAAATTCTAATATCAAAATTGACATTAAAATTACAAGAATTGACATTTCAATTGTGAGAATTGACATTAAAATTGTGAAAATTGACATTTAAATTGTGAGACTTGACATTTAGGTCAAAATTTCAAAATTATCATTCCAAAGTCAAAATTGATAGTTCAATGCCAAATGACAGTTTGACAGCTCCTATATGTGCAGCTCATCATCTAACAAAACAAGAAACCAATTTTTTCAATTTTGTAAATTGAAAATTGTCAAATAAATAATGTCAAAAACATTTAAATTCTTATATCAAAATTGACATTAAAATTGCGAAAATTGACATTTAAATTATGGAATTGATATTAAAATTGTGAGAATTGACATTTAAATATTGAGACTTGACATTTAAGCAGTCAAAATTGTCATTCAAAGGTCGAAATTGATAGTTCAATGTCAAATTTGACAGTTGACAGCTCCGATATGTGCAGCTCAGCACCTAACAAAAAAAGAAACAAATTTTTTAAATTTTGCAAATTGAAAATAGTTGTCAAATAAATAATGGCAAAATTAACATTTAAATTCTTATATCAAAATTGACATTAAAATTGCGAGAATTGACGTTTAAATTGTGAGAATTGACATTAAAATTGTGAGAATTGACATTTAAATTGTGAGACTTGACATATAAGTAGTCAAAATTGTCATTCCAAAGTCAAAATTGATAGTTCAATGTCAAATTTGACAGTTTGACAGCTGCAATATGTACAGCTCATCACCTAACAAAATAAGAAACAATTTTTTTCAATTTTGTAAATTGAAAATAGTTAATAAGAAATAAATAATGTCAAAATTTGACAGTTTGGCAGCTCCAGCTGCTATCCAACAGCTATCAAAATTGACATTAAAATTGTGAGAATTGACATTTAAGCAGTCAAAATTGTCATTCAAAAGTTATAATTGATAGTTTAATGCCAAATTTGACAGATATATGTCAAAATTGACAAGTCGCCGTTAAAAATTTAAGAAAACACAAAATAAAAAATCTAAATACAAATTGCAAGACCGTAAAACTATGGCAGAAGCGGGGGAACGTCAAATCAGCCCAAGTTTACCATCGAGTAACGAGTTCGTTTCGGTCGGGCAACCAAACAAACTCTCAAAGCAAAACAAAAACAGTCTAGAACCGTACACTACCTGTACCTAAGACTGCGGCCTTCAACACATCACTCATCTCCGAGTCGAGAATGTTCTCGTCTTCGGGCGTCGAAGGCAGAGGACATCCCACACAATCCTCTTCCACCTAAAACAAAAACAATAAATTCATTGCGTATACCACATTGTATACTTCAAAGCCGGTTGAGTAGCTGACAGTTTAAGTTTGACAGTTGGTCATGTTTGTCAGATGGTCATATTTGTCAGATGGTCATGTGGGACAATTGATCATGTTTGTCAGTTGGCCATGTTCAACAGTTGGTCATGTTTGACAGTTGCTTAAGTTTGACATTTGGTCATATTTGACGGATGGTCAAACATGATCATGTGTGACAGTGGGTTATGTTTGTTAGATGGTCATGTGGAACAGTTGATCACGTTTGACAGTTGGCCATGTTCAACAGTTGGTCATGTTTGTGTTAGTTAAGTTTGACAGTTGGTCATATTTGACAGATGGTCAAACATGGGCATGTGTGACAGTAGGTTATGTTTGTTAGATGGTCATGTGGGACAGTTGATCATGTTTAACAATTTGATATCCACTTGAGTAAAATCGAGGGATGTGTGCAGCCGGCTTTAAAATATGTTTCAAAATAGTTTTGAGTCGTTAAATGGTTTTTACTAACCAAAGAATTGACATCTTCGTCTAGTAAATCCTTGATTTCGGAGGTGATGGACTCGGTCTCGGGGTCCCAGATCTTCCTTTTCCTGAGGCCGTCCTCGTGTTCGGGCAGTGAGCGCAGCGAAGAGTCCTCCGCGTCGCTGTAGTAAGACATCGTGCGACTCGCCTGAAACGAATTATCACAGCAGGATTTGGCGAAATTGTCCGGGCAATCCCGATAAGATTAAGCAAATTCGATTCTAAAGGTCAAAGTTTTCTTTTAAAAATCGATTAATATCAAAGAATTCGAGATAAGATATTTTTAATTTTAAATTTGGCGCTGTTTATATTGCAGTTATGTTGGATAACCTAAGGTACACAACTGTTTTGACGTTTGTGGTGCTGGTGTCTACACATTTGAAATTGCAAGTTTCGATGGTTTTTTGAACGTTTGAGACGGGAACAAGGCGTGAAATAGGCGAAAGTAAGTCCAAATTTTGTAATACAATTATAGCATCCGTTGGGGATAATCTTAAAAATGAGTTTTTGAATGCGCTATCGTTTAGCTTTTAGCGCGAAATTTTATTGGTGTAAAACGTTCTTTTGTTGGTAATTTTTTTGTGTTTGTGTGTCGCAGTCATTTTAAATATTTAGTTATTTCAACGGTTTTTTTAACGTTCCAACCAAAACCACGGTAATAAACAGATAACATGCATTGGGGTAATCTCAAAAATGAGTTTTTGAATGCTCCAACATTTCCATCGTTAAGTTTTTAGCGCGAAATTTTATTGGTGTAAAGCGTTCTTTTGTTAGTCAATTTTTTTTGACGTTTGTGTGTGGCAAGCATTTTAAATTTAGATATTTCAACGGTTTTTCGAACGTTTCAACCAAAACCATGGGCGAAAACGGAGAAATGTGAGTCTGAATTTCATAATAAACTAATAAATTCCGTTCGGGATCATCAGAAAAATCTCAAAAATTCGTAGAAAAATTAGTCAACCTTAAAATATTTTCCCGATCAAACGACACTTTTTGCAATTTAAAAGTTATTATTTTGGTAACACTGCTTTTAGTTTCGATGTAAAATTTCAACGTTTGTACAAAAATTATTTCAGTTTATATAAAAATTATTTAAATTTCAAAGAATGTTTGGTAAGACTAGACAGACAAGACAAGACTAGACAGACAAGACTAGACAGACAAGACTAGACAGACAAGACTAGACAGACAAGACTAGACAGACAGACAAGACTAGACAGACAAGACTAGACAGACAAGACTAGACAGACAAGACTAGACAGACAAGACTAGACAGACAAGACTAGACAGACAAGACTAGACAGACAAGACTAGACAGACAAGACTAGACAGACAAGACTAGACAGACAAGACTAGACAGACAAGACTAGACAGACAAGACTAGACAGACAAGACTAGACAGACAAGACTAGACAGACAAGACTAGACAGACAAGACTAGACAGACAAGACTAGACAGACAAGACTAGACAGACAAGACTAGACAGACAAGACTAGACAGACAAGACTAGACAGACAAGACTAGACAGACAAGACTAGACAGACAAGACTAGACAGACAAGACTAGACAGACAAGACTAGACAGACAAGACTAGACAGACAAGACTAGACAGACAAGACTAGACAGACAAGACTAGACAGACAAGACTAGACAGACAAGACTAGACAGACAAGACTAGACAGACAAGACTAGACAGACAAGACTAGACAGACAAGACTAGACAGACAAGACTAGACAGACAAGACTAGACAGACAAGACTAGACAGACAAGACTAGACAGACAAGACTAGACAGACAAGACTAGACAGACAAGACTAGACAGACAAGACTAGACAGACAAGACTAGACAGACAAGACTAGACAGACAAGACTAGACAGACAAGACTAGACAGACAAGACTAGACAGACAAGACTAGACAGACAAGACTAGACAGACAAGACTAGACAGACAAGACTAGACAGACAAGACTAGACAGACAAGACTAGACAGACAAGACTAGACAGACAAGACTAGACAGACAAGACTAGACAGACAAGACTAGACAGACAAGACTAGACAGACAAGACTAGACAGACAAGACTAGACAGACAAGACTAGACAGACAAGACTAGACAGACAAGACTAGACAGACAAGACTAGACAGACAAGACTAGACAGACAAGACTAGACAGACAAGACTAGACAGACAAGACTAGACAGACAAGACTAGACAGACAAGACTAGACAGACAAGACTAGACAGACAAGACTAGACAGACAAGACTAGACAGACAAGACTAGACAGACAAGACTAGACAGACAAGACTAGACAGACAAGACTAGACAGACAAGACTAGACAGACAAGACTAGACAGACAAGACTAGACAGACAAGACTAGACAGACAAGACTAGACAGACAAGACTAGACAGACAAGACTAGACAGACAAGACTAGACAGACAAGACTAGACAGACAAGACTAGACAGACAAGACTAGACAGACAAGACTAGACAGACAAGACTAGACAGACAAGACTAGACAGACAAGACTAGACAGACAAGACTAGACAGACAAGACTAGACAGACAAGACTAGACAGACAAGACTAGACAGACAAGACTAGACAGACAAGACTAGACAGACAAGACTAGACAGACAAGACTAGACAGACAAGACTAGACAGACAAGACTAGACAGACAAGACTAGACAGACAAGACTAGACAGACAAGACTAGACAGACAAGACTAGACAGACAAGACTAGACAGACAAGACTAGACAGACAAGACTAGACAGACAAGACTAGACAGACAAGACTAGACAGACAAGACTAGACAGACAAGACTAGACAGACAAGACTAGACAGACAAGACTAGACAGACAAGACTAGACAGACAAGACTAGACAGACAAGACTAGACAGACAAGACTAGACAGACAAGACTAGACAGACAAGACTAGACAGACAAGACTAGACAGACAAGACTAGACAGACAAGACTAGACAGACAAGACTAGACAGACAAGACTAGACAGACAAGACTAGACAGACAAGACTAGACAGACAAGACTAGACAGACAAGACTAGACAGACAAGACTAGACAGACAAGACTAGACAGACAAGACTAGACAGACAAGACTAGACAGACAAGACTAGACAGACAAGACTAGACAGACAAGACTAGACAGACAAGACTAGACAGACAAGACTAGACAGACAAGACTAGACAGACAAGACTAGACAGACAAGACTAGACAGACAAGACTAGACAGACAAGACTAGACAGACAAGACTAGACAGACAAGACTAGACAGACAAGACTAGACAGACAAGACTAGACAGACAAGACTAGACAGACAAGACTAGACAGACAAGACTAGACAGACAAGACTAGACAGACAAGACTAGACAGACAAGACTAGACAGACAAGACTAGACAGACAAGACTAGACAGACAAGACTAGACAGACAAGACTAGACAGACAAGACTAGACAGACAAGACTAGACAGACAAGACTAGACAGACAAGACTAGACAGACAAGACTAGACAGACAAGACTAGACAGACAAGACTAGACAGACAAGACTAGACAGACAAGACTAGACAGACAAGACTAGACAGACAAGACTAGACAGACAAGACTAGACAGACAAGACTAGACAGACAAGACTAGACAGACAAGACTAGACAGACAAGACTAGACAGACAAGACTAGACAGACAAGACTAGACAGACAAGACTAGACAGACAAGACTAGACAGACAAGACTAGACAGACAAGACTAGACAGACAAGACTAGACAGACAAGACTAGACAGACAAGACTAGACAGACAAGACTAGACAGACAAGACTAGACAGACAAGACTAGACAGACAAGACTAGACAGACAAGACTAGACAGACAAGACTAGACAGACAAGACTAGACAGACAAGACTAGACAGACAAGACTAGACAGACAAGACTAGACAGACAAGACTAGACAGACAAGACTAGACAGACAAGACTAGACAGACAAGACTAGACAGACAAGACTAGACAGACAAGACTAGACAGACAAGACTAGACAGACAAGACTAGACAGACAAGACTAGACAGACAAGACTAGACAGACAAGACTAGACAGACAAGACTAGACAGACAAGACTAGACAGACAAGACTAGACAGACAAGACTAGACAGACAAGACTAGACAGACAAGACTAGACAGACAAGACTAGACAGACAAGACTAGACAGACAAGACTAGACAGACAAGACTAGACAGACAAGACTAGACAGACAAGACTAGACAGACAAGACTAGACAGACAAGACTAGACAGACAAGACTAGACAGACAAGACTAGACAGACAAGACTAGACAGACAAGACTAGACAGACAAGACTAGACAGACAAGACTAGACAGACAAGACTAGACAGACAAGACTAGACAGACAAGACTAGACAGACAAGACTAGACAGACAAGACTAGACAGACAAGACTAGACAGACAAGACTAGACAGACAAGACTAGACAGACAAGACTAGACAGACAAGACTAGACAGACAAGACTAGACAGACAAGACTAGACAGACAAGACTAGACAGACAAGACTAGACAGACAAGACTAGACAGACAAGACTAGACAGACAAGACTAGACAGACAAGACTAGACAGACAAGACTAGACAGACAAGACTAGACAGACAAGACTAGACAGACAAGACTAGACAGACAAGACTAGACAGACAAGACTAGACAGACAAGACTAGACAGACAAGACTAGACAGACAAGACTAGACAGACAAGACTAGACAGACAAGACTAGACAGACAAGACTAGACAGACAAGACTAGACAGACAAGACTAGACAGACAAGACTAGACAGACAAGACTAGACAGACAAGACTAGACAGACAAGACTAGACAGACAAGACTAGACAGACAAGACTAGACAGACAAGACTAGACAGACAAGACTAGACAGACAAGACTAGACAGACAAGACTAGACAGACAAGACTAGACAGACAAGACTAGACAGACAAGACTAGACAGACAAGACTAGACAGACAAGACTAGACAGACAAGACTAGACAGACAAGACTAGACAGACAAGACTAGACAGACAAGACTAGACAGACAAGACTAGACAGACAAGACTAGACAGACAAGACTAGACAGACAAGACTAGACAGACAAGACTAGACAGACAAGACTAGACAGACAAGACTAGACAGACAAGACTAGACAGACAAGACTAGACAGACAAGACTAGACAGACAAGACTAGACAGACAAGACTAGACAGACAAGACTAGACAGACAAGACTAGACAGACAAGACTAGACAGACAAGACTAGACAGACAAGACTAGACAGACAAGACTAGACAGACAAGACTAGACAGACAAGACTAGACAGACAAGACTAGACAGACAAGACTAGACAGACAAGACTAGACAGACAAGACTAGACAGACAAGACTAGACAGACAAGACTAGACAGACAAGACTAGACAGACAAGACTAGACAGACAAGACTAGACAGACAAGACTAGACAGACAAGACTAGACAGACAAGACTAGACAGACAAGACTAGACAGACAAGACTAGACAGACAAGACTAGACAGACAAGACTAGACAGACAAGACTAGACAGACAAGACTAGACAGACAAGACTAGACAGACAAGACTAGACAGACAAGACTAGACAGACAAGACTAGACAGACAAGACTAGACAGACAAGACTAGACAGACAAGACTAGACAGACAAGACTAGACAGACAAGACTAGACAGACAAGACTAGACAGACAAGACTAGACAGACAAGACTAGACAGACAAGACTAGACAGACAAGACTAGACAGACAAGACTAGACAGACAAGACTAGACAGACAAGACTAGACAGACAAGACTAGACAGACAAGACTAGACAGACAAGACTAGACAGACAAGACTAGACAGACAAGACTAGACAGACAAGACTAGACAGACAAGACTAGACAGACAAGACTAGACAGACAAGACTAGACAGACAAGACTAGACAGACAAGACTAGACAGACAAGACTAGACAGACAAGACTAGACAGACAAGACTAGACAGACAAGACTAGACAGACAAGACTAGACAGACAAGACTAGACAGACAAGACTAGACAGACAAGACTAGACAGACAAGACTAGACAGACAAGACTAGACAGACAAGACTAGACAGACAAGACTAGACAGACAAGACTAGACAGACAAGACTAGACAGACAAGACTAGACAGACAAGACTAGACAGACAAGACTAGACAGACAAGACTAGACAGACAAGACTAGACAGACAAGACTAGACAGACAAGACTAGACAGACAAGACTAGACAGACAAGACTAGACAGACAAGACTAGACAGACAAGACTAGACAGACAAGACTAGACAGACAAGACTAGACATACAAGACTAGACAGACAAGACTAGACAGACAAGACTAGACAGACAAGACTAGACAGACAAGACTAGACAGACAAGACTAGACAGACAAGACTAGACAGACAAGACTAGACAGACAAACCGACAAAACTAGACGGACAAGACTAGACGGACAAGACTAGACGGACAAGACTAGAAGGACAAGACTAGACGGACAAGACTAGACGGACAAGACTAGACGGACAAGACTAGACGGACAAGACTAGACGGACAAGACTAGACGGACAAGACTAGACGGACAAGACTAGACAGACAAGACTAGACGGACAAGACTAGACGGACAAGACTAGACGGACAAGACTAGACGGACAAGACTAGACGGACAAGATTAGACGGACAAGACTAGACGGACAAGACTAGACGGACAAGACTAGACGGACAAGACTAGACGGACAAAACTAGACGGACAAGACTAGACGGACAAGACTAGACCAACAAGACTAGACAGACAAGACTAGACAGACAAGACTAGACAGACAAGACTAGACAGACAAGACTAGACAGACAAGACAAGACTAGATGGATAAGACTAGAATCTACAATTAAAGCTACAATCTAGATAAGACTAAAACAAATCGTTCTATAATATTCACTATAAACTATATGCTTGAAATTATCAACATTTTCCATCTCATATTACGAGCCAATGTTTACCATTGCAATATCAAATGAACAAGTTATCGGCGAGATTCGAACAATAAATCCCCAAGTTTTCACCGTCAACAACAACATTTGCAACAACACTTTCTAGAAAATTGCACTTTAATCAAACCTCGTACACGCATATTAATTACCACAATTAACTTTTGTACTTTGGAACCATAACCACAGTGCAATTACAACAATAAAAAATAGAACCGCAAAACCAGATAACTCATTCTAGATGGAATAAGCAATAACAAACCTATTTAGAACATAAGTAGATGCCAATCAAGACAATATTAAATTATCTATCATCATTATCATTGGTCCTACAGCCTTGCGAGAGCCTCGACCGCCCTTAGTCTTGTCCGCCATACTTCCCTATTCTGTGCTGTTGTGCGCCAGTTGGTTGCGCCCATTTTCTTGGCGTCCTCGTCTACCGCGTCTCGCCAGCGCAGTTTGGGTCTTTCTCTGCGTATTCTTCCCTCAGGTTGGGCCGTTAGCAGCGCTTAGGAAGGTTTGCGCTCTTGCTAAATCTTCCCACTTTTATGCGGCATACCACTTTTCTTCCATTGCCTATATCGCGGTATATGTGGTAGATTTCTTCTTCGACAGAATCCGTCGTCGCATGTGGGTCCGCATATCGTTCTTAGAATCCCATGTTCAATTGTTAATTGTAGGTTTTCATCGGCTTTTGATATCGCCCACTATTGAATCTTTGCGGAAAATTTACACGTCGACTTGTTTGTCTTGTCGTGTAGTTTCTGTCTTCGCCCGGGGACTTGTTATTTTTAATTCGCTTGTTTGCCTGCGCTACTTACTGAGTAGATGGAGGTTCTATTGGGTCATTGTTCCCTACTGCTGTCTCTGTTGCCCCTTCGGCATGCAGTAGTTCCTGAAAGTGTACAACTCAACTTCTTCGTTTGTACTCACTATATGGCCGTTTTTAGGGTTCCGTACCGAAAACGGAACCCTTATAGGATCACTTTGTTGTCCGTCCGTCCGTCTGTCTGTCTGTCAAGACCATTTTTCTCAGGAACGCGTAGAGGTAACAAGTTGAAATTTGTAGCAAATACTCGGGTCTGCGGTCTCTTTCAGCTGTGAAAAATTCAAACTTGTAAGTCAACCCGATCAAAAGATATGACCATTTATGTCGCATATTTTGCGATTTCACAAGGGAATCAAAACCTATAGGGTACTTCCCGTTGACCTAGAATCATGAAATTTGGCAAGAAGCGGTGTCTTACAGCACATGTAAAGGGAAAAATCTGAAAACCGTAAATATGTAGTTTAATTACAAGAAAAATGCGAATTTACTATTAGAAACTTATGAAAATACACTATGTGTTGCGTGGTATTGTCAGGCACCAGAAGCATATGGGTTGCATACAGTTAGGTCCTCCTAAAGTAACCTTACTTACAAGTTTGTACGGAACCCTCGGTGCGCGAGTCACAACTCGCACTTGCCCATTTTTTTTTGTTCTTACAAATGCCCATTCGTGGTTTATATTCTTTACGTGCGTTATTTAGAGGTTTGTAGAATTTTCTTGTCTCATTCTGGTTCTTTAGAGCTTGGAGTTTCTAGGGCCTGATTTTCTTTCTTCTGTACAATTGTTTCTTTTCTCGTCTGAGGTATTTATAGTTGTGTTGCCTTTTTCGTGTGCATATTTGTTGGATAAGTTTGTATGCATCGTTTTTCTTTCTGGTGATATTTTCGCAATCGGCATCAAACCAGCTGTTTCGTGGGGAAGCTTGTTCCTGTCCTAGTATGATGTCAGCTGCATTTATGTTTCCACTTTTACAAATGCTCCATTGGTTTAAATCAATAGGGGATTGGTTGTATAATTGGTTCTGATATCTCTCTAGCACTTCGGGATCATTTAAGAGTTTGATGTTGTAACGGGTACCTTTTTCTTGCCTGATGTTCGCAATTCTTTGCCGTCGTTTGGTTCCTACTATGTAGTGGTCTGAGTCTATATTTGTACCTCGATACCGATTTGTGCGCACATCCATGATATGTCGTGTGTTTATTAGCGCGTGGTCCATTTGATTCTTTGGCAGTCCGTCTGGCGAGGTTCACGTTACCTTGTGGATGTTTTTGTTACGGAAAATGTATTCTTTGAAGCTGCGAAATAAACTACTCTAACCCCGTTATCATTGGTTGTTTCATGAGCACTGAACTTACTAATATATGGTTGGTATATCTTTTCCTTACCCAGTTTTGCATTTAGATCACCAATAGACCTTTCAGGAATTTGAAAGTTTCGGGTACATATTTAGTTATACGTCAAAAAGTTCGGGCACCTTTTGACGTGAAAACTATGAAAAGGTCTATTATTATCTTAATGTCGTTTTTGGGGCAATCATAAAGTATCTTTTCTAGTTCTTCATAGAACTGATCTTTGTCCTCTGTTGGTGTACGTTAATAAGACTTATGTTAAAAAAATTGCCTCTATCTATTAGACTAATTTATTATAAATTAAATATATTCGTGCCTGTTATCTATTAGACTACTTTATTATGAGTTATTTATGTTCCTACCTAGAATAGTTATTACACAGATTACAGCTATTGAGTTCTAATCCAAATTAGTCATTAAGTCTAGATAACATTTTTTTGTAATTGCCTTTTCCATGTTACCTAAATTTTTGTATAGACTAGAATCTAGATACATTTTGCATAGTCTAGAATCTAGATAGATTCTGTATAGTCCAGAAGGTAGATAGATTTTGTATAGTTTAGATTGCAGATGAATTCTGTATAGACTAGGATCTAGATAAATTTTGCATAGTCTAGAATCTATATAGATTCTGTGCAGTCTAGAAGGTAGATAGATTTTGTAAAATTTAGATTGCAGATGAATTCTGCATAGATTAGAATCTAGATAAATTTTACATAGTCTAGAATCTAGATAGATCCTATATGGTCTCGAAGGTAGATAGATTTTGTATAGTTTAGAATGCACATGGATTCTGTATAGACTAGAAAGTAGATAGATTTTGTATAGTCTAGAATCTAGGTAGAATTTGTATAGTCTAGAATCTAGGTAGATTTTGTATAGTCTATAATCTAGATAGATTCCGCATGGTCTGGAAGCAAGATAGATTTTGTATAGTTTAGAAGGCAGATGGATTCTGTATAGACTAAAACGTAGATAGATTTTATAGTGTCTAGAATCTAGATAGATTTTGTATAGTCTAGAATCTAGGTAGAATTTGTGAAGTCTAGAATCTAGATAGATTCTGCATGGTCTAGAAGCAAGATACATATTGGATAGTTTAGAATGCAGGTGGATTCTGTATAGACTAGAAAGTAGATAGATTTTGTATTGTGTAGAATCTAGATAGATTTTGTATAGTCTAGAATCTAGGTAGAATTTGTGAAGTCTATAATCTAGATAGATTCTGCATGGTCTAGAAGCAAGATAGATATTGGATAGTTTAGAATGCAGGTGGATTCTCCATAGACTAAAACGTTGATAGATTTTGTATGGTCTAGAATCTAGGTGGAATGTGTGAAGTCTATAATCTAGATAGATTCTGCATGATCTAGAAACAAGATAGATATTGGATAGCTTAGAATGCAGGTGGATTCTATATAGACTAAAACATAGATAGATTTTGTATTTTCTAGAATCTAGGTAGAATGTGTGAAGTCTATAATCTAGATAGATTCTGCATGGTCTAGAAACAAGATAGATATTGGATAGCTTAGAATGCAGGTGAATTCTATATAGACTAAAACATAGATATATTTTGTATTGTATAGAATCTAGATAGATTTTGTATAGTCTAGAATCTAGGTAGACTGTGTGAAGTCTATAATCTAGATAGATTCTGCATGGCCTAGAAACAAGATAGATATTGGATAGTTTAGAATGCAGGTGGATTCTCCATAGACTAAAACGTAGATAGATTTTGTATTGTCTAGAATTTAGATAGATTTTGTATGGTCTAGAATCTAGGTAGAATGTGTGAAATTTATAATCTAGATAGATTCTGCATGGTCTAGAAACAAGATAGATATTGGATAGCTTAGAATGCAGGTAGATTCTCCATAGACTAAAACGTAGATAGATTTTGTATTGTCTAGAATTTAGATAGATTTTGTATGGTCTAGAATCTAAGTAGAATGTGTGAAGTTTATAATCTAGAAAGATTCTGCATGGTCTAGAAACAAGATAGGTATTGGATAGCTTAGAATGCAGGTGGATTCTCCATAGACTAAAACGTAGATAGATTTTGTATTGTCTACAATTTAGATAGATTTTGTACAGTCTAGAATCTAGGTAGACTGTGTGAAGTCTATAATCTAGATAGATTCTGAATGGTCTAGAAGCAAGATAGATATTGGATAGTTTAGAATGCAGGTGGATTCTCCATAGACTAAAACGTAGATAGATTTTGTATTGTCTAGAATTTAGATAGATTTTGTATAGTCTTGAATCTAGGTAGAATTTGTATAGTCTAGAATCTAGGTAGATTTAGTATAGTCTATAATCTAGATAGATTCCGCATGGTCTGGAAGCAAGATAGATTTTGTATAGTTTAGAATGCAGATGGATTCTGTATAGACTAAAACGTAGATAGATTTTATAGTGTCTAGAATCTAGGTAGAATTTGTATAGTCTAGAATCTAGATAGATTCTGCATGGTCTAGAAGCAAGATACATATTGGATAGTTTAGAATGCAGGTGGATTCTGTATAGACTAGAAAGTAGATAGATTTTGTATTGTGTAGAATCTAGATAGATTTTGTATAGTCTAGAATCTAGGTAGAATTTGTGAAGTCTATAATCTAGATAGATTCTGCATGGTCTAGAAACAAGATAGATATTGGATAGCTTAGAATGCAGGTGGATTCTATATAGACTAAAACATAGATAGATTTTGTATTTTCTAGAATCTAGATAGATTTTGTATAGTCTAGAATCTAGGTAGAATGTGTGAAGTCTATAATCTAGATAGATTCTGCATGGTCTAGAAACAAGATAGATATTGGATAGCTTAGAATGCAGGTGGATTCTATATAGACTAAAACATAGATAGATTTTGTATTTTCTAGAATCTAGATAGATTTTGTATAGTCTAGAATCTAGGTAGACTGTGTGAAGTCTATAATCTAGATAGATTCTGCATGGTCTAGAAACAAGATAGATATTGGATAGTTTAGAATGCAGGTGGATTCTCCATAGACTAAAACGTAGATAGATTTTGTATTGTCTAGAATTTAGATAGATTTTGTATAGTCTTGAATCTAGGTAGAATTTGTATAGTCTAGAATCTAGGTAGATTTAGTATAGTCTATAATCTAGACAGATTCCGCATGGTCTGGAAGCAAGATAGATTTTGTATAGTTTAGAATGCAGATGGATTCTGTATGGCTTAGAAAGAAGATAGATTTTGTATTATCTAGAATCTAGATAAATTTTGTATAGTCTATAATCTAGGTAGAATTTCTTTTGCATGGTCTAGAATGCAGATGGATTCTGTATAGACTAAAACGTAGATAGATTTTGTATTGTCTAGAATCTAGGTAGAATTTGTATAGTCTAGAATCTAGATAGATTATGCATGGTTTAGAAGCAAGATAGATATTGGATAGTTTAGAATGCAGGTGGATTCTGTATAGACTAGAAAGTAGATAGATTTTGTATTGTGTAGAATCTAGATAGATTTTGTATAGTCTAGAATCTAGGTAGAATGGGTGAAGTCTATAATCTAGATAGATTCTGCATGGTCTAAAAACAAGATAGATATTGGATAGCTTAGAATGCATGTGGATTCTATATAGACTAAAACATTGATAAATTTTGTATTGTCTAGAATCTAGATAGATTTTGTATAGTCTAGAATCTAGGTAGAATGTGGGAAGTCTATAATCTAGATATATTCTGCATGGTCTAGAAACAATATAGATATTGGATAGTTTAGAATGCAGGTGGATTTTATATAGACTAGAACGTAGATAGATTTTGTATTGTCTAGATAGATTTTGTGTTGTCTATAATCTAGGCAGAATTTCTGTAGTCTATAATCTAAATATATTCTGCATGGTCTAGAAGCAAGATAGATATTGTATAGTTTAGAATGCATTATGTATAGACTAGAACGTAGATAGATTTTGTATTGTCTAGAATCTAGATAGATTCTGTATAGTCTATAAGCTAGACAGATGTAGTTTAGAAGAATTTAAATAGATTTTCTACATGCAAGAATCGAAATAGATTCTGCATAGTCTAGATCAGTGGTGCCCAAACTATTTTCATTTGCAGCCCAACATTTTCTGTAACATTTTATCGCGACCCCTGGATATAAGTAAAGTGAATATTGTAATTCCCAAACAGTTCTGCCAACATCTCCACAAAGTTTGAAACAATTCCCCAAATTAGTTTTTGAGAAAATTAAGTTTGTAAATTCCAA
Organism: Phosphuga atrata; assembly: GCA_944588485.1. Lineage (NCBI taxonomy): Eukaryota > Metazoa > Arthropoda > Insecta > Coleoptera > Silphidae > Phosphuga > Phosphuga atrata. The sequence continues at coordinate 2,064,158 of OX155904.1, forward strand.
TATTTACAAATTTGATTTTCAAGGTGGAATTTGAAAAAAAAAAACTGCAATATTTGCTGAAATAAATGTTAAAATATTGCGAAAATTTGCTAAATATTTTGCAACAGTTTTACCAATATCTCCGCAAAATTTGAAACAAATCTCCAAATTAGGTTTTGAGAAAATTTTGTTTGAAAATATCAATGGTTACAAATTTGATTTTCAAGGTGGAATTTATAAAAAAAATGCAATATTTGCTAAAATAAATATTAAAATATTGGGAAAATTTGCTAAATATTCCGGAACAGTTCTACCAACATCTCCACAAAATTTGAAACAAATCCCCAAATTAGTTTTTAAGAAAATTAAGTTTGAAAATTTCAATGTTTACAAATTTGATTTTCAAGGTGGAATTTACAAAAAACTGCAATATTTGCTGAAAAAAACATTAAAACATTGTGAAAATTTGCTAAATATTTCAAAACAGTTCTACCAACTTCTCCAAAAAAAATTAAACAAATCCCCAAATTAGTTTTTGAGAAAATTAAGTTTGAACATTTCAATGTTTACAAATTTGATTTTCAAGGTGGAATTTACAAAAAACTACAATATTTGCTGAAATAAACATTAAAATATTGTGAAAATTTGCTAAATAATCCGGAACAGTTCTACCAACATCTCCACAAAATTTAAAACAAATCTCCAAATTAGGTTTTGAGAAAATTAAGTTTGAAAATATCAATGTTTACAAATTTGATTTTCAAGGTGGAATTTATAAAAAACTGCAAAATTTGCTGAAATAAATATTAAAATATTGAGAAAAATTGCTAAATATTCCGGAACAGTTCTACCAACATTTCCACAAAATTTGAAACAAATCCCTAAATTAGTTTTTGAGAAAATTAAGTTTGAAAATTTCAATGTTTACAAATTTGATTTTCAAGGTGGAATTTACAGAAAACTGCAATATTTGCTGAAATAAATAACAAAATATTGTGAAAATTTGCTAAATATTCCGGAACAGTTCTACCAATATCTACATAAAATTTAAAACAAATCCCCAAATTAGTTTTTGAGAAAATTAAGTTTGAAAATTTCAATGTTTACAAATTTGATTTTCAAGGTGGAATTTACAAAAAACTGCAATATTTGCTGAAATAAATAACAAAATATTGTGAAAATTTGTTAAATATTCCAAAACAGTTCTACCAACATCTCCACAAAATTTGAAACAAATCTCCAAATTAGTTTTTGAGAAAATTAAGTTTGTAAACATCAATGTTTTTTAAATTTCCTCATTTTTTGACATTTCACTATTTACTGCTACCCAATACTTACACTCGAAATGCCTTAAATTTTTAATGAATTCGACAACCCAAAAAAATTCTCTATCGACCCCTCTAGTGGTCGCAACCCATGGTTTGTACATCACTGGTCTAGATAATTCTGTATTGTCTAGAATCTAGATTATACAGAATCTAGAATTGCACTTTATATGGATCTATAGTCCATTTTTTTTAAGAATGCAGTAACTAGAAACCTAATTTACACTGTGATACAATGTTCAATCTAGTTACAAAAATTGGCGTTAAATTCAAATATACTTGAATACTTTACTTGAATTTAGTTATAGTCCAGTCATTATAGTAAGTTCACCTCGGAATTAGAGATACCCAGCTGTAAGTCTGTAAATACTTGTATATTGACACCCTAAAAGTTGTCTCAAAACCTACATATGGTAGGTATATGTAGGTTTTGAGACAACTATTAGGGTGTCAATATACAAGTATTTACAGACTTACAGCTGGGTATCTCAAATTCCGAGATTCTTACCTAATTTAAGCTTAAATGACTGGACTATTACTTTAGTTACTTGAATATAAAATTGGTAATTTATTAATGGTTTGATCTTATTATTATTCAATAACTTATTATTAAAATTTTAGAAATTGAGCAACAGCTGCTGCAGTAACTGCCACAGCTTGAGTTTTTGTTGCACCCTTACTTTTAAGGACCAAATAACTGTTGTAGGCCATTAGTTTTTGTTCACTTTTTAAAAGTTTTCCCTTCGGATTTTTCTTTAAACCTTTTTAAGTACTGGGCACCTCCTTATCAGCCATGATAGCATAAAAATCAAAATTACACGACGGTGCACAGTTTGTTCAATGAGATAAAACAACAAAACCAGAATGAACGAATAACTATTGTTTGTATTGAAAAATACAGATTAAATACACCAAGTGGCAACAATGGTAATAAAATACAAACAAATAATTGGAGTAAAACGCAAAAAATCTAAATGATACAAACAGATCAGATGACAATTGTGAAGTGACACGGCAGCCATTGACAACTAACAGCTGAAAAGAAAGAGAAAAAAGAGGTTGAGATGGAGAAGTAAATATCGTCGGTGTGAAATTCTCGATTTAAGCCAATCAGAGAACAAGGTCAAATAAGCCCTATCTTCCCTGTACTGCATTCTTAAAAAAAATCGACTATAGAACTTCACAGAGTGGGACTTGTAATAAAGTTGAATTGTAATCAGATTACTTACTATTTGTATTGGATTGCTTGGTGAGTAACTAATTAGTGGAATCAGTTTACTCACAGATAAATAACTAATATTGGAATGAAGTTTTATTACTTACGTCCAGTTTAATTTTATCTGTTAATATTTTTCTTTTGTATGGAAATTGATTGCTAGTTAAATTCAGTTTGGAGGTGGAGAGTTTCTTTTATTTCGCAAGCAAGGCAAAAGTTTCTTTTTAGAAACCAAAAATTGAATAACAAAGCCAGTTAGGACCAACAAGTTTGCAGTTTAATCTTATCTGTTGTTATTTGTAATACAAACTGATTGCTAATTAAATTCCGTTATTAGTTGGAGAGTTTTTTTCTTATTTTGTGGATTTGGGTTCAGCAAGACAAAAGTTTCCTTATTATAAACGGAAACTAGAATAACAAAGCCAGTTAAGAACAACAAAAGTTTGCGGTTTAATCCCATCTGTTATTATTTGGTACAGAAATTGATTGCTAGTTAAATTCAGTTTGGAGGTGGAGAGTTTCTTTTATTTGCTGGATTTGGGTTCAGTGAGCAAGACAAAAGTTTCTTTTTTAGAAACTGAAAGTAGAATAACAAAGCCAGTCAGGACTCACAAGTTTGCGGTTTAATCCCATCTGTTATTGTTAGGTATAGAAATCGAATGCTGATTAAATTCAGGTTGGAAGTGGACAGTTTCTTCTTATTTTGTGGCTTTGGGTTGAGCGAGCAAGACTCTTTTAGAAACCGAAATCAGAATAACAAAGCCAGTTAGGACCAACAAGTTTGCGGTTTAATCTCATCTGTTGTTATTTGGTATAGAAACCGATTGCTTGTAAAACTCAGTTTGGAGGTGGAGAGTTTCTTTTATTTGCTGGGTTTGGGTTGAGTGAGCAAGATAAAAGTTTCGGAAACTGATAACAAAGGCAGTTAGGACCAACAAGTTTTTTTTTTTCGTGCCAATTATCCAAGTTATGACGCAATTGTGCCAATTATCGTGTGGGCAAAGTGAGATTTTTCGCGAGCGTTTTTTTGTGCGAATTCTCGTCACGAAGCGATTCGATAACGTCGGTCGTGCGGAGAGACAAAAAGGGATACTTACGCTGTCCGTGTCGAGTGTCCAAGCCACAATTCACTTCGAAAGTTTGCCCCCCACAGTAAAGAAACACCCTTCGATCCCACGTCCGCGTTTCCACCGACTCTCTTCGCACTTTCACGGATTTTTCGTACTTTTTGCGTTTCCAAATTTTTTTTTGACGTTCTGTCTTGGAGGTCGACGGAGCAGTGCGGATGCGCTCCGCTCGAAATCAGCTGTCAGTGCGTGTTCATTTGACACCGACACGTGCCAACCTATTCCCTGCTCGAAAACTTCGACCGAAACGTTCCGGAAAGCGGGAACTTTTGAAAAATTGCGATTGCAAATTCGACTAGCAGTTAATTTAGAATTTGGCAAATTTATTTTTGTTTTAGCGACAATTGTGGTGACTTTAGAAACGGGTTTATCCTAGAGATTTCAAATGAAAAACGCACTTTATTAATTTCAAACTGTAACTAATTTCCGTTATTAGTAAGATTGTAGATTGTAGATATGGTGGTGACGACTTGTACTGCGACCTTTATAGATCTATTGTAACCCACCCTCCTCCTCCAAGTGTTGGTGTACTTACCCATTTAGAGCGCCTCCTCTAATCCTGATTCCTTTAGGAATCTCAGGATCTGGGTGGGATTCAAGGCCTGCAGCTCCTCTGTGTTCAAGCAGTGAGCCCCAAGGTACATCTATCTCTTGCGGAGTAATGCTCCGCAGTCTTTGAGCAAATGTATGGGGGTTTCCTCTGCTGAGCCACAGAATCTGCATCCGTCATCCTCCTCTAGGCCTAGGGCATTGAGATGTTTCCTAAGTCTGCAGTGTCCCATCAGAATTCTAAGCTTGTTCCTGCTTAATTTCAGGCAAGCTTTTGTTCTCTTCTGGTTAAAAGATCACAGCATCACTTTGGACTGCCTTAGCCCTGGAAGTTCTTTCCAGGTTTTCATCCATTTTCCTCTTGTTTCTTCATCTAAACTTTTGTGGATGGTGTTCACACTCATGCCGCAAAAGGGTTCCGGACCTATAAAGGGGCTACTGGATCCCCTGTTTGCTAGGTCAGGGCTTCTTAAACTGTGGGTCGCGACCCCAAATGGGGTCGCGTAGCAAAATCTTGGAGTCGCGAGATTTTAATGTAAAATATTTAACCCTACACTGCTCGATTTTTTATTTTGACGCAAAAAAATTACTTCAGTTCTATTTTGAGCTAGCTTGAGGAAAAATATTAAAAAAAATCTCCGAATTCAAATTTTCGATATTTTTTAGATTTTCGGTAATGTATCAGATTTGTCAACCCAAATGTCAACCTCTCCTGCACGCGGTGCCCGCTGCTAGATAACGAACGAGGCTCTGGCGACCGAGTCATAGCGGTATAACCATTCAAACGAGAATAAAGGAAATGTATTCTCACCGTGAGGGGTTGCTAGTCTCCCAGCGGGCGCCTCCCCAGGGGGCGGGTAGGGGAAAGCCTCCCAGATATGGGTGGTACCGGGGAAATTAAATACCCGGGGCGGACCAAAACTAGCAACAACAGTAGCGTCTGACCCAGAGTGGACGGCTGCAAACGGCGTCTGACCCAGAATGGGCGGCCGAAAACCAAACTCACCAACCCGTCTTGCCAGCGTGGTGTTTTACGGCAAAAAACCCCTTATTTTTACCCATGAAAATGATAGATGTAAACAAACAAATACCCCAGGCGAATAGGAGAATATCTCCACAGTTCCGCAATGATAACCAATCATTCTGTTCCACGGATTCTGGGGGGGACAAACATCTAATGAAGCAGAAAACCTACTCAACAAAGAAGCAGAATATACACATGTATATCGCAACCTACAACACAAGATCGCTACAATCAGAGGAAAGACTCACCGAACTCGAGCGAGAATTAGATCATATAAAATGGGACGTTGTTGGTCTCAGCGAGATTAGAAGACGGGGAGAGCAACTAATAAAACTAAAATCTGGGCATAGCCTATATTATGCGGGAAACGACGAAAATTCCAATGGTGGAACCGGTTTTATAATACATAAACGTCACAGCAAGAATATAATTTCCATAAAGAAAATCTCCCCTAGAGTGACTAGCCTGGTCCTGAAACTAAATACAAGATACCACATAAAAATCGTACAAATCTATGCACCGACGACCAACTACAGTGATGAGGAAGTAGACATCTTCTACGACGATATATCTACGGCCCTAAGAGAGCAACCAGTCCAATTCACCATTGTATGCGGAGACTTCAACGCCAAAATCGGAATGAAAAGCGACGATACGGAAATTTCTTTAGGAAACTTTGGACTGGAAGGCAGGAATAACCGAGGTGAGACGTTGTTGGGCTTCCTACTACAAAACAACCTATTTCAAATGAACAGCTTCTTCTATAAAAAACTAAATCGAAGATGGACCTGGGAAAGTCCAGACGGCCGCACAAGAAATGAAATAGACTTTGTAATAACGGATAAGAAACATATAATCAAGGACGTAACGGTATTAAATAGATTTGATACTGGGAGCGACCATAGAATGGTGCGATCAAAAATAACCATTGATATAAAGAAAGAAAGACACAAAATGGTTAAAAAGACAACCAACCAACAATGGCACAGCCCACTAGATGTAGAGGAATACCAACAGTGCATCGCAGACCGGTTGACGAGTGGAAACGCGGACAAAAATGAAAACATCAACAACCTAAACGACCGAATAACAAATGCCATAATAGAAAGTCAAAGTACATACTGCTCTAGAACAAAACAAGAAGAAAAACTCAGCCAAGAAACAATACAGCTGATGCAAAGTAGAAGAAACATGAGAAGTGAAGAGACAACCTCCATCGAAGAACTACGAGAGATAAATAAACAGATATCGAAGGCAATAAGGCGCGACATAAGGGCACATAATAAAGATAAAATTCAACAAACCATAGAAAACAACAAAAGTATGAAGGTCCTGCGTAGAAAACTGGGAAGCGGGAAGAGACAAATAACTAAACTCAGAAATAAACAAGGAAATATAACAACGAACAGAGAGGAGATCCTAAATGTCGTTGAAGAATTCTACCAACTTCTATATACAAGCCAAAAAGAACCAATCCCGGAATCTGAACCAGATATCGTATCAAATAAAAAGGACATCATAAACCAAGGGTCTGAAATACTACCAGATATTACTTTAGATGAAATAGAATTAGCCTTAAGTAAAACGAAGACAAACAAAGCCCCCGGAGGTGACCACGTCACCGCAGACGCCATCAAAATCGGAGGTGTCCACCTGCTAGGAAAAATCAGAGACCTGTTCAATTTTTGCCTGTTCAACAGTACAGTACCAAATGAATGGAACAACGCTATTGTGATCTTAATACACAAAAAAGGAGATATAGCTGACCTAGAAAACTATAGGCCGATAAGCCTTCTAAGTCATCTCTACAAACTATTTACAAGAATAATAACAAATAGACTTGAAAATAAACTGGACTTCTACCAACCAGTGGAACAGGCAGGATTTCGCTCAGGATACGGAACCAATGACCTTCTACAAAGTGTTAAAACAATAGTCGAGAAAAGTATTGAATACAACAGACCACTCGTACTGGCCTTCATAGATTTCCATAAAGCATTTGACACCGTCGAGTTAGATGCAGTTATGGAAGCACTACAGGAATGCCGTGTCGGCCATCGCTACACGAGAACCATTTACAACATCTACAAAAACGCCAGTATGACGGTTCAACTCCATGAAAACACCAAACCCATTCAAATTGGTTTTGGAACTCGCTTTCAAAAAGCTCAACTGGGAAAGAAAAGGCTTAACCATAGATGGCAAAAATCTATCAAATCTGCGATTTGCAGATGCATAGTGCTGCTTGCTGACGATCTTAACGATATAAAAACAATGCTATTAGAACTCCAGGAAGCATGTAATACCGTAGGCCTAAGAATAAACTATTCCAAAACAAAATGTATGACAAACTTGGTCCCGAGCAGACAGATAGATGTAGGCGATAGAGATATTGATTTCGTAGACAAATACACCTATTTAGGTCACGAAATACGCATAACTAGAGACAACCAAACATGCGAATTTAAAAGAAGAATAATCCTCTCTTGGGCCGCATATGGAAAACTTCGGGACGTATTCAAAAGCGATCTGCCAGTCTGCTTGAAAAGGAAAGTGTTTGATCAATGTGTATTGCCAGTTATGACCTACGGCACTGAAACCGCAACACTCACCGTCGCCACTGCAAAAAAGCTCCAAATTGCACAACGAAAGATGGAAAGATCGATGCTCGGCGTGTCGCTACGAGACCATATCACAAACGAAGACCTACGCCGAACAACAGGTGTCACAGATGTGGTTGTGCGTATGGCGAGGCTAAAGTGGAACTGGGCTGGACACGTGGCCCGAATGTCAGATGGAAGATGGACCAAGAGACTACTGGAGTGGAGGCCAAGAGCAGATATACGAAGCAGGGGGAGGCCCCCCACAAGATGGACAGACGATATAAAAAGAACAAGAGGAGCCTGGATGCGAGAGGCTCAGGATAGGAGGAAATGGGCGGAAATTGGGGAGGCCTAGTCCAGCAGTGGACGCAAAGGGCTGTTTGATGATGATGATAATCAGATTTGTTACACAGTGCATTTTGAACACAAAAATTTTATATTAGTAAAACAAACAGTAAATGTATTTATTGATGAAATTCGTTAAAACAATTAGCGTATTTGCTAAAACATAGGTGTAATTCACATTTTGAACACTTTATATATGTTAGCTTCTTGCAGTTTGTTTTTTCGTGTTCTGTTTTCTATATATTGGGGCCAGTATCCAATTGAATCGGTCCTAACGTCTTTGGGCGGAACATAAGATGTCGGTCCCCTCTTTTTTTTGGTACCAATTTGTTGTTATGGTTTATTTTTTATAACACTACTGGATGGTCTGCCACGTTTATTATGACTCTGCATGCCTGCTTTGCATAAGCATTCTACCACATCAATTTTAAAGTGCACTAAGGTCATATTCTTTATATTCTTTTCTTTATATATTTTCCTGTACAGAATCTAGCTGTTGACAATGGCTACATCAATGAGATGGTAAAAAAATCGCATATACCAATTTTTGGTTCTCATTTAGATTTTATTTTTGCTAAACTAAAAAGTCCACTAAATTCATATGGCGGTTGTACTCCTTCACTATATGAGGACATGGAATTTTATTTTTTTTGTTTGCTTTTTTGTCGAATCTTTCTACATCTTGGAGCGGCAATTCTCCTACGAAGCTGGATGTGAGTGACAATTTTGTTATCTTTCCACGATACTACTGATACATCGATTCCATTAGCATCGGTTACGTATTCCATCGAAGTACCTCTTTCTTCTTTTTTAAATTGTTGCTCTTGAGGCAATTTATTATTTGGTATTCTGTTGCGTCTTATTGTACCCAAAGAATAAATGCCTGGAGTTGCTAAGTACGATACTAGGGGAATGGTAGAGTAGTAGTTGTCGAAGTACACATAAAACTCATTTTTTGGTAGGTTTCTTAACAATCTAACTACCACATTGGCACTAGTACCTAAGTCTGGTTCAGTGGGCAGCCGACTTTTATTTTCATTGGCGGTATAACTTTCAAATTTATTCGCGAAACCTTCGCGAAAGTTTGAACCTACATTTATGTGGCTTCATGGGGATATTTTGCTTGAAATAGTGTCGAGCCTTTGTTGAGCATAGCTGCTCATCTATAGCTAAATACTGCTCATGCGGGATGCTTTCAAACACACCATTTAGATGGTCAATAATTGGTCGCAACTTATGCAGACGATAGTAGAGGGGCTAGGAGGGTTTGGGCCCAATTTCCCATAAGGATTACATAGGGGTCTGAAATTACTTTTTGTAACCAGATAACACTTTTTATAACCAGATAACACATTTTGTAACCAAATAACCAAGGGTCCGTTAAGGTTGGTATCACCCCTTAATCTACTTCTATAACCAAATAACCAAGGTCCGTTTAGGTTGGTATCACCCCTTAATCTACTTTTTATAAACAAATAACCAAGGGTCAATTTAGGTTGGTATCACCCCTTAATCACACTCGATGTCAGAGAAGTTTATTAGACTAGACAGACAAGACTAGACGGACTAGACTAAACCATTTTTCAACCATTTGATGAGAAAAATCAAATCTGTTGTCAGAACGGCTCTAGCATGTGTCCTAAGAGAGATACCGCCCGACCTCCAACCCCTTCAGTAGACAGTAGATCAGTAGATTACGTCAGTAGATGACGTTATCCGCCGAGGCAGATATTGCTAACCTAATTATCTCGATGCTGATTGGTTGATTAACGAATAAATATTTAAAGTCGGCCTTTTCCCTCAATTTATATGTAATGGACGAGGCTAGATACATGAGACTAGACAGACGAGTCTAAATACGCGAGATTAGATAAGACTGATCTAAAATATATAAGAGATTGTTTTGCTTTTAATTTAATAAACATATTAAGATTTTGATTTATCAGTAGTCGGTTAAGCGTTGCCGTATGTTTGGCAGTCATAACAACTCCCTATTATCTTATCAGCTGCACGCGAGTGGAGAAATAATAATTTATGAAACGCGGTCTAATCAATTTCTTAGGATTCTTTTGCGTTTAATTTAATAAAAATATTAAGATTTTGATTTATCGGTAGTCGATTAGGCGCGACCGGACGTCCAGTGCTGATAACACCAGACAAGAATATCTAGACTAGACAGACTAGATTAGACAGACAAGCGGGGAAAATTCAAAATGAGTTGCAGGTGGGTAGCGGAGAATCGTATATGCATACATGATTGATTGCAAACATATTACGGATTGATTCAAATGAGGCTTTACATTTAAAAATTGAAATGGTAAAACAACCTATTTGTTTGATCTTAAACGACACTGTCGCGAATAGAATTTCTGAAATTAACAAGGATCAATTGGTGCAACTTATCACAATTAGTGCAAATTAAAGAAAGTCCAATTGGAAGAAACAACTCATCATCATCACGTAGCGCTACAACCCTGGGTGGGTCTTGGCTGACTGTACAACTTTTTTCCAATTTGTTCGGTCTTCCATCAACCTAGGGTCAAATGGAATGTTCATTTTCCGGAGATCTGCTTGGATGTTATCTCTCCAAGGGCTCTGTTAGCATTGGTCGCAACTTATGCAGACGATAGTAGAGGGGCTAGGAGGGTTTGGGCCCAATTTCCCACAAGGATTACATAGGGGTCTGACATTACTTTTTGTAACCAGATAACACTTTTTATAACCAGATAACACATTTTGTAACCAAATAACCAAGGGTCCGTTAAGGTTGGTATCACCCCTTAATCTACTTCTATAACCAAATAACCAAGGTCCGTTTAGGTTGGTATCACCCCTTAATCTACTTTTTATAACCAAATAACCAAGGACCAATTTAGGTTGGTATCACCCCTTAATCACACTCGATGTCAGAGAAGTTTATTAGACTAGTAATGATCTGTGTCTCCGTCTATTCCTCTCAGGCTTCTTACGTCTATAATATTGTTGCCATGACGGGCATCTACAATGATGTGATCAATTTGGTTGCAAGTCATACACGTCAGTTATTGTGTTTAAAATATCAGTTTTTTTATTACAAAAATCCAACTATTTCTTTAACCGGACGACTTGGAAGCTTCATTTTACTTTTCCGCGCTTACTAAAGCAATGTGAAGACGATTTGATCAATTAAATCAGGTAAAAAAAACGAGAAACCCTATTTTCGGAGCCAACCATATTCTTTACTATACCCGCATCTGCACATGTTTTTGGGTCGGTTTCCCATTTTCTACATAATTCACGTTTACTGGACACTTTATTTCTATTATGCTGGATTCACAGTTCCCATCAGGTGAGCCCGCTATCGTGGGATATTTTTTACAGACCATTAGATCACATTTTTTATTTTTTTTTCCCCGGTGTGGTACTGACGGTTTTCCTCACTTCATCCTCAAACATTCTACCGCGTTTCATTGCAGGCATGTCTGGGATTTTTCCTCCCATTATTAAAGCAATCAGCGTTCCGTCACTGCTTTTGCTCCTACTAAATTCAGATGCTCGTGAAGCCGACACCCTGCCATATCTTAATTCATACCAAAGGCAGCTCTTATGTTTTGTCTGTTCCTCAATTTTTGTTATATCTGCATCAGTCAATGCAAGTTTTTGCAAGAAAGTGCCACAGGACTTTTCTTTGTATTTCAGCAGTAATTTGTGCATGGATAATCTTTCTATTGTATCACATGGTCTTTCTCGTACTGTATTAACTGACAAAATTATTACAACAAAATATTCTACTAACTTGAAAGTGCAGGGATCGTCCAAGTTCGTACGAGGTTTACTAACACGTGACGTAATTCACTCTGATTGGTGTTCAACTTATCATGGCGGACTGATGTATTAAATATTATCAATCTCACTAAATATGAAACTAAATACATTTTTCACAATCTATAATTCCCATCACATTAGATAAACACAATATTTTTGTGATTCTTGGTTACTGTAGTCATGCCCATTGATTGAGTCTTCATGTCCCAAACATGTTTGATGGGCGAAAGGTCTGGAGATCTGGGGTGCAACGGCAAGATATTGACGTTAGCCTCTTCAAAGCGCTTCATTGGATGCCTTGCTTACTTGTACTTTTTCGAGTCCTAAATCATTCCATTAAAAGTTTTACTGTCCAGTACCAAGCTACGTCTGTGGTATTTTCATTTGTAATCCAAATCTCATCAGTGGAGCACGTTGCAGGGCATAATACGTATCCCAGCAGATGGCCCATGTTTTGTATCTCCCCACAATCACAGAGGCATTGTTGGTCTTCCTCAATTTTTCACTTTAGTTTGTTTTTACGGATGCCACGCCGGTTCGTAATCTGTTTAGCGTACTCTATGTCTTCCTGTCCAAATTTGAAAAATGAAAGCCCAGGTGCAGGGTGGCTTTCGTTGATAGGGAAGTTGTCGGGCGGTTCCACGGTGGCACATTGGAGAAAATTTTTCCTTCCTTTGAGCCTTTTCCGTTGCTGTTCTTGGCCATAAAGGACACGGCGTTCGTCGAAGGTTTGCTTAAATTTTTCTACGTGCTCTATATCCATTCTTCTTTTACTTGGTTCCGCGAAGCCCGCTGCTTTGTAAAATTGAAATACAATAAGAACCCTGTAGATTGGTGTTGGTTTCATGTAGCAAATAATAAGCAGCCTTTGAAGGCGATATCGACCTGTTTTGCATGGCTTGATCTGCACCAGAGTCGGCAGGCATATTCTGGAGTTGAAAAACAGAGGGCTTGCGCGGATGTTCTCAAGGCTTGAGGTTTTGCACCCCATTTGCTTCCGGCTAGTTTTTGAACAAGGCTATTCCTAGCAGCTACTTTTTGTCTGGTTTTGTGACAGTGCTCTAGTGTTTCGGCGTATTCGTTCTTTACCCTCCCGGGACACGTTTAGTTTGTTGTGAGCCTTGTGGGCATTTAAATTTGAGTTTTTGATGGGTTCGGTTTTAGCGAAATTTTTCGAGTTTTTCAGATTTTGCGAGTTTTAAGTATTTGGTCATTTCCATTGCGTCCTCCAGCCGTATCACTATCTCCCCGAATGTTTGACCTTCAACTGTGAAAACTATATCGTCAGCGTATACGTAGCGTTTGTTATTTTCTGTTGTACCGTGGTCATTGGTGTATATATTAAATAGAGTGGGGGCCAGAACACTTCCTTGTGGGAGACCATTTCTTTGGCTTCTCCAGCGGCTTTCAGTTCCACATAAAACCTTCTGTTCTGGAGAAGTGATTGAACTGCTTTCGTTAGTCTTTTGTGGTTTTTTAGACCTTGATAAACAGGGTTTTATGGTTTATTGTGTCGTAGGCGGCTGTGAGATCGATGAACACAGCTCCTGTTATTTTGGAAACCCTCCTCTATTCGTTCTATGAGATTTAGTACCTGACCAGTGCATGATTTTCCATGTCTGAAGCCTGCCTGTTGGAGGGTCCACGTGTTTCTGAATTCTCTGGAGGATTAGCCGTTCGTAGAGTTTAAAGATATGGCATAGCAGTGATATTGAGCGGTAGCCGTTTGGCAGGCTGGGATTCTTCCCAGGTTTGGGTATGGCAATTACCTTTGCTCTTCGCCACATTTTGAGTATTGTGTGTGATTTCAAACAGTTGTTAAGAAAGGCCAGTAGCCAGGTTTTAGTTTTCCCTCCGAAATCTTTGACCTGTTCCGTAAACACACCGTCTACAGGGGGAGCAAGGAAGGAGCCTCCACGCAGCAAAGTGTTTAATTTCAAATTACCTATCAAATCTGTAGACGCATTATGGCGCTCCCTGGAAACGTCTTCACAAAAGACGACAAAAAGTCGGTGTGTTTACGGAACAGCTCAAACATTTAGGAGGGAAAACTAAAACCTGGCTACTGGCCTTTCTTAACAACTGTTTGAACTCATACACAATACCCAAAATGTGGCGAAGAGCAAAGATAATTGCCATACCCAAACCTGGGAAGAATCCCAGCCTGCCAAACGGCTACCGCTCAATATCACTGCTATGCCATATCTTTAAACTCTACGAACGGTTAATCCTCCAGAGAATTCAGAAATATCCACATTTTCGTATCGTATCCGATCATCGCAACAATCGCATCGCATTAAACGGATTATTTTTTTACATTGCGTCCACAGTATCAGCAGCGAACGGATTTTCCGACGCAACTACCAGCAAATACCATATTCCGTATGACGTCATCGGCACGCATCGTAAAAGTTGCCCCTCGGAGCATCGGCATCGGCATTGCCGACGGGTAGGTTCGTGCGATCCGTACATTGCGGATCAGATGAGGCACTTGAATTACCTGCTATATAAAGAATACTACGATCCATTTGATGCGATGCGTCCGATACGTACGATGCGAAACTGTGGACGCCTACCTTTAATCCTTCCACTTTGATTTTCCATTTGGAAAATCGGGTCCTCCTGCTCCTAGAGGAATGGACGGATATGGGGTTCTACCACTTCATCAACATATCGATGGGCAATCATATTGCCTCAGATGAATACCAACTGAGACATGCTTCCATAAACAGTAGCGTCCCATACCATAACCCCCACTGTGTGGTGCACTTGCCGCTCAACAGAAAACTGCACACGCGTTCTCCCCGTCTACGTCTCTCACACCAACGGTCCGTACTCGTTTCTTCTCCCGCAGTTCAAGATATCCGGCCAAAATAACATTCAAACATTGATAATGCAGCACAACAGGATTCATTTTAACAACTACCAACGCTGTCAACTGACAAATGGCTGTCAAATGTCACTTTTTTATGGTTTTTTTTTATAGCGGTCATAAACATACCTTAACGTAAAAATCACTTCACTTCACGTCGTGTCGCGTTACATTAAGTTAATCGTAAATCCGGCATGACCCTCATGCGAGTAGCGTGTATTCCCAAACAGAATCGGGATTCGTCACTGAAAACCGCTCTATGCCATTCCACGTCGAAACGTACACCACTCCAAACGTTGCTGTCGATGAGAAACCGTCAGCAGAAGCAAAAGGTGTGGTCGATGTGATTGAAGCCAAAAGCTCTAATTCGGTAAAGTGTAAAGATGTTCGGTAAACTATCGTTCCGCTATTCATCTTGTTCTCGAGAATCGGTCTCTCAATGCCATTAATCGGAGATGACGGGTCCAGGACCGTCATCTCCGATTAATGTTTGTCTGTTGACTCATTTATCTGTGTTGACTACTTGTTGTTCCACTTCCTCTTCTACGACGTTCTTGTCCTTCAGTAGACTATGCTTGATAACACCGTACTACAGAGGATAGGTTACGATTAAGACTAAATTTAACAATTGCTCTGAAAGAAAAACCACCTTCACGTAAGCCAATAATGCGAACTCTATCACATCACGTCACCTTTTTACGGTTAGTTAAGCGCATGCTCCGCAATGTTTAAAAGGATGGAATATGAAAGTTTCGGGCACATTTTGTTATTCTCACTGGTTATACGTCAAACAATTTCGGGCACTTTTTTGACGTACATGGCGAAAATTGACGCATGAGCACAAAAAAATTCAACTATGAAAGGGTCTATTCACGACAATTTTCACGTTGCCGTACTTTCGGCATAATCGCAAACTCAAGACGCAAAGAAGACCTCAAAAAGAAAAGAATTGCAACCAAAAATAATATAGAAATCGGTTTCATGTCTATTACCTCTACTACCGTTGACTAGTAAAACATTTCTGCCAAGTTTGATCCAAAAATTCCTACCCCTTAAAACCGATTCTCATATACGCGACACTCTGCTACGCAACGTAACGCGACATCGCCTGTCAAATAATGATTACATTGTTTTAAATGGGCACGTTCTCACTATGGCTACGCGACGTGCCCATTTAAAACAATGTAACCATTATTTGGCAGGCGGTGTCGCACGACGACGCGTAGCTGAGTGTCGCGTATATGAGAATCGGCCTTAATTCTACAACCGATTTAATTTGACGTTCGTCCTTGTACCAGTGGGTTGTAATGCCTAACGACAATTGTTACATGGAATAAAACGTATTAAGGCCGATTCACTTATGAGCGACACTCAACTACGCGACATCGCCTGTTAAATAATGATTATATTGTTTTACATGGGCACGTTCTCACTATCGCTACGCAACAGCTACGCGACGTGCCCATTTAAAACCATGTAATCATTATTTGACAGGCGATGTCGCACGACGTCGCGTCCGCTTATAAGAGAATCGGCCTTACTTCTACAAACGATTTAATTCGACGTTTGTCCTTGGTCCAGTGGGTTGTAATGCCTAACGACAATTGTTACTTGGAATAAAACGTATTAAGGTCGATTCCCATATGCGCGACACTCAGCTGCGCGACGTCGTGCAACATCGCCTGTCAAATAATGATTACATTGTTTTAAATGGGCACGTCGCGTAGCCATAGTGAGAACGTGCCCATTTTAAACAATGTAATCATTATTTGACAGGCGATGTCGCGTGACGTCGCGTAGCTGAGTGTCGCGTATATAAGAATCGGCCTTTAAATGGGCACGTCGCTTAGCCATAGTGAGAACGTGCCCATTTAAAACAATGTAATCATTATTTGACAGGCGATGTCGCACGACGTCGCGTAGCTGAGTGTCACTTATAAGAGAATCGCCCTTAATTCTACAAACGATTTAATTCGACGTTCGTCCTTGTTCCAGGGAGTTGTAATAAAAAACCTAACCTAACCTAACGACAATTGTTACATGGAATAAAACGTATTAAGGTCGATTCCCATATGCACGACACTCAGCTACGCGACGTCGTGCAACATCGCCCTGTCAAATAATGATTACATTGTTTTAAATGGGCACGTCGCGTAGCTGTCGCGTAGCCATAGTGAGAACGTGCCCATTTAAATCAATGTAATCATTATTTGAAAGGCGATGTCGCGTGACGTCGCGTAGCTGAGTGTCGCGTATATAAGAATCGGCCTTTAAATGGGCACGTCGCTTAGCCATAATGAGAACGTGCTCATTTAAAACAATGTAATCATTATTTGACAGGCGATGTCGCACGACGTCGCGTAGCTGAGTGTCGTTTATAAGAGAATCGGCCTTAATTCTACAAACGATTTAATTCGACGTTCGTCCTTGTTCCAGTGGGTTGTAATGCCTATCGACAATTGTTACATGGAATAAAACGTATTAAGGTCGATTCCCATATGCGCGACACTCAGCTACGCGACGTCGTGCAACATCGCCTGTCAAATAATGATTATATTGTTTTAAATGGGCACGTCGCGTAGCTGTCGCGTAGCCATAGTGAGAACGTGCCTATTTAAAATAATGTAATCATTATTTGACAGGCGATGTCGCGTAGCTGAGTGTCGCGTATATAAGAATCGGCCTTTAAAGGGGCACGTCGCTTAGCCATACTGAGAACGTGCCCATTTAAAACAATGTAATCATTATTTGACAGGCGATGTCGCACGATGTCGCGTAGCTGAGTGTCGCTTATAAGAGAATCGGCCTTAATTCTACAAACGATTTAATTCGACTTTCGTCCTTGTTCCAGTGAGTTGTAATGCCTAACGACAATTGTTACATGGAATAAAACGTATTAAGGTCGATTCCCATATGCGCGACACTCAGCTACGCGACGTCGTGCAACATCGCCTGTCAAATAATGATTATATTGTTTTAAATGGGCACGTCGCGTAGCTGTCGCGTAGCCATAGTGAGAACGTGCCTATTTAAAATAATGTAATCATTATTTGACAGGCGATGTCGCGTAGCTGAGTGTCGCGTATATAAGAATCGGCCTTTAAAGGGGCACGTCGCTTAGCCATACTGAGAACGTGCCCATTTAAAACAATGTAATCATTATTTGACAGGCGATGTCGCACGATGTCGCGTAGCTGAGTGTCGCTTATAAGAGAATCGGCCTTAATTCTACAAACGATTTAATTCGACTTTCGTCCTTGTTCCAGTGAGTTGTAATGCCTAACGACAATTGTTACATGGAATAAAACGTATTAAGGTCGATTCCCATATGCGCGACACTCAGCTACGCGACGTCGTGCAACATCGCCTGTCAAATAATGATTACATTGTTTTAAATGGGCACGTCGCGTAGCTGTCGCGTAGCCATAGTGAGAACGTGCCCATTTAAAACAATGTAATCATTATTTGACAGGCGATGTCGCGTAGCTGAGTGTCGCGTATATAAGAATCGGCCTTTAATGGGGCACGTCGCTTAGCCATACTGAGAACGTGCCCATTTAAAACAATGTAATCATTATTTGACAGGCGATGTCGCGTGACGTCGCGTGGCTGAGTGTCGCGCATATGAGAATCGACCTTAAATGTTTTTTTATGTCGCAGAGTATATTAAAAATCATATTATTATCATTTTTCAAAATTCAAACGATTTATCTCAATAATCTAATCCTGTAATCAAACTTATCTACTTTCAATTGCCAAACAAAATGGATTTGTTTTATAAATAACTTTTGCAAAGATAAGAAAGATATTTATTTTTGTTTTGCAACCCAATACCGTAAACGAATACGCGAAACGAACTGCGCAATTAAAAAACTGTTAATAACAATAACAGATAAGAATTTCGTTCGCGATTTCTACAATTGTCAATAAATTAGCACCGACGTTAAATCGGCAATATCTCGCGACCTTCGCCAATCAGCACTTATTACGACGCAGTTTATCAATTCACGGACGCATTTTTAATTCGAGTCCGTGAAACGAATTAGGAGCTAGGAATATGAGTTTATCGGTAAAAATAAGAGATTCAAATCCTAATCTCCTACTGGATTCCATCTACACGTGGATTAAACCTTTTGTAAACAAATAATGATTAATAATAAATATAAATAACAATTAATAATAATTATAAATAACGATATATTCAAGTTATAATGCAGACAAGACAAGGCTTAATCTAAGAATATTTAGTTTGGCTAGATTTGTTAGTCGAGGTTTATACAGGGTGTTAGGTAAACATGCGGCAAAAAATCAAGGGGCTTTTCCTTACAACCAATAACGGAATGGGTAAACGCCCGACGACAGGAATGGGATAGCCACGTGTCAAGAATTGAAAATGAAAGATTGGTAAGGATAGCACGAGACGGCCAACCCCAAGGGAGGAGAAGTGTTGGACGCCCCGTCAAAGATGGAAAGACATCTTCTCAATGTTATCGAAGTAGAACAGGCCTAAACAAATCGCCTAAAACCAAGAAGAAGAAGATTCCTTTAGCTAATCTAAGAATATTTTCTCTTACGATGATTTCTGAAAAACCGCTTTGTTTTGAATATACAGGGTGCACAAGATTTGCGACAACTATATTCGATATTTGTTGAAATCATTAATGTAATTATTTATTTAGCGTATGACTCATCACAATGTTGATAGAAGTACAAATAAAAGATGACAGGATATATTCGATTGCATCGTCGGTTGCGTTCAGGAACTCATAAGGTGTTCTCGGTAGTACCTGAGTGGGCACTTCTTAAGGTGTCAACGGTTCACGAATGCTCACTGTCTTGCCCACTTGTCTTACAGCTGCGCAGTTTTTCTCAGACATTGTCATGATCATCTTAACCAGGAGATCCGTAGGATGATCTGGTTGTCAGCGGTTGTTAGTTCATTTAGTTCGCGTTTTATAAAATAAAACGCTATTGAGGGTGCACCACAGGGAGGCGAACTAACATTACACCCCAAGTTTGGTCATTGGCGTATATATTAAATAGATTGGGGGCAGAACACTTCCTTGTGGGAGACCGTTTCTTTGAATTCTCCAGCGGCTTTTTTATTTTGTTCCACATAAAACCTTCTGTTTTGGAGTATTGATAGTTCAATCAATACTCCAAAACAGAAGGTTTTATGTGGAACTTCAAAATAAAAAAGCCGCTGGAGAATTCAAAGAAACGGTCTCCCACAAGGAAGTGTTCTGGCCCCCATTCTTTCGTTAGTTTGTAGTCTTTTGTGGTTTTGTAGACTTTGATAAACAGGGTTATATTGTTTATTGTATCTTAGGCGGCTATGATTAATGTAAATAGAATGATCATTAATGTAAATAGAACCGAATACATACCAGGTCTTACTCCAGAATCAGCAGAATTCTGTTGAAGGGGTACAGGGGTACCCCATATGAGGACGACGAGCCCAAAGGGCTGAAGCGGCATCCAACGTCTGGAAGACAACAATTGATAAGGTTCCCTTCTCTGAGGATACAATAAATACGAGCGAAAATCTGATGCAAGTAATCTCTAGAGCAAACTCCGATAACTGACGATTAACAATTAACAGATAAGTGGCGAATGATGATGGAATATCTGGATATGAAGCAGAACAGCGGACGTGCCTGGAAACTTAACAACGACCCCACAAGTGCTAATCCGAACCTGATCACTGATCACCTAATCACAGGTCTCTCTAGACCAGATCGATCATCAACTGCTGAACGGAAAGACCCAAAGAAGGGCCCCCAAAACTCAAATACAAAAGGATCCAGACAACGAAACCGACTGTCTAGCTGAGCCATTCACAAGCAGTGAATTAAAAACCGCCATTAACAGCTTAAAAAATAATAAGGCTGGAGGTCTAGATGATCTAAGAACATTTTGGAACTGCAACCATTGCATGCGTCACCAACTTAATGGACTGCTGTGCAAGGAAGTTGCAAATCCCAAAATTTGGAGGAAAGCTCGAGGAGTCTCGCTGTTCAAACCGTGAAAGGATCCTAAAAGCTTTCGAACTGTAACATTACTATGTCATCTCTTCAAGGTGAAGTTCGAAGGTCTTCGAAATTGATTGATACTGAATCGCATATCTGGTAAAATAGACGAAAGTACAAACAGGGTTTAGACAAGTTCTAAATTTAACACAACAGAGCGCAAATTACCGGTGTAGCCTTTATTGACGTGACAGCGGTATACGATACCGTTGTTTGGACCGTGTCTCACGAAAATCAAATTTTCCAGTTTAAAACAGGGCTGGTCTAATCACTTACCTGTCAGGGCCGCTCGCGTCTCCGCCACGTGTGATCGTCCTTCCGGCGCCTTTTTTAAATGGGGATAATAAGTGGAGGGATTCCCTTAAAATTGTTGTCTTCCAGACGTTGGATGCCGCTTCAGTCCTTTGGGCTCGTGATTACACCCTTGGTTAACTTGACTTAAAACGATAAACTTAAAGAAGCGTGCACGTGTCGGTCGAGCTTCGTTCGCGCTTCGATTCTTGTCTTTTCGCATACTCCCCGAATAATATAAATTCACGAAGTAAATTGATAAGAAAATCGCGCGATTTCGGCCCAGGTCGATACACCTTTCCCCTTCTGTTAATCGGTGCCGAAATCGATTCAAATGTTGAATTAAAAATACGGATTTATTAAAATTGGCGCGAGCAACCGTAAACCACCAAAAAGTATCATATCATCTTACTAAGAACTACCGCCTAGCTGAAAATTATGTTGCAGAATAGGCGCTTCTGTGTTACACTGCAGGGAAAAAGGAGTCGATAGAGAGGCCAGAGGAACGTCGTACCACAGGGAAGTGTACTGGCGCTTTTCAACGTGCGTCCTTATTTACACAAATCACCAACCAAGTCTGACCAAGACACGTCGCTTCATCTATGCGGGTGACACCGCCATCGCCGCACAAGGGAAAATCTTCAAAGAAGCCGAGAATAAATGACCCCTTGAGTTGAAACTGAACCCCACCAAAACCCAGGTATGCGCATTACACCTGAAAATTAAGGATGCATGCAAGAAGCTGCAAATCACATGGAACTCGAAACATGCGACACTCCAAAGCACCTGGGCGTAACACTAGACCGCACACTATTTTTCCAAAAACACTGCCAGAATACAAAGCTGGGGTTCGGCTTTAACTGGTTTATGTCGTAGTACTGTGCCATGTTTTCTAAGGCTGTAGTTAGTTTATTCTCGACTTCTTTAAAGCTTTTCCTCTGTGCGGCGATGGCTGTGTCATCCGCATAGATGAAGCGACGTGTCTTGGTCAGACTTGGTTGGTGATTTTTGTAAATAAGGACGCACGTTGGAAAGCGTAGGAGCCAGTACACTTCCCTGTGGTACGACGTTCATCTGGTCCCTTCATCGACTTCTTTTTCCCTGCAACATAGAAGCGTCGAGAATTCTCGACTTCTTTGAAGCTATTCCCCTGTGCGGCGATGGCTGTGTCATTCGCATAGATGAAGCGACGCAGCGCTGTCGTTTGGATTTGGAGGCCCCGGGTATATATACATATATATATATATATATATATATATATATATATATATATATATATATATATATATATATATATATATATATTGAGTTGGGGCCCCCAGTAAATAAAATACGGCGAGTTTGGGCGGGAGTGGCGACGGTTGAAAACGACGCAGCGCGATGCCGCTTGCAGTAAAAGATGAAACGTTCAATTCCCTGCGGGAATCTCGCGAAACCGTTCCCGCAGAGCTCAAGTTGGCGGTTCCGTGGGAGTTTTCCTGGATGTCCAAAAAACGTCGTTTTTATGGCGTCGCGACGCCATCTTGGGTGCAATCGGGATTAAACTCCCAAACAAACTAAAAGGTTCATTGGCCGATCGAACGGCAGCGGTCCGGTTCCGATGCGCCAATTGGTTCCGAAGTTCTACGTACCCCCGCAAAACGCCTCTGGTTTTTCTCACTTTTTGGTCATTTTTCTCTTCAAACTGCCGCAGATTCGCAAAAAGTCGTCGCAGTTTGAAAATTCTTGCCGGAATGGTTGCGCGCGAGTGTTCTGAAGAGAACGAACCTAACCGGCGACTTGGAGCCCATCAAATAAGTCCTGGGCATCCGTGGAAGTGATTGCAAAATTGGCAAAAAAAATAATGTATTTGCTCTTGCACCAGGTGAACGTCGCAGGACGGCGAGCGAGGGCTCTAAAAACGTGGCGCGGCGGCGGCTAGAGGACCCGGAAAAAAATTGAGATCCGACAAAAAATGCGCCTCAAAAGTAAAATGTCGTGATTTTGATTTTCGGTCTGGTGCGTCCAAACCTGGGGGAGTTGAGTCGCGATAACGGCACCGCTCGACGGGGATCTCGGTTCTACACCGGAAAAATGTAGATTCCCGTTTTGCACCGCCGCCGCCGCTTCCTTCGAGCCGTTTCCGCAAAAAAACACGATTTTAGAGTGGGTTTTGGATCCCCGGAGGGGCGCGGCAGGACGGAGGACGAAACTTGGGAATGCGCAACGTGCGAACGGACATTCACATTTAAGTCATCGAAGACGCGCGGTTAAAATACCCAAGATTTGCCACCTCCGGCGGCATAAAAATGTCAAGTTTGAGCCTTTTTAAAACCCACGTGGTGCGGTCCCCCATGTGAAATTCGAGAAACGCCACACGTCAGTCGTCTCAGAATCGATCTGCAGCCACTGTGGGGGCCCCCTAGTCCGTGTGCCCCGGGCATTCGCCCGATTGACCGACGCTACTGAAGCGACGTGTATGTTGGTCGGTTGGTTGGTCATTTGTGAATACGTTGAAAATCGTAGGATCCAGTACACTTCCCTGTGGTTTCCCCGTTTCTGGTCTCTTTCTGGTTTCTTTCCACTGCTTTTTGGTAGTTTACGGTATCAAATGCCGCTATCAGGTTGATAAAGGCTACACCGGCGAAAGTTTCTGCTAGGAGTAATATCAAGCTCACTGGCACAACATGGGGACCGCAACCTGACGTGCTGCGTACGTCGGCCCTTTGTTTCTCCGCTACCGAGTACGCGGCAGCAGTGTGGTACAGCTCGGTTCACGCAAGACATGTTGAAGTGGCCTTAAACGAGACGTGCAGGATTATAACAGGCTGTCTGAGACCAACACCTGTCGAGAAGCTGTACCATCTAGCACGCAAACGACGCAAAGTGGCACCCGAAACAGAGCGAAAGAAGCAGATCGGAGATAGCCGGCACCCTCTCAAGGTTCTTTAGACCTTTTACCAAGTTTTATATATTTCAAGCTTCAGGTAATGGGTTGTTCAGAAAGTAATTTCGTTTTTATTAACCGCTTGACATACGAATACAATGCGCGTTGACGTGTCCATATACATGTGATCTTATCACATATACATGACGTCTTCTATGATACAGATACGTCATTGTATGTTAAGGGGTTAATTAGCAATATTAATAACAAGGTTCTAGAGACGTTTTAGACCGGTCAATCTCAAGGTTTTTGATATATTCGCTTGTTCAGAAAGTAATTTCGTTTTCGTTGATTAGTTTTTTTTTTAAACAGGTTCCTTAGAGCTTTTAGCAAGATTTATATATTTCAAGATTCCACAGAACTTTTAATACGGTTGCTCTATCTCAAGGTTTATCTATTGGGTTGTTCGGAAAGTAATTTCGTTTTTATTTCCATTAATTCTGTTTTTAAAACATTTTGTAAACGCAGGGATCATTAATACTTTGCAAGCTAAAATCTCAAATACTTCCGGACAATCATTAATGAACACCCTGTAAATTATATGTCAATATTAACAAAACTATTTGAAATATTTGACTTTATTTATATTATTTGTACATGGAATTTATTAATATATCAATGATGACTAGTGCACGGGTTTACATCTTAACAACTAAAGAAAATAAATCCATTTCAGTAATGATAATTAAAAAATAAGAAACTATAATTTACACAAAGTAATTCGTTCGCACAGATATGAAACGAGCGCGGCGAGCGAGACCGCGATCAAGCCGCCCCGAATTCCCGCTCCGCCGTTCTTGTCCAGCGACAGCCCTTGCTGGTTCGGCTCGTCCACTTCATTACTGAGCTGGTTCCCAGCCGCTGGGTACCAAGTCTCCGTCCCCAACGAACTCTCCTTCACACCTTGACCCCTCGTTGGCTCCATACCTACCAACACAAACTCAATAAATCAAAAAAATCGCGTTCGGAAAGTCCTTTCGTTTTTTTTTAAGTTCAGACAAACAATATTAAATGGATAAGAATAGATGGACAAAGTTCCCTCACACCTTGACCGCTCGTCGGCTCCATACCTACCAACACAAATTCAATAAATCAGAAAAAAACGCGTTCGGAAAGTCCTTTCGTTTTTTTAAGTTCAGACAGATAAGACTAAATGGATAATATTAGGTGGACAAAGTTCCCTCACACCTTCACCGCTTGTCGGCTCCATAACTACCAACACAAACTCAATAAATCAGAAAAATCGCGTTCGGAAAGTCCTTTCTTTTTTTTTAAGTTCAGACAAACAATATTAAATGGATAAGATTAGATGGACAAAGTTCCCTCACACCTTGACCGCTCGTCGGCTCCATACCTACCAACACAAACTCAATAAATCAGAAAAAACGCTTTCGGAAAGTCCTTTCGTTTTTTTAAGTTCAGACAGATAAGACTAAATGGATAATATTAGATGGACAAAGTTCCCTCACACCTTGACCGCTCGTCGGCCCCATACCTACCAATACAAACTCAATAAAGGAGAAAAATCGCGTTCGGAAAGTCCTTTCGTTTTTTTAAGTTCAGACAGATAAGACTAAATGGATAATATTAGATGGACAAAGTTCCCTCACACCTTGACCGCTCGTCGGCTCCATACCTACCAACACAAATTCAATAAATCAGAAAAAACGCGTTCGGAAAGTCCTTTCGTTTTTTTAAAGTTCAGACAAACAAGACTAAATGGATAAGATTAGATGGACAAAGTTCCCTCACACCTTAACCGCTCGTCGGCTCCATACATACCAACACAACCTCAATAAAGCAGAAAAATCGCGTTCGGAAGTCCTTTCGTTTTTTTTTAAGTTCAGACAAACAAGACTAAATGGACAAGATTAAATGGACAAAATTAAATGGACAAGATTAGCCGGACAAGATTAATTGGACAAGATTAGATGGACAAGCTTAGATAATCTGGTCTGGTTCTGTCTGGTCTGGTCCTGTTTGGTCGTGTCTAATCTTCTCTGATCTTGTCTAGTCTAGTCTTGTTTGGTTTGGTCTTGTTTGGCCTTGGATTTATCTGGTCTCGTCTGTTCTTGTCCACTCTTCATTCTATTTCATAATTGACTTCATGGAATCATGGTAACTACCTGTCGAGGGTCGCGAGTTGACGACGCCCCAAGTGGACATCGTCGCCCAATCGGGTTTCGGCGACGTCGAGGGTCCGTTCGTCCTCCAATCGGTGTTGAACGTGCTGCTGGGACTGCTCGGACTGCTCGACGGCCCGTCACCCCAGCCGCTCGACCTGCCGTAACTCGCCGGACGCGTCCTCGACCCCAAAACCTGGGTCGTAGAGAAATCCTAGAAAATTGTATAATTTAGCGACTCGTTCTAAACTAGGTTTTGAAATGTTCGCACTGTTTGGTAACTTGTGTCGGCCGCCTCAGAGGTGGAGGACGGCATCCAGGTGGTGGACGGTCTAGGTGGAGTGATCCTCACGGGCGGCACCATTTCCTTGCGCTCCTGCTCCTCCTGCTGATGGTGCTGGATCGTGCTCCATGGAAAAACCTCGCTGGGTGTCGTCGACAACGACACCGGCTCTCCGAACGGTATCATATTATCACCAGGAAACGACGCACAATCACCAGAATTCGGTCTTAAAAATAACAACAACAACAGATTAAAGGTCGATTCTCATATGCGCGACGTCACGCGACATCCCCTGTCAAATAATGATTACATTGTTTTAAATGGGCACGTTCTCATTATGGCTACGCGACAGCTACAGGCGATTTGACAGGCGATGTCGCACGACATCGCGTAGCTGAGTGTCGCGTATATGGGAATCGACCTTAATGCAGCTACAGCGACAGGTACAGCGACAACTACAGCGACCGCGACAGTATTAAGGCCGATTCTCATATACGCGACGTCACGCGACATCGCCTGTCAAATAATGATTACATTGTTTTAAATGGGCACGTTCTCACTATGGCTACGCGACAGCTACAGGCGATTTGACAGGCGATGTCGCAAGACGTAGCGTAGCTGAGTGTCGCGTATATGGGAATCGACCTTAATGCAGCTACAGCGAGAGATACAGCGACAACTACAGCGACCGCGACAGAATTAAGGCCGATTCTCATATACGCGACGTCACGCGACATCGCCTGTCAAATAATGATTACATTGTTTTAAATGGACACGTTCTCACTATGGCTACGCGACAGCTACGTGACATGCCCATTTAAAACAATGTAATCATTATTTGACAGGCGATGTCACACATCGCCGCGTAGCTGAGTGTCGCGCATATGGGAATCGACCTTAATGCAGCTACAGCAACAGGTACAGCGACAACGACAACTACAGCGACAGCGACAGCTAAAGCGATAGTATTAGGGCCGACCCTCATATACGCGACACTCAGCTACGCGACATCGCCTGTCAAATAATGATTACATTGTTTTAAATGGGCACGTTCTCACTATGGCTACGCGACAGCTACAGGCGATTTGACAGGCTATGTCGCACGATGTAGCGTAGCTGAGTGTCGCGTATATGGGAATCGACCTTAATGCAGCTACAGCGAGAGATACAGCGACAACTACAGCGACCGCGACAGTATTAAGGCCGATTCTCATATACGCGACGTCACGCGACATCGCCTGTCAAATAATGATTACATTGTTTTAAATGGACACGTTCTCACTATGGCTACGTGACATGCCCATTTAAAACAATGTAATCATTATTTGACAGGCGATGTCACATAACGTCGCGTAGCTGAGTGTCGCGCATGTGGGAATCGACCTTAATGCAGCTACAGCAACAGGTACAGCGACAACGACAACTACAGCGACCGCGACAGCTAAAGCGATAGTATTAGGGCCGACCCTCATATACGCGACACTCAGCTACGCGACGTCGCCTGTACAATAATGATTACATTGTTTTAAATGGGCACGTTCTCACTATGGCTACGCGACAGCTACGGGCGATTTGACAGGCGATGTCGCACGATGTCGCGTAGCTGAGTGTCGCGCATATGGGAAGCGACCTTAATGCAGCTACAGCGACAGGTACAACGACAACTACAGCGACCGCGACAGTATTAAGGCCGATTCTCATATGCGCGACACTCAGCTACGCGACATCTCTTGTCAAATAATGATTACATTGTTTTAAATGGGCACGTTCTCACTATGGCTACGCGACAGCTACAGGCAATTTGACAGGCGATGTCGCACGACGTCGCATAGCTCAGTGTCGCTCGTATGGGAATCGACCTTAAGTCGTTATTTAGAAAGTCCAAGGATAAATCAAAAGATCATCAGGATGAGATAAAATGTGAAGTTATAATAGATCACACTTACATGTAGTTGAAGCATTGATCGGCTAGGAAACTCAACGCTTTATCTATGATCTGTCCGGAGAACTTGGAGGCCGGGCCGTTCTGGGACCCCCTGTCGCACAGCTTCCTGGTTTCCCGCTGCACGCACTGCTTAAAGCGATCGTGCGAACTGCGAAATAGATATTATCTAACGATATATACGATATAACGAGATATTATATAACGATAGGGTCACAGGGTCAATAGATCACGATAGAGTAAAAGATGGATCAGATTTGGGACACGCACACGGACATTCGACTCACCAGCAAAGCGTGGCCTTTGAGATTATCTCCCCTTGCGCCACTTGCTCCACCAGAAGGTTGTAGTGGGGCCCGCAGTGGCTCCGCTCGGTGATCGTGCTTTTAATGCACGGAGCGTATTGCAAATATTCTAGAAATAGATACATTTAGATTTAGATACACTTTCAATTATCTCTGTTGTTACCTTTTTGGTATCGAGGTTGCATGCACATCTGATGTACGGACTCGATGGGATTCTCGACAGCTTTGTTGAATTGCTTGCGCTGCTGGTCGGTGAAACAGGCGTCGGTGTAGCGCTTGAGGCAGTCGACGAAGCGGTTCCATGTCCGACAGACCAGGTCTATGTCGTCCAAATTGTCGGGGAATACCAGGTGAGCCTCGCGGATGAGCGGGTCGGCTATCCGCACGCAGCGGTCGTACTCCAGGCGGGAGCACGCCTGATTCGCCGATGCCGACAACGCGAAGAAGAGAAGAGTTGATATGAGGTTTAGAGAATCCATTTCTGCAAAATTCACATAGAGATTAGTGAAGGAATTCATTTATAAGGTGGATAGATTAAATAGTGGAAAGATTAAATAGTCTACGTGGTCTGTTAGAAAAGTATCCGACCTTATTTTTTATTTTGAAAACCTAATGGATTTGAATCATGCGCGCTTGCATGAGCCTTCACCGACCTTGAACCTTCGTGCGCATGTGTGAATTTTTTCCCGCCTGTAGATAGAGTCAGTTGCTGTCTAGCAATGTTCAAGTGACGTAGTGTTTAGTGCTCTCGTCGGTTATTCAATGCAAGTAAAATGACGACAAGTTAAATGAGGGATGTCCTACGTCGACTACGTGATGTGGCGACTGGAGTTGTGGTCATTAGGAAATTGGCGATTCCGTCACGACAATGCTCCAGCACATTATTCACACTTTGTTTACAATTTATTGGCGAAAAACCAGACTCCTCTGGTTCGACAGGCTCCTTACTTTCCTGATATGGCCCTCTGCGACTTCTGGCTATTCCCCAAAGTCAAGAGGCCATTGAAAGTAACGCGATTTCAGACAAGAGAGGACATTATGACTGCAACGACAGCCGAGCTAAAGTCCATTCCGAAAGAGGCTTTTTCGTAATGATTCCAACAATGGCGGCACCGCTGTGAAAAGTGTGTGGAGGCCCAAGGATACTACCTTGAGGGTGATTAGGTTTCCAACGCTCCAGGTATGCCAGTTTATGCTCCAGGTATGCCAGGCTAAAGGTCGGATAGTTTTCTAACAGACCACGTATAGATTAAATATTGTGTAGCTTATACAGTGGATAGATATGAATGCGGCGTAACTGAAGACCACCAACATCTGGCTGTGTGCCCAAACATGGGTGAGACTTGCACAGAGGAGGACCTGATACTTGCAAATGACAAGGCCTCGTATGTGGCTAATTTTATAAATATGTTTTGTTGTGATGATTCGGACAAGGAAAGTAAAGTAAGTAAGTGGATAGATTAAATGATGGATAGATTAAACAGTGGATAGATTAAATAGTGGATAGATTAAAACGTGGATGGGTTAAATAGTGAATATTCTTCCTGTGCTGTTAAAGTCCTTGTGAACTTTGACCACCTCTCCCTGTCTGCACTGGTGCTTGGTGCCTAGATTTTAGGCAAAAGTATAGGCCGCCACCGCTTCTACTAGGCCACCATTAGCCTATGGTTAAGATCAAAGTGTAGATTAAATAGTGGATAGATTAATATTGGATTGGATTAATAGCGGATGGATTAATAGGAGGTGTAGAGGATCCATTTATGAAAAATGCAGATTGATCAGTGGAGGAATTGTAGATAAGATAGAATCGATTTATGGAAAATTCAGATTGGGATTAGTGGAAGAATTGTTGATAAGAAGGAGGAATAGTAGATGAGATAGAATCCATTTCTGGAAAATGTAGATTGAGATTAGTGGAGGAATTATAGATAAGAAGGAACAATTCTAGATAAGATACAAGACTGGATAGACCAAAAGAAGAAGATAAGATAGAAGACTGGATAAACCAGAAGATAAGATAGAAGACTAGATAGACCAGAAGAAGAAGATAAGATAGAAGACTGGATAGACCAGAAGTAGAAGATAAGATAGAAGACTAGATAAACCAGCAGAAGGAGATGATATAGAAGACTAGATAGACCAGAAGAAGAAGATAAGATAAAAGACTAGATAGACAAGAAGAAGATAAGATAGAAGACTAGATAGACCAGAAGAAGAAGATAAGATAGAAGACTGGATAGACCAGAAGTAGAAGATAAGATAGAAGACTAGATAGACCAGAAGAAGGAGATGATATAGAAGACTAGATAGACCAGAAGAAGAAGATAAGATAAAAGACTAGATAGACAAGAAGAAGATAAGATAGAAGACTAGATAGACCAGAAGAAGGAGATGATATAGAAGACTAGATAGACCAGAAGAAGAAGATAAGATGAAAGACTAGATAGACAAGAAGAAGATAAGATAGAAGACTAAATAGACCAGAAGAAGGATATGATATAGAAGACTAGATAGACCAGAAGAAGAAGATCAGATAGAAGGCCAGATAGACCAGAAGAAGAAGATAAGATAGAAAACTAGACAGACCAGAAGAAAAAGATAACATAGAAGACTGGATAGACCAGAAGAAGAAGATAAGATAGAAGACTAGATAGACCAGAAGAAGAAGATAAGATAAAAGACTAGGTAGACAAGAAGAAGATAAGATAGAAGACTAGATACACCAGAAGAAGGAGATGATATAGAAGACTAGATAGACCAGAAGAAGAAGATAAGATAGAAGGCCAGATAGACCAGAAGAAGAAGATAAGATAGAAAACTAGACAGACCAGAAGAAAAAGATAACATAAAAGACTGGATAGACCAGAAGAAGAAGATAAGATAGAAGACTAGATAGACCAGAAGAAGATAAGATAGAAGACTGGATAGACCAGAAGTAGAAGATAAGTTAGAAGACTAGATAGACCAGAAGAAGGAGATGATATACAAGACTAGATAGACCAGAAGAAGAAGATAAGATAAAAGACTAGGTAGACAAGAAGAAGATAAGATAGAAGACTAGATAGACCAGAAGAAGGAGATGATATAGAAGACTAGATAGACCAGAAGAAGAAGATAAGATAGAAGGCCAGATAGACCAGAAGAAGAAGATAAGATAGAAAACTAGACAGACCAGAAGAAAAAGATAACATAGAAGACTGGATAGACCAGAAGAAGAAGATAAGATAGAAGACTAGATAGAAGAAGATAAGATAGAAGACTGGATAGACCAGAAGTAGAAGATAAGATAGAAGACTAGATAGACCAGAAGAAGGAGATGATATAGAAGACTAGATAGACCAGAAGAAGAAGATAAGATAAAAGACTAGATAGACAAGAAGAAGATAAGATAGAAGACTAGATAGACCAGAAGAAGGATATGATATAGAAGACTAGATAGACCAGAAGAAGAAGATAAGATAGAAGGCCAGATAGAACAGAAGAAGAAGATAAGATAGAAAACTAGACAGACCAGAAGAAAAAGATAACATAGAAGACTGGATAGACCAGAAGAAGAAGATAAGATAGAAGACTAGATAGACCAGAAGAAGAAGATAAGATAGAAGACTGGATAGACCAGAAGTAGAAGATAAGATAGAAGACTAGATAGACCAGAAGAAGGAGATGATATAGAAGACTAGATGGACCAGAAGAAGAAGATAAGATAAAAGACTAGATAGACAAGAAGAAGATAAGATAGAAGACTAAATAAACCAGAAGAAGGAGATGATATAGAAGACTAGATAGACCAGAAGAAGAAGATAAGATAGAAGGCCAGATAGACCAGAAGAAGAAGATAAGATAGAAAACTAGACAGACCAGAAGAAAAAGATAACATAGAAGACTGGATAGACCAGAAGAAGAAGATAAGATAGAAGACTAGATAGACCAGAAGAAGAAGATAAGATAGAAGACTGGATAGACCAGAAGTAGAAGATAAGATAGAAGACTAGATAGACCAGAAGAAAGAGATGATATAGAAAACTAGATAGACCAGAAGAAGAAGATAAGATAAAAGACTAGATAGACAAGAAGAAGATAAGATAGAAGACTAGATAGACCAGAAGAACGAGATGATATAGAAGACTAGATAGACCAGAAGAAGAAGATAAGATAGAAGGCCAGATAGACCAGAAGAAGAAGATAAGATAGAAAACTAGACAGACCAGAAGAAAAAGATAACATAGAAGACTGGATTGACCAGAAGAAGAAGATATGATAGAAGACTAGATAGACCAGAAGAAGAAGATAAGATAGAAGACTGGATAGACCAGAAGTTGAAGTTAAGATAGAAGACTAGATAGACCAGAAGAAGGAGATGATATAGAAGACTAGATAGACCAGAGGAAGAAGATAAGATAAAAGACTAGATAGACAAGAAGAAGATAAGATAGAAGACTAGATAGACCAGAAGAAGAAGATAAGCTAGAAGATAGAACCTGATGAAGATAGATTAAATAGATACAATATTGTGTCTGTTTGGAATGAAAGTTTGCAATGGCGTTACTTGTAACGACCACGAACAGTTTTGCAAATTTTGAATAATGCAACTTCGAATTATTTGCGAATTTACACCCGCTATGGATTTCCGCTCAAATTCCTCGCGTTCCTTTTTTCCTTTTTGATACAATCGAGTGAGTTCGACCAAAGGAAAGCCGTCAAACATTTTCCGCCTGAATGACAGCCGACCCGCAGGCAAAATCGACAAAGACACAAAAGAAAATCCCTCCTTATAATTTACAATCTGCATTATTTAACACGTCGATATTAGCTTTACCTTTTTACGCTCAAATGAACCATCACATTAAAATAGATATATTCTTCTAGTTTTTCTTTTTTAATTTTCTTATACTAAGTCTAATTTAATACTGCCTTTAACAAACTTTTTTTTTCGAACTTCCATAACTCGAACTTCTGTAATTCCAATTTTTCTATAACTGGAATATTTTTTGAAATTCATACGTTTAGATAGCATTTTACATATAAATTAACTTCCATAACTCGAATTTTCCTTAACTCGATTTTTTTCATAATTCGTAGTAAAAATTTGTACAATGGTAAAATTTTACATACAAAATAATCTCTATAACTCCAACTTTTAAACTGCCTCGTATTGTCCAAAATTTATAATGCCAGATATTGCCTTAAACCGTCGATAATGTAATCCTCGGGCAGATTACCAAACAAATATAATTTTATTAAATGGAAAACAATTAAAAATTTCTGACTTTTTCAAAAAAATAATATAGTAATTAAAATTATTTTGAATTAATTATAATTATATAAAATCATATTAATAATGTACCTATACATATGTATTTACTTTGAATAAATTGTGTATAGTGTATTTTACTCATTTTGTAGTTTGTGTAGAATTTCTATAACTCCAATTTTCTATAACTCGAATTTTTTTCATGAACTATGGTAATTCGACTTAGGGAAGTTTGACTGTATATGGAACCCTTTTTTTCTTTTTAAAGTGGAATGTGGATACCGGATATTGACCCTTCAAACACTGCGGCCTAGTGCCTTATTGTATTGTATTTTACCCACATTTTTCACTTATAGGCCCAGAAACCTAGATGTTATTATAAATTGCGCTAATTAATTACACATTCGTCTTCTGGTACAAATGCGGCCGACACCGGGGATAGAACTCGGGACCTCTAGACTTGTTAGTTAACGCTCTAATATGAGACCACGAGTGTCACCACTACACCACTCGTGCCGACTTATATGGAACCCTTACCAACTTATTAAAGCGGAATACAGCTTGAATATATAAATATATTCAACCTTTCCGTAGCTCTATAATATTATTAATACTTTTTAAGACTTTTAAAATGCTCGATTTTTTTTATATATCAAAATGAAACCTCTTATTAGAATACCCTATATAAATCAATGAATCTGTTGATAACGTGTTTTTGAAGTAAATATTTGAAATATTAGATGGAAACTAAAAACGTAATTACGCGCAGCTGTTCATATCTGGCATTGTGTTCCCTGGCGGATGTAAGCATCGCTTTCTCCGTTTCCGGTCGTTACCGGGATCCATGTAAAACGCAGAATCGCGTATTGTTACGTGGAAAACAAAACAAAAAAAACATTGCGAGGTTGTTAGTCAGCGGGCTGTTTTAATCTCCGAGATATCGCGTGTCGAAAATTCCAGGTATTTTCTGTAGAAATCTACTTTATTTCGAATTTTCACGCAGACCAACTTATCTAACTGGGATATATTTCGCTTTCTTCTATTACTTTGTCGTCGCCAAAAAGATCGTTGCACTCTCGAATCTACATAGTTCAACTACAAACACAATCTATACACTAACCATTTATTATCCCTACTCTTTAGTTTGTTGGTGACCACCTGAATACATGATAGACAAATCTAGACAATCTTTTATGTCTAGTCTTGTCTGTCTAGTCTTGTCTGTCTAGTCTTGTCTGTCTAGTCTTGTCTGTCTAGTCTTGTCTGTCTAGTCTTGTCTGTCTAGTCTTGTCTGTCTAGTCTTGTCTGTCTAGTCTTGTCTGTCTAGTCTTGTCTGTCTAGTCTTGTCTGTCTAGTCTTGTCTGTCTAGTCTTGTCTGTCTAGTCTTGTCTGTCTAGTCTTGTCTGTCTAGTCTTGTCTGTCTAGTCTTGTCTGTCTAGTCTTGTCTGTCTAGTCTTGTCTGTCTAGTCTTGTCTGTCTAGTCTTGTCTGTCTAGTCTTGTCTGTCTAGTCTTGTCTGTCTAGTCTTGTCTGTCTAGTCTTGTCTGTCTAGTCTTGTCTGTCTAGTCTTGTCTGTCTAGTCTTGTCTGTCTAGTCTTGTCTGTCTAGTCTTGTCTGTCTAGTCTTGTCTGTCTAGTCTTGTCTGTCTAGTCTTGTCTGTCTAGTCTTGTCTGTCTAGTCTTGTCTGTCTAGTCTTGTCTGTCTAGTCTTGTCTGTCTAGTCTTGTCTGTCTAGTCTTGTCTGTCTAGTCTTGTCTGTCTAGTCTTGTCTGTCTAGTCTTGTCTGTCTAGTCTTGTCTGTCTAGTCTTGTCTGTCTAGTCTTGTCTGTCTAGTCTTGTCTGTCTAGTCTTGTCTGTCTAGTCTTGTCTGTCTAGTCTTGTCTGTCTAGTCTTGTCTGTCTAGTCTTGTCTGTCTAGTCTTGTCTGTCTAGTCTTGTCTGTCTAGTCTTGTCTGTCTAGTCTTGTCTGTCTAGTCTTGTCTGTCTAGTCTTGTCTGTCTAGTCTTGTCTGTCTAGTCTTGTCTGTCTAGTCTTGTCTGTCTAGTCTTGTCTGTCTAGTCTTGTCTGTCTAGTCTTGTCTGTCTAGTCTTGTCTGTCTAGTCTTGTCTGTCTAGTCTTGTCTGTCTAGTCTTGTCTGTCTAGTCTTGTCTGTCTAGTCTTGTCTGTCTAGTCTTGTCTGTCTAGTCTTGTCTGTCTAGTCTTGTCTGTCTAGTCTTGTCTGTCTAGTCTTGTCTGTCTAGTCTTGTCTGTCTAGTCTTGTCTGTCTAGTCTTGTCTGTCTAGTCTTGTCTGTCTAGTCTTGTCTGTCTAGTCTTGTCTGTCTAGTCTTGTCTGTCTAGTCTTGTCTGTCTAGTCTTGTCTGTCTAGTCTTGTCTGTCTAGTCTTGTCTGTCTAGTCTTGTCTGTCTAGTCTTGTCTGTCTAGTCTTGTCTGTCTAGTCTTGTCTGTCTAGTCTTGTCTGTCTAGTCTTGTCTGTCTAGTCTTGTCTGTCTAGTCTTGTCTGTCTAGTCTTGTCTGTCTAGTCTTGTCTGTCTAGTCTTGTCTGTCTAGTCTTGTCTGTCTAGTCTTGTCTGTCTAGTCTTGTCTGTCTAGTCTTGTCTGTCTAGTCTTGTCTGTCTAGTCTTGTCTGTCTAGTCTTGTCTGTCTAGTCTTGTCTGTCTAGTCTTGTCTGTCTAGTCTTGTCTGTCTAGTCTTGTCTGTCTAGTCTTGTCTGTCTAGTCTTGTCTGTCTAGTCTTGTCTGTCTAGTCTTGTCTGTCTAGTCTTGTCTGTCTAGTCTTGTCTGTCTAGTCTTGTCTGTCTAGTCTTGTCTGTCTAGTCTTGTCTGTCTAGTCTTGTCTGTCTAGTCTTGTCTGTCTAGTCTTGTCTGTCTAGTCTTGTCTGTCTAGTCTTGTCTGTCTAGTCTTGTCTGTCTAGTCTTGTCTGTCTAGTCTTGTCTGTCTAGTCTTGTCTGTCTAGTCTTGTCTGTCTAGTCTTGTCTGTCTAGTCTTGTCTGTCTAGTCTTGTCTGTCTAGTCTTGTCTGTCTAGTCTTGTCTGTCTAGTCTTGTCTGTCTAGTCTTGTCTGTCTAGTCTTGTCTGTCTAGTCTTGTCTGTCTAGTCTTGTCTGTCTAGTCTTGTCTGTCTAGTCTTGTCTGTCTAGTCTTGTCTGTCTAGTCTTGTCTGTCTAGTCTTGTCTGTCTAGTCTTGTCTGTCTAGTCTTGTCTGTCTAGTCTTGTCTGTCTAGTCTTGTCTGTCTAGTCTTGTCTGTCTAGTCTTGTCTGTCTAGTCTTGTCTGTCTAGTCTTGTCTGTCTAGTCTTGTCTGTCTAGTCTTGTCTGTCTAGTCTTGTCTGTCTAGTCTTGTCTGTCTAGTCTTGTCTGTCTAGTCTTGTCTGTCTAGTCTTGTCTGTCTAGTCTTGTCTGTCTAGTCTTGTCTGTCTAGTCTTGTCTGTCTAGTCTTGTCTGTCTAGTCTTGTCTGTCTAGTCTTGTCTGTCTAGTCTTGTCTGTCTAGTCTTGTCTGTCTAGTCTTGTCTGTCTAGTCTTGTCTGTCTAGTCTTGTCTGTCTAGTCTTGTCTGTCTAGTCTTGTCTGTCTAGTCTTGTCTGTCTAGTCTTGTCTGTCTAGTCTTGTCTGTCTAGTCTTGTCTGTCTAGTCTTGTCTGTCTAGTCTTGTCTGTCTAGTCTTGTCTGTCTAGTCTTGTCTGTCTAGTCTTGTCTGTCTAGTCTTGTCTGTCTAGTCTTGTCTGTCTAGTCTTGTCTGTCTAGTCTTGTCTGTCTAGTCTTGTCTGTCTAGTCTTGTCTGTCTAGTCTTGTCTGTCTAGTCTTGTCTGTCTAGTCTTGTCTGTCTAGTCTTGTCTGTCTAGTCTTGTCTGTCTAGTCTTGTCTGTCTAGTCTTGTCTGTCTAGTCTTGTCTGTCTAGTCTTGTCTGTCTAGTCTTGTCTGTCTAGTCTTGTCTGTCTAGTCTTGTCTGTCTAGTCTTGTCTGTCTAGTCTTGTCTGTCTAGTCTTGTCTGTCTAGTCTTGTCTGTCTAGTCTTGTCTGTCTAGTCTTGTCTGTCTAGTCTTGTCTGTCTAGTCTTGTCTGTCTAGTCTTGTCTGTCTAGTCTTGTCTGTCTAGTCTTGTCTGTCTAGTCTTGTCTGTCTAGTCTTGTCTGTCTAGTCTTGTCTGTCTAGTCTTGTCTGTCTAGTCTTGTCTGTCTAGTCTTGTCTGTCTAGTCTTGTCTGTCTAGTCTTGTCTGTCTAGTCTTGTCTGTCTAGTCTTGTCTGTCTAGTCTTGTCTGTCTAGTCTTGTCTGTCTAGTCTTGTCTGTCTAGTCTTGTCTGTCTAGTCTTGTCTGTCTAGTCTTGTCTGTCTAGTCTTGTCTGTCTAGTCTTGTCTGTCTAGTCTTGTCTGTCTAGTCTTGTCTGTCTAGTCTTGTCTGTCTAGTCTTGTCTGTCTAGTCTTGTCTGTCTAGTCTTGTCTGTCTAGTCTTGTCTGTCTAGTCTTGTCTGTCTAGTCTTGTCTGTCTAGTCTTGTCTGTCTAGTCTTGTCTGTCTAGTCTTGTCTGTCTAGTCTTGTCTGTCTAGTCTTGTCTGTCTAGTCTTGTCTGTCTAGTCTTGTCTGTCTAGTCTTGTCTGTCTAGTCTTGTCTGTCTAGTCTTGTCTGTCTAGTCTTGTCTGTCTAGTCTTGTCTGTCTAGTCTTGTCTGTCTAGTCTTGTCTGTCTAGTCTTGTCTGTCTAGTCTTGTCTGTCTAGTCTTGTCTGTCTAGTCTTGTCTGTCTAGTCTTGTCTGTCTAGTCTTGTCTGTCTAGTCTTGTCTGTCCAGTCTTGTCTATTTTGTTTACTGTCTTGTCTATTTTGTTTATTATTTTAAATTGATATGCTGGTCGATTGGAAATATTTCGACGGCGGCAGAAATCCCACGGGGTTTTTGTACAAAGAGAGCAAACTGGGCCATATTTAACGATTAATTTGAGAAATACTTAAACAACATCTCCCCAGCTTTAAATGATTGTCAGACTTCAGCGGAAATTTCACAATTTGCAGAATCTACTAATACAGCTTTAATAAAAGCGGCACGCGAAGGAAACAATTCAGAAATTCAGTCCCGTGGTGGATGCCGGTGTAAACAGCGCTCCGGAAAGAGAATAATAGGCTTCGCAGCAAATATCAACGTAGCAAAGGATTAATCAGGCTGGAAAGACGCAAAGATTATAATCATAAATTTAGGGAATATAAAACCAAAATCTTAGAAACGAAACTCAATAAATGGAAGGAATTTTGTACACGATCAGCAAACGGCGACCCATGGGGAAAAGTTTATAAGGTCCTACGGGGAAAGAAATCTTCAGTAGGTTATCTCACAAGTTTGCACAAAGACGATTCAGATTTGGATCTATTAGACACTAGCCGAGAATTATTAAATGTGTTTTTTCGTGAAGATAACATTGAGGAGGATTCGGCTAGACAACGGGAAACAAGACGAATGATATCATCAGAATCGGGTGGCCCGGATGATAGATCTTTCTCTGTCTCTGAGATAGAGCGAGTTATTAAAGACATGAACCCAAAAAAGGCTCCCGGTCGAGACGGAATTACGGCAGACATCGTGCAATCAGCCTTCAATAAGAACAAACTTATTTTCTGCGAACTCTACAACAAGTGTCTTGAAGAGGGAGTCTTTCCAACCTGTTGGAAGGAGCAACTTATTAAGGTAATTCCAAAAGCGCAAAAACCAGGCTTAAGCCCTAAGGACTTTAGACCTATTAGTCTGCTACCTGTAGCCGGTAAAGTACTCGATTCGCTGTTAATATCTCGCTTAGAACATTACCTATATAAAAACGAGTTGCTGCACGAAAATAAGTTCGGTTTTCGCAAGGGAGTAAGCACTGTCGACGCAATTCGTAAAGTCACATCTTTTATTAAAAGTAGTATTGAAATAAGCAACTACTGCGCGGCCGTAGCTCTCGATATTAGCGGAGCATTTGATAATGCTTGGTGGCCGCTTATCATTCAGAGGCTTTTAGTAAAGCAATGTCCAGACAATTTAATCAGATTAACCAGAGACTATTTTAATAACAGAACAGCGGTAATTTGCGAACCCGGTATATACGTCGAGAAAAAAGTCTCTAAGGGCTGTCCGCAAGGATCAAAATCTGGCCCCGGCTTCTGGAAAATATTATATGACACAATATTCGAACTAGATTTACCAGAAGGTTCCGAGATAATTGCCTACGCAGATGACACAATGTTATTGGTCAGATGTGGAACCTATAATGGCCTCAAATCTAAAGTAAATCGCTCACTGGAGACACTTCGCGTATGGGCCAATGACACAAAATTAGAATTCAATGCTCAAAAAACGGAGGCTCTCTTCTTCGGTAAGAAACCAAATCAAGTTAAACCAGTTTTTAAACTTAACGGAAACTCGATACACTGTTCTGAGCACATTAAATATCTGGGAATCCTAATAGACAGTAAATTAAAATACACATAACATATCAGACAAATATGTGCCAAAATCAAAAGAGTCAGTTTTAGGCTCAGTTCAGCAGCAATGAAGGAGTGGGGTTTGGGCAAGTCTGCTATGTCGACTATTTACAGAGGGGCTGTCGAACCTTGTCTGTTATATGGAGCGCCGGTATGGTCTAGTTCCTGTGGATTTAGAGAACGGAAAATGCTTTTTAGCGTGCAACGCGTGTGCACAATAAGAACTGCGAAAGCATATAAAACTGTCTCCAATGAAGCTGCCTGCGCTATATCCGGCCTATTACCTGTGGATATGAGATTGGCAGAGCCCTCAGCCAAATACCTTCTGCACAGTATGAATGAGATCGAATTTCAGGAATTGACAGGGTTACTTGTTACTCCTCAAATGATGGAAACTAGATTGTGCATCCAGGGCAGGATACACCCTGAGGAACTTGGCCTCATAAACTATTATATCGGATCAACTGAAGAACTCAACATGAAAGTGTATACGGACGGGTCGAAATTTGACCAGGGAGTAGGAGCGGCATTTGTAGTTTTTCTACACGGCAGGGAAACCTACTTCGAGAAAATTAGATTGGCGCAGTATTGCACAATATTTCAGGTCGAGTTACTTGCAATTTATAAAAGCTTAACTTACATTAAGTCGCAAATTCATAACTAATCAGGTTGCTCAATACTATCGGATAGTAAATCAGTTTTGGAAGCACTAAAATATATGACCGAACCAACAAAGTTACTGGTCGACACCTGGGAACTAGCTCGAGAGATCTCACAGAATATCGACCTGCGATGGCATTGGATTAAAGCTCATGCGGGAGATCGGGGAAATGAAAGAGCGGATAGCTTGGCCAGACAAGCATCTGGGTTAGATGAACTAAAATTAGTATGTACGCTAGAACCACAAATCGTTTTTAATTAGATATCCCAGAGACTTGTGAGGAACAGCGTTTCGTTGCGTTTTCTACAGAAATGGCAGTCTAGATGGCAGACAGCACCGACCGGAGTATGGACAAAGAAATGTATACCATCCATATCAGAGTGGCAGAAGATAAATATAGATCTCTTACATCAGGCAGTCCAGCTGACCACAGGACACCGCAACTTCAACTATTACCTCCACCGAATCGGAAAAAGAGAAGCACCAAATTGCGAATGTGGAAAAGAGGACACAGCTAACCATGTACTGTTCGTTTGCCCAATGACCCAGGAATGGAGACCACAAACCGAAACAAAAATGATTAGGGCTGGGTGTACCTGGCCACACCAGAAAGAAGATCTTGAAGTTTTGGGGAAAGATCACCTATGGTGAACTTTCTGGAAAACTTTCGATACCTGCGCAAAAAAATTACTGCGATTAGCCCACTACCGAGAAGAATAAGTCGTAAATAGTATTTAAAATTTAAATTATTTCAAATCTTCAAGCTAATTTTAAATCTTCTCTTAAATAATATTCCTACTTTATATGTACATTTTTAGAATTAACCTTACTTACTTTATATAATTTATAGAACATTAGAACGATAGATTTATGCAGCACTAACTTAGTTTTAAATCATGTAGACACTGGGACAGCCTAACGGCGGTATCTCGGTTGATAAGATTGTAAACATTATTATCAATAAACCAATTAAGAAGTCTTGTCTATTTAGTCTTGTCTGTCTAGACTTGTCTGTCTAGTCTTGTCTGTCTATTCTTGTCTGTCTAGTCTTGTCTGTCTTGTCTTGTCTGTCTAGTCTTGTCTGTCTAGTCTTGTCTGTCCAGTCTTGTCTGTTTAGTCTTGTCTGTCTAGGCTTGTCTGTCTAGTCTTGTCTGTCTATTCTTATCTGTCTAGTCTTGTTTGTCTAATTTTGTCTGTCTTACAACAAGGAAAAAGTAACGGATGGAGTACGAAACACCTTAACGTACAAGCACTTAAAAATATACTGGCACAGGGAATTGCAGGTACAACATTTAAAAATGCTGATACACTTGTTCAGGTCATGAGCAGGGCATGCAATTCAACGTTACCCAAGAAAGGTGGACCAACTAGTAGGAAACTGGTATACTGGTGGTCAGACGAAATATCTAACTAGAAGAAAATGTCAGCGACAAAAACTAAAAAAAGACGTTGATGAAAGGCTCAAAACGCTAATGGACCTATATACGTGGTCTATTAGAAAAGTATCCGACCTTATTTTTTATTTTGAAAATCTGATGGATTTGAATCAAGCGCGCTTGCATGAGCCGACCTTGAACCTTCGTGCGCATGCGTGCATTTTTTCCCGCCTGTAGATAGCGTCAGTTGCTGTCGAGCAGTGTTCGAGTGACGTAGTGTGTAGTGCTCTCGTTTTTCAATGCAAGTAAAATGACGGAACGACTGGAGCAGCGCTACTGCATCAAATTTTGCCAGAAACTGGGCGACAACCAGGTGGAAACCATTTGGAAGATTCAGACGGCTTTCGGTGACGATGCTATGGGCATCACACAGATTAAGGAGTGGTACAACCGGTTTAAAGACGGCCGCACATCGGTGGAAAGCGAGCCATGCTCTGGTCGGCCATCAACATGCCGAAATGAACATGTACTATAGGGATGTCCTACGTCGCCTACGTGATGCTGTGCGGCGCAAGCGACTGGAATTGTGGTCATCAGGAAATTGACGACTCAATCACGACAATCATCAATCTCCATCACAAATGTGTCAATTTTTTTGGCGAAAAAACAGATTTCTCTGGTTCGACAGGCTCCTTACTCTCCTGATATGACCCCCCGCGACATCTGGCTATTCCCCAAAGTCAAGAGGCCATTGAAAGGAACGCGATTTCAGACAAGAGAGGACATTATGGCTACAACGACAGCCGAGCTAAAGTCGATTCCGAAAGAGGCTTTTTCGAAATGCTTCCAACAATGGCGGCACCGCTGGGAGAAATGTGTGGAGTCCCAAGGAGACTACTTTGAGGGTGATAAGGTTTCCAACGCTCCAGTTATGCTAGCTTTTTTTTACAGACTAGGTAAGGTCGGATACTTTTCTAACAGACCACCTAGAAGCAGAAAAAGGGAACTAAGAGACGCACGGGATCGATATGGCTCAAATTGTTAATAACGAGCCAATTTTAGAGAAAAAGAAGAAAATTCCCAATCTAGTTAAGATTACTAATCTTGAAAGGGAATCTTTGGATGCAAGGGTGGAAATCGAAGAGCCACCCATCTTAGTACCAAGCTACGTTTGTCCCCTTTGCCCTGCTACCTTAACAAACCGAGCCGATTTATTCGCGCATTTGAGACCGAGACACATCGATAAGACTCATTTGATTTGCGGTCTTTGTCTTTATGTAAACCTGACCGAACACTATTAGACTTGTAGTTTATCATCACCCAACCTTTTATTTGCAAGATTTGTAAATACAACGATGGTAATCACAAATCAATCGAAAATCACATTTTGGTCCACGATTTCCTGATAAGTTTCTGCAAGTAAGAGAGCAAGACTTTCGACTATATAGACCTCAACCCCGACTCTGAGATAACCAAAAGTTACTCCTGCACAGAATACGGGGAATCTTTTGTGAGTTTCCGCGATTTCTCAACGCATCGACGAGCGGAACACTCGATATTCCACTGCGATCTTTGCACTAAGTTCTACGGGAGGAATTCGCATTTGTGGAAACATGTTAATCGTCTGCACAAGGGTCATCCGAGCATCACTTGCCAATTCTGTTAAAAACGAGCGCTTCGAAATACCACCTCGCAGAACATTTCAATAAAATCCACATGGTTAAAACGAAGAAATTAAAAAACGTGGATATCG
This sequence comes from Phosphuga atrata, assembly GCA_944588485.1. Taxonomy (NCBI): domain Eukaryota; kingdom Metazoa; phylum Arthropoda; class Insecta; order Coleoptera; family Silphidae; genus Phosphuga; species Phosphuga atrata. Next base: position 2,108,377 of record OX155904.1, read on the forward strand.
AGGAAGAAGATTTCATGAATACAAAATTCGAGGCTTTCGACTTTCAGAGCGTTTGCCAAAAACCTTCCTGAAGAAACACAAGAAGAATTGCCGACCGCGCCTGCAAAAATATTTATTAACCCGGTGCAAGTCTTGCTCGCGGATCTTCAAAGACCGCCAGAGTTTGGCCAAGCATCTCGTCAACTACCACAGCGAATACGAGTGCGAGATTTGCAACGAGAAGGTGCAAAGCAAGTGCGAGATCGTCTCACACATCCGCTTCAACCACCCCGACTGCAAACTCTTCTGCCGAGACTGCGGCAACGTTCTGCGAAAAAATTGAAGATTTAATCAGCCACCTCGAAGACTACTCCAACTCCTTCGTCTGACAGTTTTGCGCTGACCTCAAAATCAAACTCAAGATGCACATTTTAAGTCTCCACCGGAAGATCCTCTCATTGAGCTGCGGCATCTGTTTGAAATTCTTCGAATACCAACACATTCTACTGTGGCCTTGCAGATAGCGTTCGACACACCATCTTCGAATTGATCGATGGATACCAGAAAGAGAAACGGGGATAAAGAAAACTCATCATAAACTAGAGCTAATAGACCTAACCGACCATTGATCAGGTCGGAGTACATCTGGACAATAACATCCAATATGGTCACAAACATGAAACCTGAAAGAGCAGGACGAGAGGAAACGGCTCCAAGTCGAAAGCAATAAGAAACTTGACAGCACCTGAACCTCTAATCACTAGACGTAGAACGGCGATGACTAATACAACGACATCTTGACGTCATGCGTGAAGCGTTTCCAAGATGCTCGAGAAGTTTAAATCTTAGACGCCATCATATAGGAGGTTCCACGAAGTAGGACCTAAGACTGAATCTTGTGGGACCCCGCTACTCAGTTCTCTCTTTACCGAAACTCCTTAGAAGACCCTCCGGAAGTTTTAATCTTAGCACGCCATCATATAGGAGGTTCCACAAAGTATGGCCTAAGACTGAACCTTGTGGGACCCCGCTACTCGGTTCTCTCTTTACCGAAACTCCTTAGAAGACCCTCCGGAAGTTTCAATCTTAGGACGCCATCATATAGAAAGTTCCACAAAGTAGGGCCTAAGACTGAACCTTGTGGGACCCCGCTACTCGGTTCTCTCTTTACCGAAACTCCTTAGAAGATCCTCCGGAAGTTTCAATCTTAGGACGCCATCATATAGGAGGTTCCACAAAGTATGGCCTAAGACTGAACCTTGTGGGACCCCGCTACTCGGTTCTCTCTTTACCGAAACTCCTTAGAAGATCCTCCGGAAGTTTCAATCTTAGGACGCCATCATATAGGAGGTTCCACAAAGTATGGCCTAAGACTGAACCTTGTGGGACCCCGTTACTCAGTTTTCTCTCTACCGAAACTCCATGTGCCTATTATGGAAGTAGCTTTTTACCATGCTCAGAAAGTAAGGCGCTATTCCTCTTTCGAAGAAATATTCCTACGTCCTGTTTACAAAAAAAGTCTTGTTCGTCTATTATTGTCTGTCTTGTCGACACACTTCAAGAATTTCAGTGCTTGAGAATCACTGGTCCGAACCGTTTTGCCGAAACGCTCCTTCTAATAACCTAGGTGTCATATGTTCGAATCCCAAGAGCGAAACGCGTTACAGACTTTCAGTTCTACAGTTCTTTCTTTCTACAGTTCTTTCGAATTAAAAATGAAATCTAACTCTGGTATTCTACATGGTAATGTATTGAGTAACTTAGGTGACTGATTGGTGACGTTGCAAAATTCGTAGAAATGTAAATTCTTGAGACAATAAGGCACGCGTGTTGGGACTTGCGATTAAGATCTAGAGCAAAATAAAATCGATTGTAATTAGTCCGAATGTACAAATAAGAAACGGATCGAGTCCTAATCCCCTCGGAACGGGGTTAATACGTTTCCCCTGCATAATAGCGCCTGCACCACGCCGTCCGATTTTCCGCGCGCTTCCGCTCCAGTTTCGCACAATGGAAATTCGCCGCATGTGGGTCAGCCGCTGAGTCAGAGGAAATTATCGCGAAGAAAATCCGAGGAATGGCGTGCTGAATGCGTCGGGCACGCGATTGGCGGACGCGTGATTTTCCGCCGCTCGGCCATTGGTCAAGACGAAACAAAGAAGTCACGGAAAACGGTTTTAATTAAAAAAAAATCGATGGAAATTTTTCGATAAAATTTAAGTTCAACTCTATGGGACGCTATTAAGACAAAAAGATCTAATCACTATATAGATGAAAAGATCACTATTGATATATTTCAAGGTGGTTCAAAAACTGTCCCAGCATTATAATGCTTGGATCATCGCCTCGAAAAGCATCATTTACGCATCAAAAAGGTGGGACATTTGTGGGATTGTTAATTCTGGTTTCGTTGCATGGTGTTATCCATTTAGTTTTGTCTGTCTAATTCAAAGTCACATTTCATTTTTCTTAACCCAAACTAACTTAAATGCAGCTAACTTAATCCAAAATAATCTTTTTAAAATCTATCGCAATCAAAACATAAGCTTTAACTAGTCTGATTTAACATAACTTAAACTAACAGGTGGGGTTTCTGAATATCCGCACTTTTTAAAAACCGCGGTTTTCGGTTTTTGAAAATTAAAAGCCGCGGTTTCGCGTTCGGTTTTTAAGAACTTTTGGTATTAGTGCCTGATATTTAAACGAGATCTTAGCTTTGTACAAAAGTTGCTGCTAAGGGAAAATGATCTTTCGGAGTAGGTGGATGTAGCTTTCATTGTAGAGAGTACTTATTATTTAACAAAATATTTAATATGTTTTTAATATGTTTCAGTCAGCAAACTCCTTTTTCATAAAATTAGGATAGCGATTTGCTTGCATATAAGTATTTTTTATTTAATTCTTGAAAAGCTTTTTGTACTTGGAATACATTTGTACTTGGAATAATTTCGAATGGTCACTTAAACCGAACATTCATCTTCGACTTCAACCTTATTGTTGTCTGGATAAAGTCGTTCAAAAAGATTTTCCGCCAATATTAAAACATACTTTGTTGGAACTTTCGAAGGATCTAGTAAGATGAGTTTTACGTTTCGTTGTAGGAAACCGATTTTAACGGAGATGAACGAAAATAATTTACAAGTTATTATTATTATATTATTACAAGTTTTCTTACCATATGTAAAGTGCTTTTAATTTCAGCATCTTCTTTGGCGTAATATTCATTTTCCACATCTTCTGCGTGCGATTTTTCAGGAAATAAATCTTCATTCAATCATCATCAATCAATTCATTAAATCTTCATTGCTGCAGCTGTTTTCTACTTAAGATGATTTCTTTTTAAAAGTGTCGCAAACAGCGAGATGCATTGTATGCTTAATGCAAATGTTTGGTTCAGCAGGACAATCTGTACCATTTTTTTAATTACCCGGGCATTATCATGTGTAGTATCTTACTCAATAATAATCCCACGGCAATAAAACTCAATCAAACTTTGAGGTTTTTGCGACTAGAAATTGAAAACCGCGTTGAAATCGCTCGATAACTAACGTCGCGACGGCCCGTTAAAGTAAGATCCAAGGATTGGTTGCATTTGTTTTTTCGTAATTTCGCAGTTGACGCAAAAAATTCGATGTTTTGTTAGACCAAAAGGTGGTCGGAAAGCGAGACTGTAAACCGCGTTGCGAAATCTTTGACAGCGGCGTCGCGACGCCACCGCAAAGTTCAATTTCCTAATGCGGCTGCTGTTTTTTTAGTTTTCGTAATTTTCAAGCTAGTGAAACAAGTATGACGTTTTGTTGAAGGGAAAGCTTGCCAGGAAGCGATAGTGAAAACCGCGTTGCAAAATCTTTGATAACGGCGTCGTGACGTCGCCGCATATTTCAACTTGCTAATCTTGGTCGAATTTCGGATGATTTCAATTTTGCAGATAACGAAACCAATTTGATGTTTTTGTGAAGGGAAAGCTTGTGGTAAAGCGCGACTAAAACCCGCATTGCGAAATTTTTGGTAACGGCGTCGCAAGGTCACCACGAACTTCTACTTGCTAATCCAAGTCACCCACAATATCATTTCTGAAAATGATCAGCGGCGCTTTTAGGCATAGGCGCGCGCCTAGGGCCTCCGATTTTAGGGGGCCACAACTTTCCAACTAAGCAAGGTCAAACCAAATTTTGGCGGTTGACAACGACAATAAGCTGCAAAATTTGACAAAGTGTGTTGAATAAATTTTCACTTTGCAGTGATTAATAGTAAATATTCAGAAAAAGAACTAAAACACCATTGCATTGTTGTTATTTTTTGTATTGTTATTGACATTAAACGGATGTTTTTATTGGAATTTATAAGGACACCACAGAATCTTATAGAGGATTCAAAGCTAAAGAATGTAGTTCATTTCCCTTCCACCACGTCGTCCAAGTTTAGAAAACGACGAGCATAGCGAGGAGTTTAATCTAGTCTAATGGACAAGAAACATCCAATGTCACTATAAACGTTTTTAATGATAATACCATTGATGGACAGAATTTAAATTAAAAATGTGTTATATCGTTTATTACCATTAATTAATTAAATTTGTCTATTCGCGATTTCCACACATCACATAACCTCAAAACTATCTCGTCGAAAATATGACACTGACAGCTATGAATTTCAGTGCCAACCTTGAAAAAATTAGCTCATAACAGCACTCGGCGAGCCATAACCGCACGCATATGAATGCTGTTATGAATCCATTAAAGACGCAAAATAAAAAAAATGTCTTAACAATTCGCGATTGAAATGTTTACGTTTCATTGATTAATTTCGTTCAAGTAATTAATTATTTTAGTTTAATCAAATCATGCTTGACATTTATCAAATTATTACTTTTTTATAAATCTACGCGCATCGTAAAATACTCTTACGTAGACTAGGGCCTCCCTAGACTAGAGCCACATAGTCACCTTGCGCCTAGGGCTACAATTAATGTAAACGCGCGCCTGAAACTGATACTAAATGAATCTATATGTTTTTCAACACTTATTACGATTTTATTTGCAGAACAAGTTCCTTCAATTAGCAGGAAGCCTAAATTGCAATAAAAATTGTTTTCTCCATGAATATTAATGTTTATGTATCTTCGGCGTCTCAAACTAGTCCACTAATCTATAGTCCATTTTTTAAGAATGCAGTAACTAGAAACCTGATTTACACTATGACAAGTGTCCCTCACTTGGAAGTCACCTTGTCGCGGTGTGAGGGCTTAGTTTCGCAACATACCGTTGGAGGTCACGACGGGAACAACTCCGGTCGGGGCGTTCGGCGGAGGGCGAACAACCAAGAACTTCCAAACCCTTAATCCCAAGGTGTCATGCGACCCGTGGCAAAGGGACTGGTTGATGGCCAAGGGCAACCGGCCATCGCTTACGGAGCCCCTCTGATACCTGGCGACCTTAGAGGGTATCCAGCCTTACCACTATCAAGCGGGGCTCTGATGTGGTGGACCTTTAGTTCCCTTGCGACTCGTGGGATTTATATGAATTCCAAAAGTAAAAATAATCCATGTGTACGGGACCTAACCGACACAGAGAACAAGGAATTCAGCCCGGATTCCCGGGAAGACGACCTTGACCTCACACTCGTAGACATGAGCAGTCCAGCCATGTCTACAGAGGCAGAGGTAGATGTTTTTGTAGGGACAGATGAGGACTTGCCGCCTCCTGTCACAAAACAAGAATGACCAGCAGGCGCACCAAAGTAGCCCAAGTGAACATCCATCATGCCAAAGCAGCTTCAGCTGTGATGGCTAGGATGTTCACCAAGCAGCACCTAGGGCTAGCGCTGCTTCAAGAACCCTGGACCTACGGAGGTAAGATCAGAGGCCTTAGCAACAGGGAATGTAAGTTGGTATGGGACAGCCGTGAGGTCTTCCCTAGAACTTGCATTATGGTAAGAAATGGCATAAATTACTTATGTCTTTCAGAATTTTTAACGCGGGATTTAGTACCGATTCAGGCCCTCATCAAGATCGAGGGTCTCCACCGCGAAGTAGTGATCGCATCAGCATACTTCCCTGGCGATGGTAACAGCATACCACCCATTGAAGTACAAAAGCTGGTGGAACACTGTATTAGGAGAAGGCTGCCACTCATCCTGGGATGTGACGCGAACGCACACAATGAGATGTGGTGCAGCACGGACACTAATAAGAGGGGTGAGTACCTTTTAGAATACCTCATTAAAGAGAACTTAATTGTGTACAACGTTGGGAACACACCAACATTTGTCACTAAAGTCAGAAATGAGGTACTGGATATTACGGTAGGTAGCGCTAACGTAAGTAAACTAATTAAAAAGTGGAGGGTTTCAAGTGAGCCCTCAATGTCAGATCATAGGATCATAGAGTTTGAGCTGGAAGGAGCGAGTGAGGAAAACACCCCCATTCGAAACCCCAGACAAACTGTGTGGCCTATGTTTAGTTCCCAACTAAAAGAAAACCTAGAGCAGGTGACAGTGCGGGGTAGTATTAAACACTACACCGTGCTGGAGCAGGCTGTAGGAGAAATAAATGTAGCAATCACCACGGCATTTGAATCCAGCTGCCCGGTAAAAACCGTGAAGGAGCATAAGGACGAAAAATGGTGGAACAAAAATTTGTCTACATTAAGAGCAAAAGTACGTAGGCTTTTCAACAAAGCCAAGCAATACGGAAATTGGCTAGAATACTCTGAGGTGCTTACCACCTACAACAAAGAGATCAGAAGGGCAAAAAGGGAAAACTTTAGGACCTTCTGTGAAAACATAGAATGCACGCCGGTGGCAGCTAGACTGCACAAAGCACTAGCGAAGGATAGAGTGGAAACGACAACCACTCTGAAGAAACCGGATGGGACCTTCACGGAGGATGAAGAGCAAAGAGCTCTCCTCCTACTAGAAACCCATTTTCCGGGATGTAGAGGATACAGGGAGACCGAGGGCTTGATGCAACCACGGAAACCAAGTCGGGCCGACTGGAAGAGGGCAGCGTCCATCTGTACGGAAAACCGAATCAGATGGGCTATCGGCACTTTCCAGCCTTTTAAGGCCCCAGGTGTGGACGGACTAGTTCCTGCCTTCCTACAAAAGGGAGAGAGAGAACTAATGCCGTATCTTCTAAATATCTTTAGAAGTAGCTTAGCGCTCGGATATATACCGGAGCTATGGAGATGGGCTAAGGTGGTATTTATACCGAAGGTGGGGAAGAAAGACACCACTCAACCGAAGTCATTTAGACCCATTAGTCTAACATCTTTTATGTTAAAGACAATGGAGAAGGTGATTGATAATTACCTTAGGACTATAGTGCTGGTAGGTACACCACTACACAGGAGTCAGCATGCTTACAGAGCAGGGAAATCCACAGAAACCGCCCTGTATCAGCTGACAAACGAAATAGAAGCAGCACTAGAGATAAAGGAAGTAGCGATATGTGCCTTCTTGGATATAGAGGGAGCTTTTGACAACACCTCACACGAGGCTGTCAGGGCGGCCCTCGAAAGAAGGAATATCGACAGCACTATCTCAAAGTGGATGGGAGAAATGCTGAGAACTAGAACGGCGGAGACACAAGTGGGAAAAGACACCATTAAGATCTCCACAACTCGAGGGTGCCCACAGGGAGGTGTACTATCACCGCTAATGTGGAGCCTGGTAGTTGATGAACTACTGGTTAGGCTAAACGACCTAGACATCAAATGTCAAGGTTACGCCGATGACATAGTCATAATGGCCAGAGGAAAATTTGAGGGAACGCTCTGTGAAATTGTTCAGAGAGGCCTCAAAGTAACTAGTAAATGGTGTCAAACAGTGGGATTGAGACTCAACCCGAGCAAAACCACGGTGATAGCATTTACTAGAAGCAGAAAACTAAACTGCCTACATCCCATACTCATAGATGGGAAGGCAGTAGAATACCAACAGGAGATAAGGTATCTGGGTATCACACTAGATAGCAAACTCCTATGGAATAGACACGCTGAGGCAGTGGTAGGTAAAGCCAAACGCGCCCTAATGGTGTGCAGAAATCTGGCAGGAAAAACGTGGGGTTGTAACCCCACTATCCTGCGATGGATGTACACCATGATAGTGAGACCTGCAATCACTTATGGGGCGGTTGCGTGGGGAAGTAGAATCAAGCTGGCCTCTATGAGGAAACAGCTTGAGAAGATTCAAAGACTGGCGTGTGTCTGCATCACGGGGGCGATGGGGTCGTGTCCGACAGCAGCATTGGAGCTGCTGCTGGATCTGACTCCGCTGCACCTTGTGGTGGGGAGCGCCGCCAGATCGACGATCGTAAGATTCAGCAAGGAAGGAATGGGCAGAGGTAAAATAATCGGGAGCAGAGACCGAAACAGCCTCACTGCCAAGATCCCCTGGCTGGAAGTACCAAAAGACGAAATGGTATGCAAATACCACTTCGAGAAAAACTACACAGCAATGTGCAGTAGTAAAACCGATTGGAGCGACGAATCCTCAGCATACCACATAGAGCAAAATGCCATCAAGTGGTATACAGATGGTTCAAAGACAAAGGAAGGCACTGGTGCAGGAGTGTTTGGACCTCGTACCAGATACTCCGAATCCATGGGAACATCCCCAAGTATCTTCCAAGCAGAGGTACACGCAATCGAAAGATGTGCAAAGTTTAACCTCGACAGGAATTACCGCAAAAAACGAATTGCTATCCTGTCAGATAGCCAAGCAGCCATCAAGGCCATTAGCTCATACACCATCAGATCCAAACTGGTATGGGACTGTGTGGGGAAGCTGAACAAGCTTGGCAGGGATAATAAAGTAACGCTATACTGGGTACCAGGACACACTGGTATAGACGGAAACGAAGAAGCCGATCACCTAGCAAACAAGGGTAGTCCCTTTATAGGTCCGGAACCCTTTTGCGGTATGAGCGTAAACACCATCCGCAAAAGTTTAGATGAAGAAATGAGAGGAAAATGGATGAAAACCTGGGAAGAACTTCCAGGGCTAAGGCAATCCAAAGTGATGCTGGGATCTTTTAACCAGAAGAGAACTAAAGCTTGCCTGAAACTAAGCAGGAACAAGCTCAGAATTCTGACAGGAGCCCTGACGGGACACTGCAGACTTAGGAAACATCTCAAGGCCCTAGGCCTAGAGGAGGATGATGGATGCAGATTCTGTCGCTCAGCAGAGGAAACCCCCATACATCTGTTCAAAGACTGCGGAGCATTACTCCGCAAGAGACAGATGTACCTTGGGGCTCACTGCTTGAACACAGAGGAGCTGCAGGCCTTGAATCCCACCCAGATCCTGAAATTCCTAAAGGAATCAGGATTAGAGGAGGCGCTCTAAATGAGTAAGTACACCAACACTTGGAGGAGGAGGGTGGGGTACAATAGATCTATAAAGGTCGCAGTACAAGTCGTCACCACCATATCTACAATCTACATGACAAATGTTCAATCTAGTTACAAAATTTCTCGCTAAATTCAAATATAGTTACTTGAATATAAAATTGGTAATTTATTAAAGGTTTCATTGAATATCTTATTATTATTGATTAAATACTCCAAATGGCAACAATAGTAATAAAATACAAACAAATAAATGGAGAAAAACGAAAAAAATCTAAATGATACAAACAGATCAGATGATAATTGTGAATTGACACGGCAGGCATTGACAACTAACAGCTGCAAATGTATGTAAAATGAAAGAGAGAGCTGGAGCAGTAAATATCGTCGGTGTGAACTTCTCCTCGATTTAAGGCAATCAAAGAACAAGGTCAAATAGGCCCTATCTTCCCTGTACTGCATTCTTAAAAAAAATGGACTATAGCGTAGTACTATTTTTTGTCCATTGATCATTTCTTTCTTCGTGTTCCTTTTGAATTAAGGTCATAACACCTGAAAAACATGTTGGCAAGATTTGGTTGGGAAATATATTGCTTTCTGAAAAAATGCAGATTTTGAAATTGCTTGAACACATATACCATCGATGGTTGCCATTTTTGCAACAACAGTTTGCAATGTTTAAAAGAGCACTAATTCAATGTACTTTATTTTTATTTATCTTTAAATAAAACCGAAGACCGCGGTTTTTATGACGGTTATGCGGTTTCGGTTTTTGCACCGAAACCCGCGGTTTTGCGGTTCGGATATATCCGAACCAGAAAGCCTACTAACAGGACTCATACAAGACGTAGACAGACAAGACCTAACCTGACCTAGTCAAATCAATCTTGGTCTAGGTAATTGAACTAAAAATTGAACAAACTTGGGTCTCAAGACATGTCAAACTAAATCAGTCGAAATCGCGAATATATTAAGACTCTAGGGTGGTTGAGTGTTTCTTCACCTTGAAATGAGTCGTAGCATTTTTGCAAAAAAAATGATTGAAATGCAACGAAATGATGAATTTGCATAAATGTCGGTCGATGTTTCCAATTGATGCATACAATAGCGCAGATCATTCTAACAGCACTAATAATCGAAAACAGTTAACGGTATATGGAAATTGGCCGTGTTTTAACCAGAATACATTTTTATTTGGGATTTTTTGGAAAGTCTATAGTAAGATCTGGATTAACACGTTAACGCTGGCATGTACCACCGGTGGTGCACGATATACTAAAACACAAAACCGAGCCCCAGTACCTAATGTCGTGTTAATCTACGCAATTGAAGAGGATTAATCCTTTGGGACGCGGTGGTATTAAAAGTGTCCCACCTTTATGATCAGAAATTGGCATTGTTTTAACCGGAATACATTTTATATTTGTGACCTTTTGGAAGGACTATAGTAAGATCTGGATTAACACGTTAACGCTGCCGTGTACCACCGGTGGTACATGCTATACTAAAACACAACTACGCGCCAGTGTCAACGTATTAATCTACGCAATTAAAGAATATTGAAAGGACGAGGTGGAATTAAAGGTGTTCCACTTTTATTATCAGAAATTGGCCTTGTTATAACTGGAATACATTTTATATTTGGGACCTTTTGGAACGACTATAGTAAGACCTGGATTAGCACGTTAACGCTGGCGTGTACCACCGGTGGTATAAGCTATACTGAAACACAAAACCGAGCGCCGGTGTCTAATGTGTTAGTCTACGCAATTGAAGAATATTGATCCTTTGAGACGCAGCGGTATTAAAAGTGTCCCACCTTTATGTTCAGAAATTGGCCTTGTTTTAACCGGAATACAATTCATATTTGGGACCTATTGGAAGGACTATAGTAAAATCTGGATTAGCACGTTAACGCTGGCGTGTACCACCGGTGGTACACGATATACTAAAACACAAAACCGAACGCCGGTGTCTAATGTCTAACGTGTTAATCTACGCAATTGAAGAATATTGATCCTTTGAGACGCGGTGGTATTAAAAGTGTCCCACCTTTATGATCAGAAATTTGCCTTGTTTTAATCGGAATACATTTTATATTTGGGACCTTTTGGAAGGACTATAGTACGATCTGGATTAATACGTTAACGCTGGCGTGTACCACCGGTGGTACACGCTATACTAAAACAAAACCGAGCGCCAGTGTCTAATGTCTAACGTGTTAATTTACGCAATTGAAGAATATTGATCCTTTGAGAAGTGGTGGTATTAAAAGTGTCCCACCTTTATGATTAGAAATTTGCCTTGTTTTAATCGGAATACATTTTTATTTGGAACCTTTTGGAAGGACTATAGCAAGATCTGGATTAACACGTTAACGTTGCCGTGTACCACCGGTGATACAAGCTATACTAAAACACAAAACTAAGCGCCGGTGTATAATGTCTAACGTATTAATCTACGCAATTGAAGAATATTGATCCTTTGAGACGTGGTGGTATTAAAAGTGTCCCACCTTTATGATCAGAAATTGGCCTTGTTTTAATCAGAATACATTTTTATTTGGAACCTTTTGGAAGGACTATAATAAGATTTGAATTAATACGTTATTAATAAGATTAATAAGATTTGAATTAATACGTTAACGCTGGCGTGTACCACCGATGGTACACGGTATACTAAAATTCAAGCACATTCATTTAATTTAAAATTCAAGCAAAATTTGTTCATTCATGAATTCAAATTGAGGAAGTAATTAACGGGGAAAAATAGTTTTCGAAGGTCTTCCTCGTTTATCAAATATGTATGAACGTAATTTTGGCCGTCATACGTTTATTATTGCGTTTTATTGACCATCCGCTTAACCTTCCGATTAATCGGCTTGTCCATCGCATGCTATCTCTACTACATATGAAGGGTTCACGGCTAGTTCAACTACATCCTACATCTAGATCAACTACATCCAGATTATAGATATATTTTAAATATTTGATCACAAATTTAAGTTTCAGTACAAATCTTAATACTCCGAAAATATTCTTCTGCAAGTATTGCAAGTGCTTTATAATGGTGGGATGTTTTTTGAACCACCTCGAAATATTGCAAAAGCTATGTGCAAATGCGGTCGATAGGCCGTAAAACCAATAAAAAGGGCCCAAACACATGGTCTTTTTATATTTAAAAAATCCGTGCCTCAAACAGTTAATAAACAAAAATATTTAAAAAAAAACGGCCAAGTGCGAGTTGTGACTCGCGCATCGAGGGTTCCGTACAAACTTGTAAGTAAGGTATCTTTAGGAGGACCTAACTGTATGCAACCCATATGCTTATGGTGCCTGACAATACCACGCAACACATTAGTGTATTTTCATAAGTTTCTAATAGTAAATTCGCATTTTTCTTGTAATTAAACTACTTATTTACAGTTTTCAGATGTTTCCCTTTACATGTGCTGTAAGACACCGCTTCTTGCCAAATTTAATAATTCTAGGTCAACGGGAAGTACCCTATAGGTTTTGATTCCCTTGTGAAATCGCAAAATATGCGACATAAACGGTCATATCTTTTGATCGCGTTGACTTACAAGTTTGATTTTTTCACAGCTGAAAGAGACCGCAGACCCGAGTATTTGATACAAATTTCAACTTGTTACCTCTACGCGTTCCTGAGAAAAAAGGTCTTGACAGACAGACGGAGAGACAGACAGACAGACAACAAAGTGATCCTATAATTGTTCCATTTTCGGAACGGATTTTTTTTAAATAAAAAGACTATGTGTTTGGTTAGGTTAGGGTTTTATTGGTTTTGCAGCCTATCGAAAGAGGGACAGAAATGTGTACATAGCTTTTGCAATATTTCGAGGTGTTTCAAAAAATTTCCCACCATTATAAAGCTTTGACCGAAATAATTTTTTCGGATCATAAAGGTGGGACACTTTTAATACCACCGCGTCTCGAAGGATCATATAATTTCATTAATTAGATAAGATAGATTCATTAATTTCGTAGATTAACACGTTAGACATTAGACACCGGCGATCGGTTTTGTGTTTTGGTATAGCGCGCACCACCGGTGGTACACGCCAGCGTTAACGTGTTTATCCAGATCTTACTATACTCCTTCTAAAACGTCCCAAATATAGAATGTATTCCGGTTTAAACAAGGCCAATTTCTGATTATAAAGGTGGGACACTTTGAATACCACCGCGTCTCAAAGGATCAATATTCTTCAATTGCGTAGATTAGCGCGTTAAACATTACACCGGCGCTCGGTTTTGTGTTCTAGCATAGCTTGTAGCACCGGTGGTACACGGCAGCGTTAACGTGTTAATCCAGATCTTACTATGGTCCTTCCAAAACGTCCCAAATATAAAATGTATTTCGGTTAAAACAAGGCCTATTTATAATAATAAAGGTGGGACAGTTTGAATACCACCGCGTCTCAAAGGATCAATATTCTTCAATTGCGTAGATTAACACGTTAGACATTAGACACCGGCGCTCTGTTTTGTGTTTTAGTATAGCGTGTACCACCGCTGATATACGCCAGCGTTAACGTGTTAATCCAGATGTTATTATAGTCAAAGTGTCCCAAATATAAAATGTATTCCGGTTAAACAAGGCCAATTTCTGGTCACAAAGGTGGGACACTTTTAGTACCACCGCGTCTCAAAGAACCAATATTCTTCTATTGCGTAGATTAACACGTTAGACATTAGACACCGGCCTCGGTTTTGTGTTTTAGTATAGCGTGTACCACCGGTGGTACACGCCAGCTTTAACGTGGTAATCCAGATCTTACTATAGTCCTTCCAAAAGGTCCCAAATATAAAATGTATTCATGTAAATGTAAACAAACCCACTTTCTGATCATAAAGGTGGGACACTTTTAATACCACCGCCTCTCAAAGGATCAATATTCTTCAATTGCGTAGATTAACACGTTAGACATTAGACACCGGCGCTCGGTTTTGTGTTTTTGTACCGGTGGTACACGCCAGCGTTAAATTGTTAATCCAGAACTTACTATTCGCTCCGTGCTTAACCGCGCTCAGAGCCACCCGTGGCTAAAAAGACAACTTCGTCTCCAATAATATTGTATAAAAACAACAGGCAAAAGCAAAAAATAATTAATTTAATATAATATACAAAAAAAATTAATTTTATATTTGTTATCAATATTTGGGCGGAAAGACCTAGTGGTCGATAGCCTTTTGTAGACTTTTTGTTTTCAATAAATATTTCTTCTTCTTATACAATATTTAACAGCAAAAAAATTTGCCGAATCTTGCGAACGGAAGCGGCTAACAAATTGCAATTAGTATATTTGCAACCAGCTGGGAAACACTTTGAATTTTTTTATATTTCCTGTCATGTCTGACATTTCTTTTTATATTACCTGTCATTTTTTACCTTTCCTGTAGTTTTTGACATTTTCTGTCATTTTATATATTGCCTGTCGTTTTTGACATTGAAATTTTCCATTCACTTGATAATTAATGATTTTCATGAAAAATGGCCCTGAAGTTTTCTGAAAAATCGCCAAAAAATCATTTTGATCAGGAAAGATGTTTCATTTTCGGTTCTCTACGATCCTCTCGGAAAGCAAAAATCCCAGCGATATCATTTTTGGAACACGGAAACTAGACGACAAGAAGAGCAATATAATCAAATGTGAAAATTGTTTGGAAAGATTCAATTTTTTATTGCGAATTCTGACATTTAAAATGTGACATTTGTTATCAAAATTTTTGAAATTCTGTCATTTAAAATTCGACATTTGTTTTAAAAAAAATTAAAAAAAAAATTTAATTTTATATTTGTTATCAAAATTTGACATTTGTTACCAAAATTTGACATTTTAGAGATTCTGTCATTTAAAATTTGACATTAGTTAAAATTTAAAAAAAACAAAACTAAAATTCGATATTTGTTATCGATATAAATTTGACATTCATAAATTGACAATGACAATGTTAAAGACAATGATAAATTGTCATATAAATTTGACATTCTGACATTTAAAATTTCTCATGTGTTATCAAAATTTGACATTCTGTCATTTAAAATTCGATATTTTTTATCAATATTTGGCATTTTTGTCATTTAAAATTCGACTCATGTTATCAATATTTGACATTTTTGACATTATGAGATTTGAAATTCGACATTTGTTATCAAGATTTGACATTCTGACATTTAAAATTCGATATTTTGTATCGATATTTGGCATTTTTGTCATTTAAAATTCGACTCCTGTAATCAATATTTGATATATTTGACATTATGACATTTGAAATTCGACATTTGTTATCAAGATTTGACATTCTGACATTTAAAATTCGATATTTTTTATCGATATTTGGCATTTTTGTCATTTAAAATTTGACTAATGTTATCAATATTTGATATATTTGACATTATGACATTTGAAATTCGACATTTGTTATCAAGATTTGACATTCTGACATTTAAAATTCGATGTTTTTTATCAATATTTGGCATTTTTGTCATTTAAAATTCGGCTCATGTTATCAATTTTTGATATATTTGACATTATGACATTTGAAATTCGACATTTGTTATCAAGATTTGACATTCTGACATTTAAAATTCGATATTTTTTATCAATATTTGGCATTTTTGTCATTTAAAATTCGACTCATGTTATCAATATTTGATATATTTGACATTATGACATTTGAAATTCGACATTTGTTATCAAGATTTGACATTCTGACATTTAAAATTCGATATTTTTTATCAATATTTGGCATTTTTGTCATTTAAAATTCGACTCCTGTTATCAATATTTGATATATTTGACATTATGACATTTGAAATTCGACATTTGTTATCTAGATTTGACATTCTGACATTTAAAATTCGATATTTTTTATCATTATTTGACATTTTTGTCATTTAAAATTCGACTCCTGTTATCAATATTTGATATATTTGACATTATGACATTTGAAATTCGACATTTGTTATCAAGATTTGATATTCTGACATTTAAAATTCGATATTTTTTATCAATATTTTGCATTTTTGTCATTTAAAATTCGACTCATGTTATCAATATTTGATATTTCTGACATTATGACATTTGAAATTCGACATTTGTTATCAAGATTTGACATTCTGACATTTAAAATTCGATATTTTTTATCGATATTTGGAATTTTTGTCATTTAAAATTCGGCTCATGTTATCAATTTTTGATATTTTTGACATTATGGCATTTGAAATTCCACATTTTTTATTAAGATTTGATATTCTGACATTTAAAATTTAACATTTGTTAACAAAATATGTGTAAAAAAAACTTTATTATCAAACATTTTAATGAATGTTATTGTTAAAACTCAAATTTAAAGTTTATTTCTCAAACTTTTGATTGATTTTTGTTGGCAAAATGGAAATTGCGAGTTTATATTTCTGCTGTCACACTTAAAATTGACATTTCTTATCAAATTTTGTATTTAAACCTTTGTTGTCAAACTTTTTGTTTGTGAAATTTTGACTTTCTTTGTCAAGCTTTAAATTGTCACTACACAACAACATGTCATTATATACAAGTAAATGCTGAATAATGACGTAACTGGTCATGAAGTTCTTAAAAATGTCACCTTTGGCGCTAATGCTGTTGCGCTAGGAGCGAATAGTCCTTCAAAAAAATTACAAATAAAAATGTATTCCAGTTAAAACAAGGCCGTATAATTGCTTTCGACTATTTGGTCTGCGTGTGTTGGAATGATCTGCGCTATTTGTAAGCATCGAATGGAATCATCGACCGACATTTATGCAAATTATCATTTTTCGCAAAAGTGCTACGACTCATTTCAAGGTGAAGAAACACTCAACCACCCTTGAGTCTTAATATATTCGCGATTTCGACCTTCGATACCCCCGTCCGGCCGATGATTAATTGAACAGATTTAGTTTTTCATTCGCACTAATCACGAAATACGCCGTTAACACAAAACAAATGCTGTTAGTCATCCACGATTAAGTTCATCAACGCCAAGATCTTAATCGCATTGGAATGAGTGAAAGTTTCACAGACGACAAGTCTAAGCAGACAAGACTGGACAGACAAGACTAGACAGACAAGACTAGACAGACAAGACTAGACAGACAAAACTAGATAGATAAGACCAGAGAGACGAGAATAGACATCTAAGTATAGACAGACTAAATAAAAAACCCAAACAAATAAGTGAATGACCTTAACTCGATTAAAGAAACAAACTTGAATCTAATAGTTGTATCTGTTTTGCTAATACGAACTCGATCTATTTTGTGCTCTGCCCGATGAATTATTGATGCGATCCACTTATCGAATTCATCGCCGGCGTTTGGCCGTTTGCTCGATCGATGTCCAGGTTCTCATCTTCCCGACACCTCCACCAAACGAAGCAAGTCGCGGTTTGTGCGACGAGACGTTTCGCAAGTCGCGCTCGAGGTCTGATAAATGAAAGTGAAAAGAACTCGGCCGTTTGGAACGGTGAAGAATAAATTGCGCGAAATGTTGAAATGAGGAAACTGGATTCTATATATTGCTTGAGATCAAGAGAAAATATGAATTAGAGTAGACATGCAATGTTGAATCAACAAAACTTGATAAACTGGACTAGACAAATATATTCAAGTATATAAACAAAGGTATGAGAAAACTAAAGCCAGACAGATGAACTAAAGTATAGAAGGCTATAAAAAATGGTTCGGGGGAAATTCTTACTAAACCCCTATTCCACCTTGGATTTTAGTATGCGCCACCTCGGTTTCGCATATTTTGCCCACCCTGAATAAATGCAAAATATGCACAGGGAGGGTTAGTGAAAACCTCCCTAGTAGTCGCCTCCCTGACCAGGATTCAAACCCGGGTCTTCCGCATTGAAAGGCGGGTATGTTGTCAACTATATTACCGAGGAGGACAAGGTATAGAAGACTGTACAAATCAATCCTGACGGATAAACAAGGGTATAGAAGATTGGACGTGACAAACAAAAACCTTGCAAAAGTTTCTTACTAATTTTCTAATCTACATAGTTAGCTTAATACCTAACTGATTGTTACAACTAATACCTCAAATTAAAGGGAATTTAGTTGCCTTTCCAAAACTCGAAACAGAATTTAAAAATGTTTTCCCGTTCGAAAGATATCGCCATTTTGCCAAATTGAAAACGAAATCGTGATTTTGCTAAAAACCTTGTAAACGTACAACGTAACCTACTTCTACTAATTTCCTAATCGACTTAGATATCTTAATACTCAACTGATTGTTAGAATTAATGCCTCGAATTAAAGGTAATTTAGTTGTTTTTCGAAAAGTGAAAACAGAAATTGGAAATATTTGCGGGTTTCAAAGTTATTGCGATTTTATTAAAACCTTGCTAAAGTTACCCAAGTGGTAGTTACAACTAATACCTCGAATTAAAGGTAATTTAGTTGTTTTTCGAAAACTGAAAACAAAAATTGAAAATATTTGTCGGTTCCAAAGATATTGTAATTTTTTCTAAAAGCTTGGAAAAGTTTGTTGACTAATTTTCTAATGAACGTAGTTAGCTTAATACCTAAGAGATAGTTATACCTAATACCTCGAATTAAAGTTAATTTACTTGTTTTTAGAAAACTGAAAACAAAAATTGAAAATATTTGTCGGTTCCGAAGTTATTGCGATTTTGTTAAAACCGAATTTTGCAAAAGTTTGTTAACTAATTTTCTAATGAACGTAGTTTGCTTAATACCCAAGTGATTGTTACAACTAATACTTCGAATTAAAGATAATTTCATTGTTTTGCTAAAACTAAAAACAAAATTTTAAAATATTTGCCAGTTTTAAAGTTATCGCGATTTTGTTGAAACCTTGCAAAAGTTTGTTAACTAATTTTCTAATGAACGTAGTTAGCTTAATACCCAACAGATTATA
This sequence comes from Phosphuga atrata, assembly GCA_944588485.1. Taxonomy (NCBI): domain Eukaryota; kingdom Metazoa; phylum Arthropoda; class Insecta; order Coleoptera; family Silphidae; genus Phosphuga; species Phosphuga atrata. The sequence continues at coordinate 2,127,640 of OX155904.1, forward strand.
ACAATGAATACATAAAATTAATAGCAATTTATTTATCTTTGAAAAGTTTTGCAAAAAAAAGCAAATCGTACCGCTTTCCGTTGTCTAAATTTGTTTAAACCAATTCGCAAAAAAACCTTTTGTTCAAAAATAAAAATAAATTATTCATTGTAACAATTCGTCGCTGGAGCGCGAAATTCTTTCAAAGACTCATCAAAAACCAAAAGTATTTTATTTTTCCGACTCACCGCCTTTTCGCACAAACAAATCAAAGTCCGTTGCGAAGTCGCAGCCGTTGAACAAGATCTCTCCCTTGAGCTCAAGAAAACCTGCCCATGCTTACAACTTGGAGCGTAAAACTTTTTTCGTGCGAAGTCTTCAGGTGAAACGGTCGACACGAACTGACCGCTCGGAACCAAACAAAAAACCCTCTCCAGTCGCTGCTCCCTTCTGACTGCCCGCTCGGACACGCTTCAGATATTCCGAATACAACATACCATCGATTTTTATTTACATACGGCCACTATTCCACAAAGCTCTAATTACACATCACCAGATTCATCATCAAATCACCCACAATTACATCTTTTATTCTCCGTTTTGCGAAAACAATATTACGCAAGCTAAATTATTTAGAAAATTGTTAAATAGTATAGAATATGCAAAATGAGACATTTAACACAATGATCAGGCAGTTAAGATTCACATTTATAAGTAACACAGGACAAGATAAGATTTATAACTAAGTTTAGTGTTTGACGGTTTTTCAAGCCCGGTTTTAAAAAACCGGTTTTTAAAGATTTGTCACATTTGAGAACCGGTTTTAAAATTAAGAAAACCGGTTCAAAAGAAATGAAATTAGATAAAAATTATTTATTTAATTTGCTACTCATTCTATGCATGACTAGTGCTTGTGCATGATGCATATTAACATGTGAAGGTATGTTTGAATTTCTGTTAAATGAACTAAAACATTAAAACACTGAAATAAGTTTGAAATTATTAAATGCTTTAGAAGAACGAATTAAAGCAAGAAGACAAGTAGAATAATTGGCAATTCTTTTACTGTATTTACAAAATCCATAAAACATTTCCAGTTCAGTAAAGAAATCTAGTGTACTTTCTTTAGATTCAAATACCGAATTTTCTAAGTTATCTGGAAATATATTTCTAGAGTCTAGAGGGGTTCAAAGGGGGTAGTGCATGCGCACCACATGACATTCGCACTGAAAGAGTTTGTCGCATAGCCTCTCCTACCCAATTCCGACTCTCACCTCCACGTCTGGTGAACCCTGGTAACCTGACCACTCTAGCCTGAGATGCGGTAACCAACCCGTATGGATGGTAAGGGTAGTCAGGGCTAGCGAGAGCGGGAGAAATGGTCCTCCGATCATCAGGGGGTTGGGCGTGTGGTTAACAACCAGCACCATAAAACAATGGACTGGAAATACGGCAACGACACAAGCAACGGAAAAGGGAGAATGATTGGAAAATTGCATCGTGGAATGTTGTAACTTTATCGAGGCCTGGTGGGTTGAGAACCTTAACGGATGCCCTAAAAATCGGCGGAATGGACATAACTGCTGTTCAAGAAACAAGGTGGCCTGGAAAGAACTTACTAACCAGTAAGGAGTACTCATTTTACTACAGTGGTAAAACGGGCGGCAAAAAGGAATTTGGAGTGGGTTTTATTGTCACAGGAAAGGCCAGAGAGGCAGTAATTGGTTTTAACCCAATAAGTGAACGATTATGCTTCATAAGGCTAAGAGGGAAATTTAGAAACGTCACCCTGATTAATGTCCACGCACCAACTGAGGACAAGGAAGAAAACGTGAAGGACCAATTTTACGAGGAACTGCAGAAAGCATATCGTGATGCGCCAGAAGGAGATATCAAAATCATCCTTGGTGATTTTAATGCTAAAGTGGGACACGAGGAGATATACCGACCGACAATCGGACGGCACAGTCTTCATGCTGAGACTAATGAAAACGGAAGTAGGATGATAGACGACGACCAAAAACATGGTAGTCAGTAGCACATATTTCCCACACAAAAATATTCACAAAGCCACATGGAAATCACCAGGTGGTAGAGTATTGAACCAGATAGACCATGTGATGATAGATGGGAGACACTGTTCAAATATCCTGGATGTAAGAGCCTGTCGAGGCCTCAATGTAGATTCGGATCATTATTTGGTAAGGGCGGTGCTTAGGGCTAGAATTGATTCTCAACGCACACAACAGCCGGCAGTTAAGAGATACGATCTGGAAAAATTCAAAACCGATGAGATGAAAGAGAGATTTCAGTACCAAATGCAGGAGCGAATATCCAAACGGCCAGAAAACGCTCTAGTAGAGGTCAATGAAGCGTGGCAAAAGAACAAGCAGGACATCGAAGATACAGCAGCAGAGGTTGTGGGGTGGAAGAAGGGACAAAGGCGTAATAACTGGTTCGATGAAGAATGCAAGGAAGCTCTGACAGAGAAGAACAAAGCCAGAGAAAAAGTACTACAACGAAATACTAGAGCGAATGTAGAGGATTATCGAAACAAACGGAAAGTTGAGAAAAAACTCTTCCGAAGAAAGAAATCTGAAAAAGATGAAGAAGATTTCGCGGAAATAGAAAGAATGAGTAATGCCAACGAAACTCGGGGACTCTATCAAAAGGTCAGAAATGCGAGACTTGGCTACAAACAGCAGCCACTTCTGTGTAAGGATAAGGACGGCAGAGTAATCGGACACACAGAAAAGTGTATCAAGAGGTGGGGTCAGTACTTCAGGGACCTGCTCAACCAGAACACTCGCGTAGTCCAAGAGGAAAGTATAACGCCAACATCAACATCAATATTAGGGACTGAGCAAGTGGAGGAACCCACCTTAGAAGAAGTAGAGACTGCAGTGCGCAGGATCAAGAACAATAAGGCGCCAGGTGCAGATGGCATTCCAGGAGAATTGTTGAAGTATGGAGGTAGAGCCCTAATATCGTGCATGCATGATCTCATATTAAACATATGGAGAACGGAAAAGCTACCGGATGAATGGAAGCTAGGGATAATATGCCCATTGTACAAGAAAGGTGATAAGTTAGATTGTTCTAACTACAGGGGGATAACGCTGCTAAACATTGCATACAAGGTCTTCGCTAATGTGTTGTACCGTCGCTTACTACCATACGCAGAAGAGAATATCGGGGAATACCAGTGCGGTTTCCGCACAAACAGGTCAACCACAGACCAACTGTTTGGCATTAGGCAGATCCTGGAGAAATGTAATGAGTTCAATATCACGACACACCATCTATTCGTGGACTTCAGAGCAGCATACGACAGCGTTATAAAACACAAACTGTGGGGGATAATGACAAGTTTCGGATTCCCTGAAAAACTGACAGCCCTAACCAGAGTAACACTGTCTGAAGTATCGTCTGTAGTAAGAATACGAAACAAAGTTGTCTGAGACTTTTATAACAGAGGAAGGACTACGACAGGGAGACCCACTGGCAACTTTACTGTTTAACATCGTACTAGAAAAGGCCGTTAGGAGTAGTGGAGTGGATACTAACGGCACTGTGTACTTTAAGTCAACACAACTATTGGCTTACGCAGACGACATTGATATAATTTGCAGAAGCGAACAGGCGACCAAAACTACTTACTCGCTGCTGGAGAAGGAAGCAAATAACCTAGGACTCACTGTCAACGTAAACAAAACGAAATACATGGTGGCTAATGAAACTCATCGGAAGGTAGGACCAACGCTAGAACTAGACGGAAAGCACTTTGACACAGTAGATACATTTGTGTACTTGGGCTCGCAACTGAACAGCGTAAACCGGATGGGCGAGGAGATTAGAAGGCGGATAACTCTTGGTAACAGGTGCTATTATGGGCTACTTAAACTTTTTAGGTCCAAAACAATCCACCCCAAGCATAAGTGCACACTGTACAGGTCACTGATAAGACCGGTGGTAACCTATGGTGCAGAAGCATGGAGCTTAACACAGAGTGAAGAACAGGCTTTAAGTGTATTTGAGAGAAGAATGCTACGTGCAATATTTGGAGCGACCCAAGAACGAGGAATCTGGCGCCGAAGATATAATCACGAACTATATCAACTCTACAATCAACCAGATATTGTGAGTTTCATCAAGGTGGCAAGATTGAGATGGCTCGGACACATGCAGAGAATGGGTGATCATAGGGTTCCGAAAAAGTTGTTCAATGGCCAACCAGAGGGAAGGAGAAGGGCCGGAAGGCCAAGAGGGAGATGGAAGGATGCGGTAACAACTGACCTACAAAAACTTCAAGTACGGGACTGGAGAACGTTGGCGAGTGATAGGTCCGCTTGGAGAAACATGCTGAAGAAGGCCCAGACCGGCAATCGGTTGTAGTGCCATTAAGAAGAAGAAGAATATTGTCTAGAATATTTGCAAATTCTTATGTGGAAACCGATTCTTATGAAGAGCAAATCGAAACTACTCACGTCAAAGAGTAATTCTTTTCAAAAGGAAGCTGACCGTTCTAAAAAACCGACTTTTTGATAAACCGGTTTTTGAATTCCAGATTTCAGAAATACCGGTTTTCGAATTTTTGTCAAAAAAAAGAAAATAGAATATGGAAATTTTTTTATTATTTTTTTATATATTTTTTTTATATATTTTTTATGTTTTTGGATTTGTAAATTTTTCTTCAGTGTTTTCAAGAAACTTAAGAATGGATTTTTCGATATTCAACCCTGTCATTCATATCAAACCCTGAAGAAAAACTTACAAATTCAAAGACATTAAAAAAATTTCCCTACTCTACAAACTTAAAACAAACGGAACACAGCCGTTTTAAGTTTGTATGATTTTCTATAACGTAGGATAGTTTCACCAATCTTCCATATTCTATCCCTTTTTTTGACAAAAATTCGAAAACCGGTTTTTCCGGTTTTTCTGAAATTTGGTATTCGAAAACCGGTTTTTCAAAAAGTTGGCTTTTGTATAAATCCTATTTAAGTTAATAAACAGTGAACATAAGATTCACATTAATAACTAGTTATATTTATTATAGCGGGCTATAAAAAACGACTTTTTGAAAAACCGGTTTTCGAATTCCAGATTTGAAAAAAAACGATTTTCGAATTTTTAACCAAATCTTCCCTGTTCTATTTTTTGACAAAAATTCGAAATCCGGTTTTTTTTTAAATCTGGAATTCGAAAACCGGTTTTTCAAAAAGTCGGTTTTTTTATAGCCCGCAATAATAAATATAACTAGTTATTAATGTGAATCTTATGTTCACTCTTTATTAACTTATATAGGATTTATACAAAAACCAACTTTTTGAAAAACCGGTTTTCGAATACCAAATTTCAGAAAAAACGGTTTTCGAATTTTTGTCAAAAAAAAGAGATAGAATATGGAAGATTGGTGAAACTATTCTACGTTATAGAAAATCATACAAACTTAAAACGGCTATGTTCCGTTTGTTTTAAGTTTGTAGAGTAGGGAATTTTTTTTAATGTCTTTGAATTTGTAAGTTTTTCTTCAGGGTTTGATATGAATGACAGGGTTGAATATCGAAAAATCCATTCTTAAGTTTCTTGAAAACTCTGAAGAAAAACTTACAAATCCAAAAACATTAAAAAAAAATCCCTATTCTATTTTCTTTTTTTTGACAAAAATTCGAAAACCGGTTTTTCTGAAATCTGGAATTCGAAAACCGGTTTATCAAAACAGTGAACATAAGATTCACATTAATAACTAGTTATATTTATTATAGCGGGCTATAAAAAACGTCTTTTTGAAAAACCGGTTTTCGAATTCTCATCATCATCATCATCATCAAGCGACCAATCGCGTCCACTGCTGGACATAGGTCTCCCGTAGCTTTCTCCATCCTGGCCGATCCTGTGCTGCCTCTATCCAGTTGGTCTTTATCCTTTTGATGTCGTCGGTCCATCTGGTTGGTGGACGGCCTCTACTTCTGTATGCGTCTTGGCGCGGTCTCCACTCAAGTATCCTCTTTGTCCAGCGATTGTCCGTAAGTCGCGCCACATGACCAGCCCAGTTCCACTTTAAGGTTGTTATACGGGTAACCGCGTCCGTCACTCCGGACCTCTCCCTTAATGTTATATTTGGGATCCTGTCTCTTAGTGATATACCTAACATCGACCTCTGCATTTTCCTCTGCGCGATACTTATTCTATTTGTAGTGTTCTTTGTGAGGGTAAGTGTTTCAGCCCCGTATGTAAGCACAGGCAACAAGCTCTGATCGAATACTTTTCTTTTTAGGCATATTGGAATGTCTGACTTAAAAATATTGCGCAGCTTTCCAAAGGCCGCCCATGTTAGGCCTATTCTTCTCGACATTTCACAGGTTTGGTTGTCTCTACCAATAGAGATTTTGTGACGAAGGTATTTATAAGAGCTTACTTGTTCTATGCTTACTCCGCCTATCTTGATTGCCTCACTCATAACAAGATTTGTCATGTATTGAGTTTTGTTGGTGTTGATTTTGAGTCCAACAGAGTTCGATGCTTCCCATAGCCTCCGTAGCATTTGTTTTGCTTCGTCCATACTATCTGCGATAATTAAGATATCGTCGGCGAATCTCAGATGGTTTAGTTTTTCGCCATCTATGTTTATGCCCATGTCACCAAAGTTGGCCTGTTTGAACATATGTTCTAGGAGGGTTGTGAATAACTTTGGCGATATGACATCTCCTTGGCGTACACCTCGTGCAATATCAAAGTCTTGGGAATCATCTTGCAGCCTAACATAAGCTTTTGCTCTTTGGTACACGTGTTTGATGACCTTGATGTATCTATGATCGATACGGCATTCAGCAAGAGCTTGTAGCATTTTATGCTGGTTTATTGTACTCGATGCATTTTTCGATAAGGGACTTGACTATTTGTAGATGGTCATTTGTGCCAAATCCGGCTCGAAAGCCAGTTTGCTCGCGGGGTTGATATAGGTCGAATTTATTTGTCAACCTCTTGTTAATGATTCTCATGAATAGCTTATATATATGCGATAGTAAACTAATGGGTCTGTAATTTTGCAAGTTGGTGATATCTCCTTTCTTATGCAGTATTATAATTATTGCCCGATCCCACTGGGAAGGTGTTGTCCCAGTTTGTAGGCAAGTATCAAATAACTTGCATAATGCATTTAATAACGTAGTTCCGCCGGCTTTTAGGGACTCGACTGCTACGCCGTCGTCGCCAATTGCTTTATTGTTTTTCATATCTCTTAGTGCCCCCCTTATTTCGTCTAAGGTAATATTTGGAATATCCTCGGACCCTTGATTTTGCACTCTATTTATGTTGGTGTCCAAGCTCACTGCATTTTTATCGCTATATAGTGTCGCGTAGAAGTCTTCTACAACCTTTAATATTTCCATTTTATTTGTTGTTATTTGGCCACTCTGTTTTGCTAGCTTGCAGATGTTTTTTCTGCCTTCGGAGAATGGCTTCCGTAGTGATTTCATGCCCTTGTTTTGCTCAATTGCCTTTAAGATTTCATTTGTGTTATATGTTCTTGTGTCCCTTCGCACTGCCTTGGATATTTCGCTATTTAGGCGTCTTAATTCTGTTGCGTTTGTTGTATGTTTATTTGTCAGATTTCTTCTCCTTTCCATTAGTTGTTTAGTGCTTGTACTGAGTTTTTCTTTTCGTTGGGTGCTTTGTGTCTGGCATTCTTTTACTGCGGTTTTTATAGAATTTGTAATAAGTGCGTTCAGGTCCTCCACATTCGGGTCTAAAACACTTTCCATATGTGCTAGCTGTGATTCTATTCTATGTTGATACTGGGTTTCGTCTCTAAGCGGTCTCCATTTGCTGGATGTTGGTTGTTTAATAAGCTTTCGCCGCTCGTTCTTGATGTTAATTGAGATTTTGGATCGGACCAGCCTGTGGTCGCTGCCTATTGAGAACTTATTTAGCACAGTTACATCTCGCACTATTTCCTTTCTGTTAGATATGATGAAGTCGATTTCATTTTTTGTAGAGTCATCGGGGCTGGCCCAGGTCCATTTTCGCTGTGGTGTTTTGCGATAGAAGCTGTTCATTGCAAATAAGTTATGTTGCAGGAGAAATTTAAGAAGCGTTTGACCTCTCTCATTCCTCACTCCAAATCCGTGGGTTCCCAACGGTGTTTCGGTTTCGTCTTCCTTGTGCTCCAATTTAGCGTCTAGTCCCCTATTAGCATGCTGTAGTGGGTAGGTTCTTGCTGTATTGCGGTATTTATATCATCATAGAATACCTCCACCTCCACGTCCGAGTGTGCGGATGTAGGTGCGTATACCTGGAATTTTTAACAAGTATCTAGTGTTTAGTTAGTATATGAGGTACATTACTCTATTACTGATACTGTGGATCTTGGTGACGTTTTGTATATGCTCTTTATGTACTAGGAACCCGACTCCTCCTTCGTTTATGTGTTGGCCTTCTCTGTAGTGTAGCAGATGGCCTGAGTGAAGTGTTAGTTGTTCCTCATCTGTTCTTTTATGTTCGCTTATTCCTAGTATATCCCATTTGATATGGGAGAGTTCTTCCTCGAGTTCTTGTAGTTTCTGAGTTTTTGATAACGTTCTGGTATTTAGAGTAGCGATGGTCAGTTTTCGGTTCTGGTAGCCTATCCTGTACCGGAGATTCTTCGCACCCTCTGCTCGCTTCCTTGTCCTTCCGCTACCTTGGTCGGGGATAAGCGAGCTGCCGGGGACTGAGGGCCGTGTGTTTTGATGTACTATCATTACGGGGGTTTTAGCCATTTGCCCTACCACGCTGGCCAGTGCGGGTTGGTAGAGTTGAGAATTCATTTCCTTAGTTCTCTGTTTTAATGGTTATAACGCCATGACTCGGTCGTCAGAGCCTCTTTAGTTTTCTAGCAGGGAGCACCGACGTGCAGGCGAGGTTGACATTTGGGTCGGACTTATCTGTTGTTTTGCCGTCACCCCTTACTCACCTTATATAAGGAGATAAACTTTTTTGAAATCCGCAATAGTGAAAAGCCGCAATTCGCAATTTCGAATTCTAGTTTTCAGAAAAACAGTTTTTTTTTAATTTTTAACCAATTCTTCCCTGTTCTATTTTTTGACAAAAATTCGAAAACCAGTTTTTTTGAAATCTGAAATTCGAAATCCGGTTTTTTCAAAAAGTCGGTTTTTGTATAAACCCTATTTAAGGTAATAAACAGTGAACATAAGATTCACATTAATAATTTTACTTAAATTTTCTTAAAACATTACAAAAATTTTAATTATATAATTCTTATATTATCTTATATATCTTATATATAATCTTATATTATCTTATATATAAGCCCGCGGCTTCGCTCGTGTGGATTTTCGGAGCTTTCCAAACCATACGAATATGAATAGGGATTGTTACAACGTCCTACCTAGAAGAAATTCAAACTGGGGACTTGGCCCGATATAGAATGCAATGCGCTATAAAGAAGGCTTCTTCCTTTACAATCCAAATTTAATTTCCAATTTACTTTCTAAAACTGACACACAAGGGTTCCTAAACTTCACATCTACCATGCTCTCTTGAAGAGAGTCGTCTCTACTCGTCTCCTTATTTCAATATTACATTTATGGATATATTGTGGGATAATATTTGTATCGTTTTTGTTAAATAAACTTTTTTGAAATCCGCAATAGTGAAAAGCCGCAATAATTGCCCGGGAATATGCCCTGAAGCCCTAAGCTCTGGACAAGCAATGACATTAATATTTTCTGTAGGCAAATATTTCATGAAGAAAATTGAGGAAATAAGAGCTTTACACCCATTTGGCAACAGGCTAAGATATTTTAAACGATTATTTGAACGCATTTATAAAATTTGCTATAAAAGAGTGTGGAGAGAACATTGCAAATAGGTGCGGACGTTTACGCGTTCGCCACTGAACTGACACAAAAATTAATCAGCACGCGCGGCGACACGACACTGTAGTATAATCACCAGCCCGTTGCGACACGCGGCGTGGCTCTAATATAACCCCGACTTAACCAATGTTTATTTTGAAACACGACAATTCAAAAAGCAGCGTAAAGCCAGAGTAATATTAGAGCCACCCCCGTGTTGCAACGCTGCCTGACGCTACGGGCTGGTGATTATACTATAGTGTCGCGTCGCCGCGCGTAATACATAATTGCGGAGCGTAGTTACCATCTACAACGAAACCAGTTCCAGACAAGCAATTTATACTCTCTTACTAGCTTAATAAGTTCGTCGGCGCACATCTTGCGCGCGTTCTGAAATATGATAGATGTCTGCTTGCTTGCTCGTCAACACACTGCGCCGGAATGCGCTTAGCCACGTGGTGATTATACTAGCGCGGAGCAAGACAACGCGTTACTTCCCCCACCAGCGATGCCACGCCGATCGAAAACGATTGTTCTGCGTGGCGTCAGCTCGCTCGGCGACACGCGGGACTGAGCTAATGTAATCACGTTCATACTAAATGTATGCAAACGATTGAAATCCCACGCGTTGCGACACGCGGCGTGGCTTTAATATAACCCTGGCTTAAAGGCCGATTCTCATATACGCGACACTCAGCTACGCAATGACGCGCGACGAATTGTCGCGTCGCTGTAGGTATTCTCATATATGCGATACTCAGCTGCGCGATTCTTTGCTGGAAGTGTCAAATCTGCAGTTTCTCTACATTCCACGTTAAGGTATATTTTCAAAATGTCAAGTTCGTCAAGTTCCGATGATGATTTTTGCGTCGTAGCCATGTGTTATGAATATGGGAAAATAAAGAAAAGAAGAGGAAAAGAAAATATTGGCTGCATCAGATCTTAAGAAGAAGACTAGTAGAAGGAGATTTCCATACTCTTCAAACAATTACAAGAGGATGAATTTAAATTCTACAAATATTTTAGAATGAGGCCAGAAAAATTTACATTCCTTAACCCCTTGACATACAATGACGTCTCTAAGAAGTCACGTATATATGTGATAAGATCACATGTAAATGGACATGTCAACGCGCATTTTATTCGTATGTCAAGGGATTAAAAAAATATTTAAAATTGAGAAAAATTTTGAGAGAAATTTTGTTTAAACGCCGCCATTTTCGCGCGGTCTGTTGATGACGTCAATTACCACTGACAGTTCAGTCCATTGTTTACTACAGCTGTTTTCATTTTTAACTTCACGTTTGTTTTCTAACCGCATGATGCCTTGAAATTATAATTTTAGATCTTTCCTTTGTTGATTGCTGCAATTTTTAGTTTGTACCACTTACAGTTAATCAGCCACAAAAGCCATCAATTTATCTGCCTTTTCGTCGTTCATTCATTCTCATTGTTCATTCGACTTCGTTCATTCCACTCATGTTCAAAAAATATGCCGTTTTTGACACAATCCGTCATTAAAATCACAAACAAATTGGTCAAACGTCATACGACGTCGAGCGACAAAACGTAAAACAATGCCTACGAAATAATCCTAGCAACAACGCGCGGCATAGCGACTTGTAGCAGTTGTGGCGTAGCCATAGCAAGGACGTGCCCATTTAAAACAATGTAAACATTATTCGATAGGCGATGTCGCGCGACGTTGCGTAGCTGAGTGTCGCGTATATGAGAATCGGCCTATAATCCCAGCGACAGTGCGCGGCATAGCGACTTGTAGCAGCTGTGGCGTAGCCATAGCAAGAACGTGCCCATTTAAAACAATGTAATCATTATTTGACAGGCGATGTCGCGTAGCTGAGTGTCGCGTATATGAGAATCGGCCTATAATCCCATCGACAGCGCGCGGCATAACAACTTGTAGCAGCTGTGGCGTAGCCATAGTAAGAACGTGCCGATTTAAAACAATGTAATCATTATTTGACAGGCGATGTCGCGTAGCTGAGTGTCGCGTATATGAGAATCGGCCTATATCCCAGCGACAGTGCGCGGCATAGCGACTTGTAGCGGCTGTGGCGTAGCCATAGCAAGAACGTGCCCATTTAAAACAATGTAATCATTATTTGACAGGCGATGTCGCGTAGCTGAGTGTCGCGTATATGAGAATCGACCTATAATCCCAGCGACAGTGCGCGGCATAGCGACTTGTAGCAGCTGTGGCGTAGCCATAGCAAGAACGTGCCCATTTAAAACAATGTAATCATTATTTGACAGGCGATGTCGCGTAGCTGAGTGTCGCGTATATGAGAATCGGCCTATAATCCCATCGACAGCGCGCGGCATAACAACTTGTAGCAGCTGTGGCGTAGCCATAGTAAGAACGTGCCGATTTAAAACAATGTTAATGTTAAAACAATTATTTGTCAGGCGATGTCGCGCGACGTTGCGTATATGAGAATCGGCCTATAATCCCAGCGGCAGCGCACGGCATAGCGATTTGTAGCAAGTGTCGCGTAGCCATAGTGAGAACGTGCCCATTTAAAATAATGTAATCATTATTTGACAGACGATGTCGCGCGACGTCGCGTAGCTGAGTGTCGCGTATATGAGAATCGGTCTTTAATGGAGATCGAATGGGATCTGTTAGGTGGTAAGAGACTAATAAAAAGTAGAATAAAAAATTAACTGTTATATTCCGGTAATAGAACAAAACCCACTGCTTAATAGAAAAACATGTGTGTACGTACATGTTTAAAAAAAAAAAAACAATTTGAGTATTTGTTGGCTAATAAAAATCTCTTCTGGCGTTGAATGGTGATGTTTCTTTATACACGTTTCCCAGTAAGAACAGATTGGAGTTCCTTTCAGCGACATAAACGAAAAACGCGTTCATAACTTGAAATTAAATAATCTCGTAAACAAAGCGATAGATATAGAAAATGTTAGCCGTTTAGTATTCAGGGCTAAACGGGCTTTAAATGAGGTATAAGTTACCCCGCCATGCCATTTAAAATTTTAGGGGTTGTGGTCCCAGAACAAAGGGGTTAAATGATTTGGTTACAAATTTTCTTGTAAAAGGTTTATTCGTATGTCAAGGGGTTAACTATCCGGAAATCCCTCCGTTTCGTTTTCAATGGCCCACCTGGTATATGATATTCCTAGGAAGCTTTTTAATTAAAAAATACAATCGAGCCCAAAAATAATCTCTATCAACCTCTCTGGGGGTCACGGTTTGCGCAGCATTGGTCTATTTCATTGACCCATAGCCCTAGGTATTTATATTTCTACACTTTTTCAATGATTACATTGTCTGCTATTAGTGGCGGTACTGCGTTTTGTGATTTTGATATTAACATAAACTTTGTTTTCATTTGGTTGTATTGCTGACTGGTCTGATTCACTTATTCTGTCATCCTCTGTCTGCTAGGTTTTCTGCCATGAGGACTGTGTCGTCTGTGTATCTTATATTATTGATTGGTTTTCCGTTGATTATAATCCCAGCTTCTTCCTCATTTAGGATTTTTTTCATGATGAGTCTGACTATACTATGTCCGGCTGCATCCCGTCTCGACGAGTTTAGCATTGTTCTGCGCATACCCCCACTTTATTTCGAGTGCGCGGTATTTAGTTTGAAAAACTGACGCATATTTCTTAATCTGCGCGTACCTCGGCGCGTCCCTTGCCCATCATGCCCCGGCGCAGTACAGCTGCATTATATCGCCAGACAGAGTATAGATGTTGAACAGAAAACACCTCCATGTCGCACTGCTCTCTTATATACATACAATCTACCTAATTTAATTTTACACAAATAAATGACTACTTTAATTGCGAATTAATTTTTAATTAAGGTTTTATTTTTACACAGAAATAATTAAAGGTACAAATTAAAATGTTCCTCAGACTGCAAATTACGTAGGAGCAGTAAATCGTAAAGACTAACACTAATTACTCAATGTAAATGACAACTTGAGACATTCTTAACTGCTACATACTAATATTTAAAATTAAAAGGATTGAAAATACATATTTGGTTAATATCGCGAAAACAGATATACTGGCCGATTTTAGTTTCACCTTTGCAGCGGACAAATTCGAGATTTATATCCGTAAACGTGTAGATCAAGTCTTCAGGCCAGACTTGGTCTTGTAATGTGATCACCTTGTCCCGCTTACAATGTGTATATTATTGCATAAACTGTAGTATATCTAATACAAAGTTAAAATGGGCCAAAAGTTTGTTTAGAAAATCTTTTCTAAATTCAAAGAATGCTGATAAAGCCAAAGAATTTGTTTCGTTCCATTTTAACCCCTTGACATACAATGATGTCTGTAAGACGTCATGTATATGTCATAAGATCACATGTATATGGACACGACAACGCGCATTTTATTCGTATGTCAAAGGGTTAAAGACTTCTAGACAGCTACGCGACGTCGTGCGTACGTCATTGTTTTAAGGCCGATTCTCATATACGCGACACTCAGCTACGCGACATCGCTTGTCAAATAATGATTACATTGTTTTAAATGGGCACTTTCTCACTATGGCTACACGACAGCTACGCGACGTGCCTATTTAAAACAATGTAATCATTATTTGACAGGCGATGTCGCACGACGTCGCGTAGCTGAGTGTCGCGCATATGGGGATCGACCTTAAAATGGGCACGTCGCGTAACCATAGTGACAATGGGCCCATTTAAAACAATGTAATCATTATTTGACAGGCGATGTCGCGTGACGTCGCGTAGCTGAGTGTTGCGTATATGAGAATCGGCCTTAACTCTCTGAGGCACAGAGTTTTAGATTGTTTTAAATTTTACTGATTGCTTTAAATTGCCGTGCATATTTACGCATCAAAGGTGGGACGCTTTTAATACCACCGTGCCTCAAAAAGTTAAACCAGAAATTTTGATAATTTTAAAATGAGTCGAATTTTCTAACAAGGAAGAAACTTGTTTTAAACAAAATTTAAGAAATTTCCACAGAAATAAATTTCACAAACGGGAAACAAGAAACTTTCAAGCAGAAATTTCTAAAAATTCTCGAAGACAGAACATCGAAGACGTCCAAAATCAATTCAACAAACGACTAGAACCAAAATCCCAGACTAGACACAAACAAATCTCTCTCCATTTCTCTCACTCAGGCACTTTTCCAAAAACAAAAACCCCAACGGCAACTCCCACCCCGAAACACGACCTCCTCAATCCCTGCAAATCTTCCCGGCCATCTCATTCAGCGGCTCCAGCTCCTTCACCGAAACCAACTGAAACTCCGTCACGAAATAATAAAAATGCTTGTAGCAAGTGTTAACATGCGCCTCCGCGTTGATCGTCACGATATTCTCAAAGTGGTGGATATAGACGTGCACGAAGACTCTATGCAGCCTCGCCAGGATCTTGCTGCAGTGCGATGAAAAGTTCTTAGGAAACGGAAGATCGGACGTGCACGGGAACAGCGCCTGATTGTTAATCTGATTCTCGATCCAGTCCATCAAATGCGCCACGTATTCTTTCGCCGACAACTGAGTTGGTTTCTTAAATCTAAAACAAGAAGAAACTTGTGAATATTTTATTAGCAAGATTTTACAAAAAGAATTAAAAAGCATTTACTTGTCACCATCTGCCCAAAGGTATTCAAACCTTGGGCCCCCAGACATGGTTGGACAAGTCTGTTCCGTGCAATACTCAGAGATGGTCCCATATATCAAGTTAATCCGGTTGAAGAAATCCACGACTAAAAACACAAAAAAAAAACATTAACTAAATCCATTTTTATATTTTGTGATTTACCGTGAACGGCAATCCAATCATTCTGGTCTTCGCCAGGGGGCAACTTCACCGCCTCTCTCAGATTAATGCCCGAATTCAAGCTGGCGCAGGCCTGCTTGTGCAGGCTGTACCTCACCGTCCCATGTGTGAACTTCTTCCGGGGCCTGAAAGTCTACAAGCAGAACAAGGTTATGTGCAGGCGGCGTTTCGGCTGCGGTGTGGGGGCTCACCTTGCCCTTCTGGAAGAAATCGATGAAGCCGTTCAGGGCCATAGCCTACGCCCGGAAATCACACGCCAATTACGTAAATATAAACAATTTTAAAATGTTTTGACATCTGTCAAAATGGAATTTGTTTGACATGTGTCAAATAGAAGTTTTAGGGAATTTAACTTAATAATTATAATTTAACTTCTAATTAATTTATTTAAATCCTAAGTTTATTCATAATCATAACAAACTATTAATATTGCGAAATATAGATAATATTAGTTACTGAATTTAAAAATTGCTGATGATAAATAAGTTTTAAATTTATGTTGGTCACAATGTTTTTAGCGGTGACATCTAGTGAGTAGTTAAATTTGTTTATTTTTAAATCTAAAAGTTAATTGAAAGAAAATATTTAATAATTACCAAGCATTTGATAATTCTGTGAATATTTCTTTCATTTCTAAAACATATTTTGTGTTTTCTTTAAATATTGTTTTGTTGGTGTTTTAGTGTTGTGTGTCTCCATCTTTGGGTTGGTCGCGTTGACAGAACGCAGAAAAAAAAATGGCGGAATGTTTGTGTAAAAATTTGGCCATATTTTGCAAAAATCCACCAACTTGTTAAAGAAAACGCCGGCAATTTCAAGTTTGGCGAGAAAGGACGGCGAAAAGGGGCGCGTGAAGGAGAGAGAGGCCGGAGCCCCAGGTATGTCCCCACGAGTGCAAGTGCTCCATGTTTGTGGCAAACTGGACGAATTTGAGAAAATTATGTGAAAAACATTGGAAATATGGAGAAAAATAAACTGTGCAGGATATGTGGAAGCTATGCCGGGGACCTCGTACACATCTTCCGAACCGAGGGGCTACAAGACAAGATCGAAACTTGTCTTCCCATAATTGTAAGTTTCAAGCCCCCTAGGTTTTACAAAAACAAAACAAAACAATTAAATATAAAAATGTAGCCAGTCCTATGTACAGGTTTTTTCAAATATCTCTGTAGGAATTATAAAATGTAAATCATGTAAATTATCCACTTTAAATAAATAAATAAATTTCAGGTATCTCAACATTCGCTCTTGCCTGACACAATCTGCACGGAATGCGAAGACAAACTGATAAAATTCTATGAATTCATCAAGATCTGCCTCCAAAACATAATCGTCCTCGAATCCCAATTTAACATAAAAAACTCCTCCCTGAAAACCAAGCGGAAACATGACAAATCCACCTCAACAGACCCAATCCAAGCCCCCCCAAAGATTGATCTCAATTATTGCCGACAAAGACTCAACAGCTTCGGCAACAACATAACAGAAGCCGAGGAAATTTTAGCCAGGAAATGCTGCTACAAGATCGTCGATTACGACAGCAGTTCAGACGAAAGCAGCTTCAGGAATTATTTTGATGATAAGGAAAACGATTTGATTAAGGAGATCGTCGAGAGGAAAACGTTGAAACGGAAGAGCGATAGCATAGTTTGTAGTCAGCCAAAGATTTTCAAGTTGGACAGCAACAGGAGGAAGAAGCGACAACCAGTCAAGGTTCAGTATCAAGAAAAAAATAATTTAGGGGGAATTGAAGAGGTTTATGAACCTGAGAAGATTTCTTTGCCACAGGTTTGTTTGTTGTGTGATTTGCAATTTGAGGGGCCGGGTGGTCTCGCAAGTCATGTATTCCAAACGCATGGGATCGATATGGCTCAAATTGTTAATAACGAGCCGGTTTTGGAGAAAAAGAAGAAAATTCCTAATCTAGTTAAGATTACTGATCTTAAAAGGGAATCTTTGGATGCGAGGGTGGAAACTGAAGAGCCACCCACATTGGAACCAAGCTATGTCTGTCCGCTTTGCCCAGCTACCTTAACAAACCGAGCCGATTTATTCGCGCATTTAAGACAGAGACACATTGATAAGTCGCATTTGATTTGCGGACTTTGTCTGTTTATTGCAGATTCTTATGTAAACTTGACGGATCACTTGGAAACGTGCAGTTTATCGCACGTCATCACCAAACCATTTATTTGCAAGATTTGTAAATATAACGATGATAATCACAAATCAATCGAAAATCACATTTTGGTCCACGATTTCCTGATAAGTTTCTGCAAGAAAGAGAGCAAGACTTTCGATCCGGCCGACTACATAGACCTCAACCCCGACTCTGAGATAACCAAAAGCTACTCCTGCACAGAATGTGGGGAATCTTTCGTGAATTTCCGCGATTTCTCAACGCATCGGCGAGCGGAACACTCGATATTCCACTGCGATCTTTGCAATAAGTTCTACGGAAGGAATTCGCATTTGTGGAAACACGTTAATCGACTACACAAGGGTCATCCGAGCATCACTTGCCAATTCTGTTATAAAACGAGCGCTTCGAAATACCACCTCGCGCAACATTTCAATAAAATCCACATGGTTAAAACACAGAAATTAAAAAACGGGGATATCGAGGAAGAAGATTTCATGAATAAAAAATTCGAGGCTTTCGACTTTCAAAGCGTTCGCCAAAGCTTTATGAGGCAAGAGTTGGAGAAGGAACAGCAAGAACAAGTCGTTAAGATTGAGGAGGATTTAGAAAACGTTGAGATACCCAAAGAAATCGATTCCAGCAGCAATTTGTACACAAACATCATAACAAATTACACTCCGCCACAAAACAACGGCGAGTTCAAGTGTCCGAAATGCTCGAAAGGTTTCCACAAGAAAACCCTCCTCAAGAAACACAAGAAGAATTGCCGACCGCGGCTGCAAAAAGATTTATTAACCCGCTGCAAGTCTTGTTCGAGGATCTTCAAAGACCGGCAGAGTTTGGCGAAACATCTCGTCAACTACCACAGCGAATACGAGTGCGAGATTTGCAACGAGAAGGTGCAAAGCAAGTGCGAGATCGTCTCACACATCCGCTTCAACCACCCCGACTGCAAACTCTTCTGCCGAGACTGCGGCAACGTCCTACGCAAAACCGAAGACTTAATCACCCACCTCCAAGACCACTCCAACTCCTTCGTCTGCCAGTTCTGCGCGGACCTCCTCCCCAGCAAAATCAAACTCAAGATGCACATCTTGAGTCTCCACCGCAAGATCCTCTCCCTAAGCTGCGGCATCTGTTTAAAACTTTTTGAATCCCAACACATTCTACGCGATCACGTCCGGTTAATTCACAAGGACGTTTTAACCCCGTTGACCTCTTGCACGGTCTGCGGGAAGAATTACGGCTCGAAGTGGAAGACCTATGATCACTTGAATAAGTCGCACGGGAGGATTTTTAAGTCTTGTAAGGCGTGTCTGGAGGTATTCGATACCGAGCAGGATCTTGAGTTGCATTATGATGCAACCCATGGGAACATACCTAAGGAGAAGAATTGCAAAAAAGAGGTAAATTGTTAATAAAGTGCGCACAACTCAATTTTGTTTCTATTTATTGTTTCTGTTTTGTAGGTGGTTATAAAGAAGGAAACGTACGAGAGCGAAGTGGAACAAGATAAAAATGAGGAGAGTTACTCGGAAGAGAGTCCTTATGAGACGGAGGAAGTCACCAAAATCTCCCTGTTGGAGAAACGTCTGACGGCGGCTCCGGAAACGACGTCTCCGCTACCGCAAACGTTACCGCCTCCGCCGCCCCTTCAAAAGAAGAAAACGCTGAAGAAGCTGCCAAAAATAGAAGAATATTCCGATCAGAACGGCACTAACTCGTCGAAGAGGACGGTCTACGTAAATTCGAACGATCCCTCAAACTGTGAGATTTGTTTGAAAACTTGGCCGGCGAAGAAACACCTCTGGCAGCACTACATCCGGTGCCACAAGATTGTCGCCTCTACCGTTTGCGGTATCTGTTTGAAGACCAACGACTCCTACGAAGTTCTCCAAAATCATCTGCGTGAGAATCACCCGACTCTGTTGCACGGGCAAGGCTTCGGCTCGAACTTCATCTGCCGGATCTGCGGCCGCTACCACAACGCCCGCTCCAAACTCAAGCTCCACATGGCCATCCACGAGAACTTCGACTGGAAACTCCTCGACAACCTCGATACCAAGTCCAGCAACGAAGATACCCAAGATCTAGAAGAAGAGGACGACATCAACTACGAGAGTCTCATCGAGCAGGTGGAGTGCAGCAGCGAAAACGACTCCAGCAGCTCATCAGAAAGCGAGAACGAGAGTGAGATCCAGGAAGATCTAAAGATTGAAGAAAGCGAGGAAGATTTAAAGATTGAAGATAGCGAGGAAGAGGAAGAAGACAGCAGTCCGAGCGTTGTGGTTAAAAGTGAGAATTGCTCGTCGGAGGAAGAGGAGGAGGAAGGAGACGACGAAGAAGAAGAGGATTACGCGGGGAATTTGGAATTCGCCAGGGACGCGGAAGCGGTGGATTCCGCGGTTCAAAGCATCGTTTACGAAGACGACGACGACGAATACCAGGAGGACTCCAACCAGGAGTACTGCGAGGTTCAAAGCCACAACTTGAACCCGCACGAGATTCAAAGCGCCGTCGACAGCATCCTCTGAGATTGGTAACTTTTCCGAATTTAAACAAAACCTCACGAAAAAAAACCTTGGAAATTCGACACTTATAAGGAGGTTTAATGCTATAATTTGTAAGGTCCTCACAATATTAATTTGTACCTGCGCGGGGTTTAAAATAAGGTGACGAAATTTTGAAGCGGTACAAAATAATTGATCAATTTTTTTTCATTCTCGCAGTTATTTGTTGTCCAAAATTTAAACCAAAAGCACAAGACATGTCAAAGTTTCTAACATTTAAAAAACATTACCGGTTGCAATATTACGCATGCAGCGTACAGTTTTTTGAACGTTTTGACTGGTGTAGGAACAAATTTTTTTTCATTATTATTCTTTCTTTGTTTGTAGAATGGTTGTCGCGAGGTTGCAGATTCTGTTTCTACACTTTGTGAGGTTTATCTACAAGAGATTCGAAGGTAAAGGGGCGAGGTTTGTGCTTGTGAGATCTTGCACGGTTTATCCTCGGCGAGGTATTTTTCGCTTTTTATTCTTATATTTCTTTTATTATTATAGATAAGCCCCGAGTGATTTTTCATATATTAAACTTATTGTTTTATAGGAAGTTAAAGTTTCCAAAAATGAAAAAGAATTAATGGTGATATATTCTCAATTTTTCTATTTTTTTTTCTTCTTTATTATGTCAGTATAATCTCAGTAATTCGACTGCTGGTTAATCCGGCTCTCTCTGATAATCCGGCGGTTATCTGGTTCCATTTGTGTCGGATTATCGAGATTATACTGTAGTGTAGACTTTCTTTCACTCATGTTGATATATTTTTTTTTAAATTTTTGTTTTCCACTCGAGTGAAATGAATAAGTAGGAATTACGTAAAAGTTTTTAATTTTTGCAACAAAAAAAAAAACTATTTTTATAAAATATATATATGCGTGTAGATATTACGTAGATTATATTTTTTGCGAATTTTCTCAAAAAAAATTATGATTAGTTTCGGAATTTTTTAATTTTTTCAATTTTCGCGCATTTTTTAGTTCATAAAAAATTATTTTATAAATTAATATTTATTTCGAGAAGAAAAGACAATACTCAGTATACAGGGTTGTCCATCAAAACTTCAAACCAAAAGCACAAAAAAGACGTATGTCACAGTTTTTAACAAATTGTCACTTTTGACACCTATCAAAATTTGACATAATATATAGTTCATTTAAACAAACTCTAAATAAAGAAACAACCGCCAAGCAAATGAATCATTGTCATATTTAAGGTTTTAAAATGTCAAAACTTAACTTACTATGCGTTAAACAAGCATAAATAAGATATTGTAAAGGCACAAGAAAGACATGTCTAAGTTTATAACAAAGTCTGTCACTATTGACAACCATCCAAATTTGACATAATTTTCCAAAATAAAAAAACCACCGTCAAGCAAACGAATCATTGTCATATTTAAGGTTTTAAAATGTCAAAACTTAACTTACAGTGTGTCAAACAAGCATAAGTAAAGCATTGTCAAAATTGCAAAGACACGGGAATGTTTCTAACAACGTTGTGTCATTTTGACAACCATTAAAATTTGACATCATTTTTCAAAATAAAAAAAACAACAGTCAAGCAAACGAATCATTGTCATATTTAAGGTTTTAAATTGTCAAAACTTATCATACTATGTGTCAAACAAGCATAAGTATATCATTGTCAATATTGCAGACACAAGAAAGACATGTCAAAGTTTCTAACAAAGTCTATCGCTTTTGACAACTATCAAAATTTGACATAATTTTTCAAAATAAAAAAACAACAGTTAAGCAAGCGAATCATTGTCATATTTAAGGTTTTGAATTGTAAAAACTTAACTTACCAAGTGTCAAACAAGCATAAGTAAGTTATTGTCAATATTTGTAAGGCACAAGAAAGACATAAGGTCAAGGCACAAGTCAAAGTTATTGTCAATATTTGTAAGGCACAAGAAAGAAGATATGTCAAAGTTTATAACAAAGTCTGTCACTTTTGACAACCATCCAAATTTGACATAATTTTCCAAAATGAAAAAAACAACTGTCAAGCAAACGAATCATTGTCATATTTAAGGTTTTAAATTGTAAAAACTTAACTTACCATGTGTCAAACAAGCATAAGTAAATCATTGTCAATATTGCAAAGGCACAAGAAAAACTTCTAACAAAGTCGTGTCACTTTTGACAACCATCAAAATTTGACATAATTTTCCAAAATAAAAATACAACTGTCAAGCAAACGAAACATTGTCACATTTAAGGTTTTGAATTCTGAAAACAGCTTATTGTTTGTCAAACAAGCATATGTAAGTTATTGTCAAT